>CM056511.1:19970147-20510147 GCA_029783415.1 Anisodus acutangulus | reverse complement strand
TGTTATTTCCATTCATACACTCATGGTTCTGATGACATTGATATTGTAGTGGTATGATTATGTTGTGGGTCCACCGGACTGGGAAAGGTAATAACATTATCGAGATTATGAAAATATTCAGATGATGATAATATGCGAGGATCGAAGTTGTACGCCTTTAATAGATATTATTACAGCCAAGAATTGGGCTCTGATGGGAAATTCTGAAGGGGTATATGGACTTCGCGGGTCCCCCATAGGTGTACGATCATAATAAAAACTTGACGTACTGTATACAGGATGATAAAGGTACCTGACATATGCATTGAATTCATACCATATATATATTACATCATTAATTATCTGTGATTGAATTTGATACTGGATTTGGTTATTGATGACTTTGTTAGATTTCAGCTATGAAAGGATTGTACATGCTCATGATAATGGAATCACTGTGATTGAACTTGTCTGGCACTGGATGACTTAAGTAATTATGAAATCTTACTTGAATAAGGTAATATGTGAACTATGTGAACTATTTTGTTGACTATGTGACTTTACTTGGAATATCGAACTGTAAGTATATGATTACTTGGTGTAAACTTTGTATTTATCTCTTTTTGTGTATCTTCCATCGTTGTCGGCCTATGATGTCTACGGCGGTACGTTATGTACTTATTCTATACTTGATGTATCTTTTCTTGATGCAGATACAAATCCGACCACTAGATTGAGACCACGTGGCTGAGTTCGGGTAGCTGATTCACAACATTCAAGGTGAGGATTCTATCTCCAGCATGCCCTTAGGTGCTTTTATCTCTATTTCAGCCTTTTATTGCATATGAGAAACATGATAAACATTTTCAGCTTATGTATTCAGTTTTGGCACTTGTTGCCCTGTTTAGACTTTTATCAGTTTTATAGTGCTCTTGTATTCACAGACTAGATCTTCGGGGATGTTGTTCGATGTTCAGACTTTTATCTTTTCCGCATTTATATTATGAGACTATTTTATATAGTAACTTGTTATCTTTCGCTTTTATTTATGTTATCATGCTAATGATTGGGAAAAGATTCGCCTATCAGTGGGAATGAGTAGGTGCGACCATGATTCCCGAAAAGGGGTCGTGACAAAGTTGGTATCAGAGCCTTAGGTGAAACGGTCTTAAATATAATAGCAATGTCTAGTAGAGTCTCGTAGATCGGTGCGGATACATCCGTACTTATCTTCGGGAGGCTACGGAGCATTTAGGAAATTTCACTTTCTTCATTCCTTTTGTGCTAAGTTGAATCAAATTGGTATCTGACCTTTCTTTATATTCTCTCACAGATGGTGAGGACTCGTGCTGAATCGGTGAGGGAGGAGGAATAGGTACCCACACCTACCGTGTGCGGTCATGGCAGATGACATGCTCGGGGCTAAGGTAGAGCTAAGGGAGCGGTGCCAGCTTAGCGCTGAGCATAGGGAGCCGGTCAGGCTTGTGCTAGATCAGAGTCCCCTGAGTCATATATTGAGCCTCAAGACGAGTTACATGAGGAGGAGATAGGGCCAGCCCAGGATCAACCTAGATTTATTACCACTCTGGTTCTACAAGACACACTGGTTAGGTTTTGAAGTGTTCTTGGTGGATTTTCTCAGACAGGCGTACATCGTACTACTTCGAGTGGTTCTCAGACACATGTGGGAGAGGGGCAGACTTAGACCCCTAAGTTTTCTACTCCCGAGATTCAGCCAGTGGCAATGTCCACACCTCGTATCGATAAGGTTCATGCTCCATAGTTTGGCCCCCCACCTATTCGTGGGATAACTATGAATAGCGATGAGCGGCAGATTTTGGAGTAATTCTTGAACATGAAGCCTCCTTTGTTTTATGGTCAGCTTGAGAAGGACACATATGTGTTCATCATGAACAGCCACAAGAGGTTGCATACTCTGGGTATTGTTGAGACTCATAGAGTTATTTTTGTGTCCCTTCATCTTTTGGGAGATGCAAATCATTGATGGATGGCGTATGTTAATTGCTTACCTGCGGGATGGCAATCATTGACTTGGGTCAGGTTCTATCAGGTCTTCTTGGAGAAGTATGTGCCGTTGAGCTTGTGATTGCACAAGTGTGGTGAGTGTCAGAAGATTGAGCAGAGAGGTTCTACAGTTGCACAGTATGGTACTCGCTTTCATGCCTTATTGTGTTATGCAACACCACTGCTCATTTTTTAGCTGAACGAGTGAGATATTTTGTTAGAGGCTTGTGCATTCCACTTCAGTTGGCCACATTGCAGTTGGTGACTTTTGGATCTTCTTTTAGGACGGTAGCCGAGCATGTGAGGATGGTGGAGTCGATGAGGGGAGG
Organism: Anisodus acutangulus; assembly: GCA_029783415.1. Classification (NCBI taxonomy): domain Eukaryota; kingdom Viridiplantae; phylum Streptophyta; class Magnoliopsida; order Solanales; family Solanaceae; genus Anisodus; species Anisodus acutangulus. The sequence continues at coordinate 20,507,814 of CM056511.1, read as the reverse complement.
TATACCTAGATATGAGCATGATAAGAGGGCGAGGTGACATGGCCAATTTAGTAATTTTACTTCCCGTGGTTATAGGTATCAGGGGAGATTTCAGCAGTCGCAGCCCAGTCGACTAGTTCTGGCAACTCTACAAATTACTAATGGTTACTCTGCAGGGCAGAGCGATTGTAATGGGGGCCAGTCGTCCAAGGGTTCTGAGTCCAGTATTTTGACCGTGGAGGTTCGGATTCTTCTATCTCTATTCATTATACTTCAGCAACCATGACCTATTTTAAGTGTGGAGAGATTGGGAATTTCATGAGGGAGTGCCCAAACTTACATCGAGTGAATCTCGTGCACCAATGACTCCAACATAGCCATCTATGGGTGGTTGTCAGACTAGTTGGGGAGGATCTTATTCGGGCCTTGGTGGCCATTAGTTTGGGCATGGTGGATCCCAAACAGGGAGAGATGAAGCTCATTTAGGCTGAGGTGGGAAGCAGGGTACTTAGTCCAAGGTAGGACGCACCCACTACTATAAATTCCCTAGTAGGGTCGAGGCTGAGGCGCCAGATGGGGTTATTACAATTATCATGTCAGTCGATCATCGGTCTACTATTGTGTTATTTGATCCAGGGTCTATGTTTTCTTATGTGTCTGCCTATTTTTGGGCCAAATTGGATATATGTTGTGATATGCTTGATTTCCCTATTCGTGTCTCCACACCGGTTGGTGATTCTGTGATTATAAATAGAGTTTATCATATGTGTGTGGTTACTTTTATGGGGTATAATACATGGGTAGATTTGGTCATTTTAGAAATGGTTGATTTTGATGTTATTCTGGGTATGGATTAGCAATCACCGTATCATGCAATTCTAGATTGTCATGCCAAGATCATCGCGTTAGCTATGTCTGGTCTTCTAAACGTAGAGTGGAGAGGCGCTCCCAACCCTGCTCCTGCGAAGATCATTTTTTCATCCATGCTAGAAAGTTGGTAGATAAAGGTTGTCTGGCAAATCTTGCTCATATTTGGGATACGAGTGTGAAGACTCCTTCCCTCGAGTCCTTTCTAGTGGTTAGTGAGTTTGCCGAGTTTTTTCCTTCAAATTTACCAAGTATGCCAGACAGGAATATTGATTTCTGCATTAATCTCGAGCGGGGTACTCGACTCATTTCTATTCCTCTGTACTGTATGGCTCCGACATAGCTTAGAGAGTTGAAGGAGCAGCTTTAGGACTTGTTGAGTAAGGGCTTCATTCGACCGAGTGTATCTCCATAGAGTGCTCATATCTTGTTCGTGAAGAAGAAAAATTGAACTATGCATATATGCATTGATTATAGGAAGTTGAACAAGGTCACTATTAGAAATAAGTATCTGATCCATCGTATTGGTGACCTGTTCGACCAGCTTCAGAGTGCTTCGGTGTTTTGGAAGATTGACTTGACGTTCGGGTATCACTAGTTGAGAATATTCGGGTAGAGAATGTGCCCTAGACGGGTTTTCAAACTCGATATGGCCATTATGACTTTTTGGTGATGTCATTTGGGATTACTAATGCCCCTGGAGAGTTCATGGACTTGATGAATGTGATATTCAAGTCGTATTTGGATTCTTTTGTGATTGTGTTCATTGATGACATCTCGATCTCTTTGAAGAGTCGGGAGGACTATGAGCAGAATTTGAGTTTTGGTTGATCTTCGTGGAATTTCTGGGACACGTTGCGACTAATGATGGGATTATGGTTGATCCTAAGAAGATAGAGGCAGTCAGGGACTGTCCTAGGCCGACTATTGTGATAGAGATTTGTAGCTTTGTGGGTCTTGCTAGCTACTATCGCTGGTTCGTCAAGGGATTCTCTTTTATTGCTTCTTATCTGATGCATTTGACTCAGAAGGAGGTACCGTTATATTGGTCCAATGAGTGTGAGCAGAGCTTTCAAAAGCTCAAGTCTCTTTTGACCACAACCCCAATTTTGTCCCTTCTGGTGGAGGGAAAGACTTCACATGTATATTGTGATACTTCTAGGATTCGGTTGGGCTATGTGTTGATGCATGAGGGTAAGGTTATTGCTTATGCATCGAGACAGTTGAAGGTGTACGAGAAAAATTACCATGTTCATGACTTGGTGTTGGCTGCCATTGTGTTTTCTTTGTAACACGTCATGCCTCTAAACCAAGCTATGTTCATGATCTGGGGGTTAGGAAACCAAAACGAGGAGTTTAAAGTTGAATACCAGTTTCAGTTCTGTAGATTAGATTTTACGCCAGGATTGACGGACCATTGAAATGAACCGTCGATTTTGTTTTTGGAGTTGACAGTGTATAGTAAATTTGACAAACGATAGAAGATTATACGACCCGTCCTTTTTTACCGTCTCAAACTTTCAAGTTTTAGAGGTTACTAGAAAAGTGGTCCATCGATTTTGAATATACGGCCCATCCTAATTGGTCTACGTCTAGGTCTGGACCGTTAACAGACCTAGACCACAATAATATTGAAGGTCCATCAATTTTGACCGTCAAATACCTCTGATAGCAAACAGTATAAATACGCAACTTATACTAGAAAAGTCAATTTTCACTATTCTCAAACCCTAACATGAAGGTTCTCTCCTCCCATCACTCTCATACACCAAGGTAAGCTTATTCCAAGTATTTCAAGTGAATTCTAACGTGTATACAAGAATTCTAATCATAAATTCATTGTTTTTAACCTAAGGTTTTCAAGATAAATCCAATTTCAAGGCTCAAGGTTCAATCTTTGGATTTCTACTTCCAAGTTTAGATTGTTTGGAGCGATTAAGGTATGTAGAGCTTCTATCTATGAGTGGGAACGTATTTAATCATCCCCACACCTCGTTCATCGAGGTTACTGCGAATTACTTCAGAGTTTGAGATTATGCCCTAGTTCATAAAAAGACTCTATCCTCAAAAATATAGATTCATAGTTCTTCATGATTATCACTTTGGTTGTTGTGAACTCAACGCGTAATCAGTATAGACTTGTGTTTACTATCCACGAGTCTCAGTCTAGAATACTCAACATGTTGGTAAATTAGTTAAAGCTTCAACACTCTTAATCAGTTCTTGAATTCCTTTCAATATTTCATATTAGTGTATTTCAGTATTTCAATATCATGTTTAGCACCTGTATTTTGTGCCTAAGGCCACATTTTATGTATACGGATACTTAGGCCCAAGGCCACAAATTTGTGCACATATATTCCCAGTTATTTAATTACTATTTCCGTTAAAAAATGTGATTCTTTATTTCAGTACATGAAGTATTCATATTCTTTGCTTCCTTGTTCAGTTATCAATTTTCAGTTTCAGCTCAATTTCAGTATATTATCTATTTATTGATTGGGTTGCTCTTTACCTATTACCCCACATATATTTATTCTTTCAATTGCTTACATATAGTACAATTCAAATGTACCAACGTCTGGACCGGTTAAGGTATGTAGAGCTTCTATCTATGAGTGGGAACGTATTTAATCATCCCCACACCTCGTTCATCGAGATTACTGCGAATTACTTCAGATTTTGAGATTATGCCCTAGTTCATAAAGACACTAGAATGTCTATCCTCAAAAATATAGATTTATAGTTGTTCATGATTATCACTTTGGTTGTTATGAACTCAACGCGTAATCAGTATAGACTTGTGTTTACTATACACGAGTCTCGGTCTAGAATACTCAACATGTTGGTAAATTAGTTAAAGCTTCAGCACTCTTAATCAGTTCATGAATTCCTGTTCAGTATTTCATATTAGTATATTTTAGTATTTCAGTATCATGTTGAGCACCTGTATTGTGTGCCCAAGGCCACATTTTATGTATACGGATACTTGGCCCCAGGGCCACAAATTTGTGCATATATATTCTTAGTTATTTAATTACTATTTCAGTTAAACAAATGATTCTTTATTTCAGTACATGAAGTATTCATATTCTTTGCTTCCTTGTTCAGTTATTAGTTTTCAGTTTCAACTCCACTTCAGCATATTGTCTATTTATTTATTGGGTTGCTCTTTACCTAGTACCCCATAGATATTTATTCTTTCATTTGCTTACATATAGTACAATTCAAATGTACTAACGTCCCTTTGTATGAGGCCTACACTTCACGGTGCAGGTGCCAAGTTTCAGGATGACAGATCTGCTCAGTATGATTGTACCAATATCAGCTTCTTGGTGATCCCCATCTCATTTGGAGTGTCAGTCTAATATTTCATTATTATATTTCATGATAGAGGTATGTCAGGACCTTGTCCTGGTAGACAGTATTTAGTCAAACTCATGTCAGAGGTTTCATACACTAGACTAGTTATCATGTCATGCCAGTTTTTTAGTAGTTCAGCCTTATTATATTTTCAGACTATTTCCACAATATACTTTCAGATTACCAATTCAACAGTTGAATTACTTATTTTAAATTATTGTTATAGTATGTTTTGATGCCCATGTTGATTTAGCATCCATGTGGTTCGCTCGGTCATATGCATCCAGTCATCGAGTGTCGTGTTTCGCCCAGGCTATGATTTGGGGTGTGACAAATCTTGGTATCAGAGCACTAGGTTCAAGTGTCTTAGGGAGTGTATGAAACAGTGTCCGGTGAAGTCACTTTTATAAGTGTAAGGGCCCCACACATGTAAACAGTTGACTACCAAGACGTCTAGGATTGTCTCACTTATTTCATACTCCAGATCGTGAAGTTAGAGATATACCTTCAAGGCATCCTTCCAACTCATTCATATTATGTATTTCAGAAAATGCCTGCGAAAAGGAAAACAACTACAAGCAAGAGAGCTGCTGCTAATGCTGCTCGTGAGGAAGATGTTCATTCTCAGTGAGCCAATTCAGGTACATCACCCCCATTCGATGCTACAGGGCTTACAGATATCCTAGTTCTGCAACTCAGTTCTACAGACTCTAATGTTAGAGGAGCTATTCAACTGCCCACCCAACTTGTAGCTGCTCAAGACCAACGTTAGGGAACGACTCCAAGCACGATAACTAATGGAGAGTCATCCAGTTCCATGACTCGTGAATTTTTATGTATTGACCCTCCAGAGTTCACAAGGTCTTGTAAAAAAAAGATCCACATAATTTTATTGATGGGCTATAGAAAATCTTTCATGTTATGCATGTTACTAAGATAAAGGAAGCAGAGTTTGGAGATTATCAGTTGCAGGATGTTGCTAATATTTGGTATGTCATGGGAGCAGTCCCGCGGGGAAGATGCACCCTCAACAACTTGGGATGAGTTTGTTGATGTTTTTATTGAGCGTTTTCTGCCAGTTGAGGTCAGGGAGGCAAAGGTCGTTGAATTCGAAAAGCTTAAGAAGAAAAGCAGGAGTGTGTTGGAGTACTATCTTCAGTTTGACTCTTTGGCAAAGTATGCTCCACATATGGTCCCAGACATGAGGGTCAGAGTTAGGTGTTTCGTGTATGGTCTTAATCCCCACTTATACGATGCAGCCAATATCACATCTTAGAACAAAGAGATGACTATTATGAAGATAGTTGCGTTCGTACAGGGTAGTGAGAATAGTTTGAAGGAAGAGGAAGCCATGCAGAAAGAGAAGGACTGGGATTTTAATAAGAGAGCCAAGTTTTTAGGTCACTTCAATTATGGGGGAGGTGAAGGCAGATAGTTTTTCAAAAATAGGTCATCAGGACCTGCTTCACCTTCAGCCAGTGCCCCAGCCCCAAGGTTCAGGAATGATAATAAGAGGCAGAACTTCAGAGCATCAGCCTCACAGTCACAAGTTAGAATGGGCCACAGGGGTTTCCAGAATCCTACTTGTAACACTTGTGGTAAGAGACACTTAGGGCTGTGTCGTTAAGGCATGGATGGTTGTTTTGGTTGCGGCCAGTAGGGTCACTTTCTAAAGGATTATCCATCAGCAGTCAATCGTAATTCTCAGGCCCTACCTGGGCATAGTGCGGCTAAGTCTAGTAACACAGGTGGAGGACCAAACTGCCTATATGCTTTAGCCGGTCATCTGGATATAGAGATGTCATCATAGGTATATTAACCATTTCCTCTTATGATATTTATACCCTTCTGGATCATAGATCCACTCTGTCATATGTAACCCCTTTTGTTGCTAAGAAATTTTGGATAGAACCAGAAAAGTTGCATGAACCCTTTGAAGTATCCACTGTCATGACCCTTTTTCAGGAATCATGGTGGCACCAACATAATCCCACCACGTAGCCGAACCACTCCTAAATCAATCAAATGATAATATATAATTAAAAGTGGAAGAACATAATACTGTAAAAATGTCTGATATAATATGCGGAAAAAAAGATAAGTCTGATGCAACCAAAACTACCCCAAGGAATCTAGTATGTGCGTACAAGAGCTGTAAAACCACAATATAGTCTAAAAATCAACGTCAACAGTGCCCAAATGAGTACATAGTACTGAAGTTTGAAAACATGTCTCTAGGTCAGATATAAAGATAGTAAGTGAGATAAGTAGTCTATGGTATGCTAGAGAAGGCATCCTCACCCTAACAGTTGTGAATCAACCCCTCGAACTCAACTGCGTGGTCTCGAGCTAGTAGTCGGATTTGTATTTGCATCAAGAAAATATGTAGGAAGTGTAGCATGAGTACACATTGTACACCCATATACATCATAGGCCGATAACGATGGAAGTGCATAATCAGAGATAAATACCAAGTAATCTTATACTACGCAGTCCAATAATTCAAATAAGGCATATAATCCACATAACGATTCACAGAGTGCACAAGATTTCTTATTCCATTAAGATTTCATACATATTCACATTATTTAGTTTCTAAGAGTTATACAATAACCCAAGTATCAAAACGAGTATAATCCTTCCATATCCAGAACTTAGTCAAATCATCAACAATCACTTCAATACAGTTTTAAGTAACAAATAATCAATGATATGGTATATATGTATGATATGTATACAATGCACATGCAAGGTACCTTTCCATTAACTTGTATACACACTTCACATAGGTACGCCATATGAAAGTGACCCATGGGGGACCCGTAAAGTCCATATACCCTCCGCTCTAGAATAACTCATCGGATCACGGAGCCCAACTCTTGGCTATAGTAATATCATGTTGTAGGTGTGTAACTCCGAGCCATCCCCGCATAGCAATATCATCGCAGTATTGCCATAATCTTAACAGTGTTCTTACCTTTCCCGGTCTTTGGACCAACAACATAATGATACCACTCCAATATCATATCACTAAAACCATGAGTGTATGATGCAAATGACATATATATAAGGCAAGAATTAGAATATAATGAGATGCAACCAAATAAAAGATGAAATACCACATGCTTTCAAAAGTTCACAACACATATAAAAATCAAAGAAAAATTCAAGATATCATATCGAAAGCACGTGTGATGAATAAACAAGTCAATCAATTATGGTGACAAGCCCACTTATGGCGACAAGCCCAAATAATCAGTAGTCGAAACCAGCACGAGGCTGCTTCTCCAAACCCTCATCATCACAGTTCAACACTAATACCCACTTATACGTTCATCACAACCACCTGAGTGGGACCCCCAAACACGCCTAATGCCCCTCAATATTTATAACTAATTATCGAAGTCTAAAAAAACTAAACCGTAGCCTACCTCAATGCCTAGCAGGTGCGCTACACAATCAAGCCTCAGTGACTGCCTTTCCTTTCCTTTGCGCCTCGCAACGATCCAAGTCTATTCACAAATATACTACTTGTTAATACAAGCTTTCATAACATACAAGGATAAAGACCTTACAAACACAACATTAAAATACCGACCCGGGCCCCTATGACCAAGACTCGAATTTTAATACACAAAAACTATTATTACATACTAAGTAGTCATATCCTCAAATTAATTGAAAATCTATTTACATTTGAACCCTAATTGAACAAAAATAAAAATCTCCAATTTGAAACCCTAGAATTTCCCCCTTTTGAAAATAAGGTTCTATAATCAAATTAAGCCTAAAAACATGATTATCTATCATCACCCAATCCTAATTCAATGGGCATATCGGGCCACTTCCAGGGGGTTATGACGACGTGCATTGAGGTTTTGGCCTCGGGGACAAGAACGGGGGAGGCGTCTCACTTTTGGAGTTTGCTAGAGCTTTTGGGATGATGATAGCCAATTCAAGGTTCCTGAAGAAGGAGGAGCATTTGGTGACATTCTGTAGTTCGGTGGCTAAAACTCAGATAGACTTTTTACTCCTTAGAAAGGTTGACAAAGGTATTTGTAAAGAGTGCAAGGTTATTTTGAAGGAGTATCTTACGACCTGACATAAGATTTTGGTGATGGATTTGGAGATCAAGATAGAGAAGAAGAAGAAGAGGGTTGTGGATGACATGTTAATAATCAAATGGGAGAGTTTGACCATGGCTAGTGCAAAGGAGATGGGGGAGAGATTGATGGCCAATGGGGCTTGGGGGAGTAGTGGGGATGTGATCAGAATCTGGGACAAGACAGCTAGTTGCATTTTGAAGGTTGCTAGAGAAGTGTTAGTGGTCTCACGGGGTAGCTGTGGTGGGCATCGAGGGGACTGGTGGTGGAATGGTAAAGTTCAAGAGAAGGTGGAAGTGAGAAAAGCGGCGTATGCAAAATTGGTAGAAAGCAAGGATGAAGTGTAGAAGTGGATGAATAGGAAATTATATAAGATGGCGCAGAAAGAGGCAAAACTAGCGATTACCACGGCAAAAATGGTGGCTTTTGAACGTCTATATGTGGAATTAGAGGAAAATAGTGGGGATAAGAAGTTGTACAAACTAGCCAAAGTGGGGGAGAGGAGGGCCCAAGATTTGGATCACGTGAGGTGCATCAAGGATGAGGACGACAAAGTGTTGGTGGAGGATGCGCATAGTAGGCGGAGGTGGCAGTCTTACTTTCATAAACTGTTGAAAGAAAAAGAAGATAGAGACATGGTGCTGGGAGATCTGGAGCAGTCTGGTGGTACCAGGATTTTGGGTATTGTGAAAACATTAAGGTTGAGGAGGTTCAGGGTGTTGTGCGCAGGATGCGCAGGGGACGAGCGATGGGCCTGATGAGATCCCAGTTGAATTTTGGAAAAGCGTAGGCAGGACAGGTTTAGAGTGGCTAACGGAGTTGTTTAACATCATTTTTAAGACAGTGGGGATGCCCGAAGAATGGAGGTGGAGTACAATGATTCTTTTGTACAAGAACAAAGGTGATATCCAAAGTTGCAACAACTATAGGGGTATCAAGCTGCTAAGCCACACTATGAATGTTTGGGAAAGAGTCGTGGATATGAGGGTGAGAAGAGGAGTGTCTATCTCCGAGAACCAATTTAGATTCATTATGGGGCGGTCGACTACAAAAGTCATCCATCTTATTAGGAGGTTGGTGGAGCAGTATAGGGAGAGGAAGAGAGACTTACATATGGCTTTCATCGATCTCAAAAAGGCATACGACAAAGTCCCTAGAGAGGTTCTATGGAGATGTTTAGAGGTTAGAGGTGTACCTATGGCATACACTAGGGAAATAAAGGATATGTATGATGGAGACAAGACCAGGGTACGGACAGTAGGAAAAGAATCATAGCATTTCCCAGTGATGATGGGGCTGCACCAGGGATCAGTTCTTAGCCCATTCCTATTTTCCTTAGTGATGGATGGACTGACGTGACAAATCCAAGGGGAGGTTCCATGGTGTATGTTATTCACAGATGACATAGTCCTGATTGATGAGACCCGCAGTGGAGTGAACTCTAAGCTGGAGGTTTGGAGACAGACTCTGGAGTCTAAGGGTTCAAGCTGAGTAGGACCAAGACAGAATACTTAGAGTGCAAGTTTAGTGATGGGGGAAACCTTGAGATATGCGTTGAGGTGAGGCTTGGTACCCAGGTCATTCCAAAAAAAGGGAGCTTCAAGTACCTCGGGTCTATTAACCAAGGGAATAGAGAGATTGATAACGATGTCACACATTATATTGGGTCAGGGTAGATGAAATGGAGGATCGCATCTGGAGTATTGTGCGATAAAAAGGTGCCACCAAAACTTAAAGAAAAGTTCTATAGGGTGGTGGTTAGACCGAAAATATTGTATGGGGCGGAGTGTTGGCCGGTCAAGACTTCGCACACCCAAAAGATGAAAGTTGCGGAGATGAGGATGCTAAGATGGATGTGTGGGTATACAAGTAGAGATATAATTAGAAATGATGATATCAGGGACAGAGTGGGAGTCGCCTCGGTGGAGGATAAGATGCTAGAAGCTAGGTTGAGATGGTTCGGACACGTGCAGAGGAGAGACATAAATGCCCAGTGCAAAGGTGTGAAAGGTTGGTTATGCACGAGTACATGAGAGGTAGAGGTAGGCCGAGGAAGTATTGGGGAGAGGATATTAGATGGGATATGGCGCATATGCAACTCACTGAGGACATGACCTTAGATAGGGGGTTATGGAGGATACGTATTAGGATAGAAGGATAGTAGGTAGTTCAGTGTAGTCCTAACTACGCTTACAAACTAGTAGTTGTAGTATTATTATTGTAGGCTCGCTTAGCCTATCATATTGCCTTATAGTCCCTTGTCATTTGATTTATGTTGCTGTGTATTTTGTTTGTCTTATTTACTTGCATTAACTATTGCTTCTTTTTGCTTCTTTCTTTTTTAGAATATGTTGTCATGACTTATGCACTTTGTGTGACTTACTTTGCTTGGGCTTGTGCTTTGTCTTGAGCCGAGGGTCTCTCAGAAACAGCCGCTCTACCTACGAAAGTAGAGGTAAGGTCTGTGTACACTCTAGCCCCCATACCTCACATTGTGAGATTTCACTGGGTATGTTGTTGTTGTTGTTGTACCCAATTCTAATTCATAATATTGTCATTTTTTAATCCAGAAACCTCCATTACAATCTACCATATAACTCTTTTATTCTCAAAAACACAAGAACTTCATCTTCCCCAACTTAATATCATGCTAAAACACCATTTAAAATCTTATAAATATCGCGTACCTCAAGGCCAAAATGCTCCTAAGGTTATGAATTTCACTCTTAGGCGGCGCTGATATCGAGGGTTTCTAATTTGGGTAAAGACGTTTCTGACCAAGGGAATATATAGGGATCTGGTATAGTATTTCTGTCTCAGCAGAATCGACTCCACTAGAGCGGACCCGCTATGGCGGAAGACCTTTCCCTGGGGCGAGAATCACTTGACACCTCACCCCTCGCTGCGGCAAAATCGACTCTGTAGCGGTAGAAACTATCAAACCCTAAACTTCTGTATCGATGAGCCAACCTTTTGCCAAGGTGGACCTACCGGAGCGGATACTGGTGCCGCCGTGGCGGATACTGGTGCCGCCGTGGCGGATACTGGTGCCGCCGTGGCGGATACTGGTGCCGCCGTGGCGGACACCACACACCAACAAAAGAAAAATCAGCCAACAGTCTATCAAACACCCGAAACACTCCCGAGACCCCCCCCCCCCAGAAATAAACTAGATATGATCATCTATGGTAAATAGACCTACGAACTCGCTTGTACCCTCGAATTTCACAAATAACCGAGCTAAGCCATACTTTTCTAAAGAATCGTCCGAGGAAATCAAATATCCAAATTTCATAAATAAGGCTACAAAACACATGTGATTTCATCGAAAAGAAAACCAATGACTCGACTAAGTCATAAATCACCCTCTGGAACTACCGAAAGTGACAGAACCAGAAAATGAACCCTTCTAGCTAAAATTCAATTTTGAGTCAAACTAACCAACTCTAAGTTTCTAGACTTAGGTTTGTCATCCAAAACTCATATCAACAGACCTTGAGATCCTTGCCACCCATCTCTTCGTATCACACACTCCACACAGAGACTACGAAAATGGTAAAATAGGCAAATAAGGGTCTTTATCTAAGAACAACTAGATGGGTCATTACTTCTACTCCAATTGGCGAGTCAATTATAGCCAGGCGGGTATATAGGAGTTTTCCAGTTAAAGTCTATCACCATATTACCATAGCCGATTTGGTAGAATTAGAAATGGTAAACTTTGATGTAATCATGGCATAGATTGGTTGTCTTCATGTTATGCCACAATAGGTTGTAGAACCAAAATTGTAAAATTTGAATTTCCCGGTGAACCAGTCATAGAACGGAAGGGTGATGCAGTAGCACCCATATGTAAGTTTATTTCCTATCTTAAAGCTAGAAAGATGATATCCAAGGGGTACATTTACTATCTAGTTAAAGTTAGGGATGTAGATACCCAGACCCCAAATCTTTAATCCATACCAGTTGTCAATGAGTTTTCTGAAGTCTTACCAGAAGATCTTCCAGGAGTTCCTCCCTATAGGGAGATTGAGTTTGGAATTAATCTACTTTCTAGCACTAAGCCGATATCTATTCCGCCATACAGAATTGCTTCAACAAAGTTAAGAGAACTAAAATCCATTTGAAAGATCTCCTTGATAAGGGATTTATTAGACCAAGTGTCTCACCATGGTATGCACCAGTCTTGTTCGTTTGAAAGAAAGATGGGTTTTGTGTATGTGCATTGACTATCGCCTGTTGAACAAGGTCACTATTAATAACAAATACCCTCTTTCGAGAATCGAAGATTTATTCGACCAACTTCAGAGTGCTTAGAGTTATTCCAAAATTGACCTCAGATCAGGGTACCATCAGCTTAAGGTTAAGGAAGTTGACATTATGAAAATCGCCTTCAGAATTCATTATGGTCATTTTGAATTTTGTGTTATGTAGTTCGGATTGACGAATTCCAAAACATCTTTCATGGATCTTATGAACAGGGTCTTCAAGCCTTATATCGATCTTTTCATCATTGTCTTCATCGATGATATTCTAGTCTATTCCCATAGTGAGGCTGATCATGAAAAATACCTTAGAATTATATTGTGGACACTTCAGGACCGTATGCAAAATTTTCCAAGTGTGAATTATGGCTTACGTCAGTGGCATTCTTAGGTCATGTGATTTCATGTTAAGGCGTCCAGGCTGACTTTAAAAAAATAAAAGATGTTAAGAATTGGCCTAGATCCACTTCTGCTTCAGATATACAAAGTTTCTTGGGTCTGAAAGGCTATTACAGGCGTTTCGTAGAAGTTTTCTCTTCCATGTCAGCTCTATTGACCATATTGACTTAAAAGAAAGTAAAATTTAAGTGGTTAGATGCTTGTGAGCATAGTTTCAAAGAATTAAAAATGAAAATGACTTTTTCTCTAGTGTTAACATTGCTAGAGGGAACCGAGGGGTTCGTAGTATATTGTGATGCATCAGAGATTGGTCTCGGATGTGTCTTTATGCAGCATAGTAATGTTATCGTTTATGCATCCAGACAGCTTAAACCTCAATTATCATACTCATGACTTAAAATTGGCAGTCGTGATTTTTGCACTCAAGATATGGCATCATTATTTGTATGGAGTTCACGTTGACATCTTTCCTAGACGTAACACGACACTCAGTGTCTGATTGTATGTGACCGAGCGAATTACATGGTTGGTTGAGTCAACATGGGACATATACTGATGCAGAATATTATTTAAACACATGAATAATCTGGATAAAACATTTGAACATCATAATGATATTGAAAATAATGTTTTAAAGCATAAGTGCGAAAATAGTCTAAAAACGTGATAGTGTAGTCCATAAGGCTGAATATAACTGAAAACCCAACATGACATACTGACTAGTCTATGAAACCTTTGACATGAGTCTGGAATACTGAACTATTACTGGGACAAGGCTCTAGCATACCTGACTGTCTAACATGACATGACTGCAAAAAATAATGACAATATCTCGAAGGAAGTAGGACTCACCAAATAGCTGATACGATGAAAGTCCCAAAAAGAAGATATGTAGTCCTATAAATCAATGTCTGCATCATGAAATGCAGGCTTCAGACAATACAGACGTAAGTACACTAGAATTGTACTTGTATGTAAAAGAACTAAATAAAAGAATATTAAGTGGGGTGTTCGAGGAATGGGAAGCCCAAATCAATAACATGGATACATGAAGTAATAGAAACTGAAACTGTAAATGTAGACTGTAACTGAAGCTGTGAACTATAAATTGTAACTGAATGTTGTAAACTGAAATCTGGACATGATCATAATTTGCATGATCAAGCTGTACATGAGTAAAATATTTTTAAGTGGGATAGCCTTAGTATAACTGACAATGTGAAATCACCACGTAAGTATGCGGAGATTTGTACCTGGCCCGACCAGCAGAGCAGTCTCATACCTTACCGGGGTATGAGACATAAAGATGATATCAATGAATCCAATCAATAGATTACGGATATCTGAGAGCTCATGGAAAAGATAACACGAGCATACATGGATTACAAACAGGTTCATGACAATCGTAATGATATACATGAATACAATTATCTGAGATATGATTGAGCATGACAATACATACATACATACATATACATATATATATATATATATATATATATAATAACTGAGACATAATTCTCTAACTCTAAGAAGAAATAGAGATTCATGAGTTAACGTGGCATAGGGAAGAACAACGATGTTCCCACACGTGGATAGAAGCCCTACATACCTGTAAACTCTCCAATCCAACGAACTAGTTTGCTTCTCTGATGAAGAACACCCAAAATCCTAGCTTGAATCACTTGAGAAGGATTATCTTGGAAATCCTATGTTATTGTTTAAGAATCATGTATTTAATGCTAGAATTGATTAAGAATTGTAGATATATTCTTACCTTGATGTTGGAGGTTGAGAGGAGAGAAAAATAGTCCTTCAAGGGTTTTATACAAAGTTGGAATGTCTGATAATTGAATTTAAGTGTTGAATTTATAGGACAATATTTTTGGACGACTTGGCTCGCCGAGCTCAACCTATGGCATGACTATGTTGTGATATGAGCTAAGCTCAGCGAGCTCCTAGGTCCATTTCACACTTAGTTAAAATTTCACATTTTTTATTTTATTAACAGCGTTCTGTAAAAGGGGCATAACTCTTAGCACAGATCTCTGATTAGCCTCCACCTTATATGGATGGAAAGTTATTTCAATCTACAACTTTCATGTTTTTGTTTTCTCAAATTCACAATGGATTTTCACTAAATCAGTCTTGAAGGAAGACCTATCGTAACTTAGTAGATTCTATCGAATCTTATACACTTCCCTATCTATTCGCCTTAATTTCAAAACCACTATTTTCACCCAAACTCATCCTGATGGGACTTCATATGGCTAAAATGTCACACTAATACTCATATACCATATTCATAGCTAACTCAAATTTATGGAGTGTTACATGGATGTATTGACACAACATATCCAAAGAGAGGTACCATGGTGTATGTTATTCGCGGATGACATAGTGTTGATTGATGAGACTCGTAGAGGATTCAATGATAAGATGGAGGTTTGGAGACATATCCTAGAGTCTAAAGGGTTCAGGTTGAGCAGGACCAAGATAAAATACTTGAAGTGTAAGTTCGATGGCGTGCCACGTGAGGTTGACATGGTTATGAGGCTTGGTACACGTGACATCCAAAAGAAAGGTCGTTTCAAGTATCTTGGGTCTATTATCCCAAAAAAATGGAGAGATCGATGGGTACGGGGTAGATGAAATGGAGGTTTGCATTCGAAGTCTTGTGTGATAAGAAGGTGCCACCAAAACTCAAAGATAAATTCTACAGAGTGGTGGTTAGACCTACTATGTTGTACGAGACAGAGTGTTAGCCAGTCAAAAGCTTTCATGTTCAGAGATAAAAGTTGCGGAGATGAGGAAGTTGTGATGGATGTGTGGGCATACTAGGAGAGACATGATTATAAAGTAAGATATCTGGGACAAGGTGGGGTGGCTTCGTTAGAAGACAATATGCAGAAAGTGAGGCTTTAGATGGTACAGGCATGTGAGGAGGAGATGTGTGGATGCCCCAATAAGGATGTGCGAGAGGTTGGCTATGGACGGCTTCAGGAGAGGTAGAGGTAGACCGAAGTAGTATTGGGAGAAGTGATTATATAAGATGGTGTAGTTGCAGCTTACCGAGGACATGACCTTAGCTTGTGGATGACACGGATTAGTGTAGAAGGTTAATAGGTAGTAGACCATTGTCTCATTTTTTTTCCTTACTAATAATCGTAGTAATGTTCATGTAGTTTCTTATCCTTCGATTTCTGATACTATATATTGTTTCTTACTTTTCGCTTAGTGTACTGAAGTTATTAAATCATTTCTTACTATTAAATCATAATCATTTTCATCAATTTTACTTATATGTATAAAACTTTTAATAGCTCCAGTATTTACTTCAGCTATGCAGTCTGTTGTTATCATACCTTTAAATGTTATTACTTTGATTTTTAATATGTTTGTGTTTATATTTATTAAATCTAATATTCTAGGTTGTATGACACTAGTTTGTCGTGACATTTTTGGTTCTCTAGTAATACTTAATCTAGATCCTTCTATTTTTGGTATTAGTCTTTTGGATGGTGTAAGGGTTCTTGTATCAAAATCCATATATATTTCTTCTGGTATAGTTATTTTGGAATTTTCTTTATGTTCTATTTGTTCTAATATTTCCTGATACATCTTTGGTACTAATATATTCATTTCATGTTGTTTCTTTACATGGTGGTTTCCGGTTAGGGCATATATCATTTTTGTTTCAGTACTTATGACTTTACTTCCTGGTGGCATTGTTATTCCATCTAATTTATAATATAGTGTTAAGGCGAAGTCTTTGTGTTCATCTTTTAATGATATACTAAAGTCTGGTTGTACCGTAAATTTTAATTTCTGATATATTAAATTTCCTTTTACTACTGATATTAAAGCATCTTGTAGATTTCCTAATATCCTATCATCTAATATGTATATTTGTATAGATGTATCTATGTTTTTCTGAAAGTATGCTTTTATAGTAAATTCTACTCCTCCAAAGTATATGTTCCTATATTTTTTAGCTTCCCTAGTAGATAGTTTTGATAACTCTCTTTTTATTACTTCATTTGTTATCAAGTTTATTTTCATTCTTCCATTTACACTCGTTGTATCTATTATATTTTCATGCTTATGTGCTATGTACCTTATTTCTTTATTTCTTTCAAACCATTTTGTTTTAAATATTTTCTTTATATATAATTCCTCTTTTTCATTTTGTATCTTCTGATTTGTTTCAGGCTTAAAGCTTAATGTTTGTGTTGATCCTCCTTCATATGTATTCATATGATAATATGTTTCTTTAGAGTCTTCTACTATTTCTTTTCCTTTATCCTTATTTTAATAAGTTGATGTACTTATACTGTTCTTCTATTATATCATTTAGATCTTTTAATTCATTATTCTTTCTGATTATTTCTCTTAATTTATTTTCTATAAGTTTCATATTTTCTTCTTCCTTCTGTCTTAACTCTTCGTCTTTTAATGCTATTTTATTTTTTAATTCTTTAATAGTTCTTTCCTGTTCATAAATTTCTTTAGCATTTTCTTGTAAACTTTTATCTTTTTTATTTATTAGATCTATACTTGTTCTGCAACTTATTATATGTTGGTTTATATCTCTATTATATGTAAGGGGTTTTTATGCTATTATTCTAAGTTCTTCTAATTTATTTTGTTGATCTATTAGTCTATTTTCATCCATAGTGTTCTATTGTCATTCGTAGTTCTTCTTTTCAAACTGTTATTTCTTGGTTTATTCTGACTAATTCAGTGTTGAGATCTATCAATACTCTGTAGTTTCTTATAACATCGTCTAAATTAGAACTTATCGCTGCTAAGTCAGCCTCTTCTTTTATTTTTTCATAATCTTTCAGTTTCTTTATTGCTAGTCCTAGTTTCTTTAATTCTACTAAATCACTATAGTATTTTACTAAGGTTTCACTGTGGTTTCGTCTTTGTAATACTTGGTGTTTTATCATTTTTAGCATTGAAGGAACCTTTTATTTAATCCTCTAACTTGGGCAAATTCTTCTCGGGTTTTCATTGTTTATACCATTTTCCATTTACAAGCTCTGATACCATTTTCTGAGCGGATCTTTTCATCATCTAACAACCCTGAAGAGGGTAGAAATATGGATGACATATTAATATATTCATATGTAGGTTTAACAAAAATTAGGCATGTAGTATGGAAGCAGGTATTATTAACTCAAAATTTATTTTTTAAATAATAGTCTATAACCTTCTATCAACATTTAACATCATAATTGCAGATATGTATACTTATCAAGTTTATAATTTGAAACACATAGTCAGAAAACATGTCTCTTAGCAGAATTTTAAGATCACCGGAGATACTCAACCCACCCTGGCTCTGCCTCCCTTTTTTCCTCTCTGGTGACGGGATAAATGGCCTAGGTGCTAGGAGTTGCTCGACAGACTCTTTCTTAAATTTTCTTTTAAGAGATGGTGTTTTATGGACTAATATGGTTCTTAAGTATAAGCTTTTAAAGTACCATTTTCTAGGTGGATCTTTTCATCATCTAACAACCCTGAAGAGGGTAGGAATATAGATGACATATTAACATATTCATATGTAGGTTTAACAAAGCAGGTATTATTAACTCAAAATTCATTTTTTAAATAAAAGTCTATAACCTTCTATCAATATTTAATATCATAATTGCAGATATGTATACTTATCAAGTTTATAATTAGAAACGCATAGTCTGAAAACATACCTCTTAGCAGAATTTTAAGATCACCGGAGATACTCAACCCACCCTGGCTCTGCCTCCCTTTTTTCCTCTCTGGTGACGGGATAAATGGCCTAGGTGCTGGGAGTTGCTCGATAGACTCTTTCTTAAATTTTCTTTTAAGAGATGGTATTTTATGGACTAATATGGTTCTTAAGTATAAGATTTCAAAGTATTTATCTTCTGGTATTATGATATTAATCTTGATATTGGCTATAGACTAGAAGGGTTTTTAGCTAGACATGAGAGAGTGTATCAAAGATTGAAGCTGTTGTATTTCGAAAGATAATTTCAGAGGTTATAATGAGGCTCTTTATATAGATAACCTCGGTTGCCTTTCACTATTGGCATGCTGTGAAAGTCTAAAAGTTGATACATTATTGTTACAAAAGTCGTAAAGTAAATAGTGTTTTGTCTCTTGTCCTTTCATGCTTTTATTAAAGTTGTTTGTCATTGCTGCCATTTTTTCAACGTTTGTTGGCTTGTCATCTTTTGTCTTTGATTCCTCGTGGGACCGGTGGCTTTTGCGTTCTTCCACATGCATCTTTTACAGGTGTCTTCTTTGTACAGAGGCATCTTTTGTCTGTCTTCTTTTTCACAAAAAGACAAATTTTTTTTCTTCGACGATACTCATATAGAATAGGAACAATATCGTTTTAATTTTTTGATACTCCTATAGAATAGGAACGGTATCGTTTTAGTAGTATGATAATACATGGGCTTTACTGTAGTTTGGACTACATTGGGCCATATTAATTTGTTACATTGTGGCTTTTTGTAGTTTAAACTACATTGGGCCGTTTCATTCAAAAAGGATTAGGTGATCCTTCTTTTTTCATAGTAACATGCGTAGTATCTTCCTTTATGCTTATAACAGGCATTTTCCTCTGGCCTATTAAGAGCTTGTACTGTCTACTGTCTCATTGGAGTGTTTGTGCTCCATCTTGGTGATTCTGTCATGCATGTTGGTAAGGTGTACAGTGTCTTGTGATAGCACATCATTGTTGTAGTATAGTGTGATAAGTTCTTCGGTTTCTCCTCCTTTGGAGTTTCCAATGATGCTGGTTTTGCCTGCTCTCAACATATCTTCAATCTTTGATTTTAAGGTTGATAGTCCTATGACTCTTTTGGCACTGAGCCATTCTTGAAACTTTTCTATAGTAAATGGTATTTTCATTTTCAGGTCTTTGTCATCTCCACTTATGTTTCTATTCCTTCATGTTTTAAATAGTTGGCATGTAATGATAGGTTTTCCTGTTAAGGCTGTTGAGGCGTCAAACAGTTGTATGCCGTAGATACCTCTTTCAAATGATTCCATCATTAACCTAGCAGATTCTACTAAAACATTGGGTTATTTAGCAATATTGTAAAAAGTTTCGTCTACTAGAATTTTATCTATAAACCGTAAGTAAGGAGTTTAAGAACTATATCAGGGTTTGATTATTCATTGCATAAAAACCTTGGATATTTGCTTAATTTTGCACTTCTTAAAATGTGTGGGTTTGATTTGTAATCATAAAATTTATTAATTTGCTCGTAAGCTGTAATATATTCAGGTGAGAATTTCACTTTGTCGCACATTGTTACTGCCGTTGTCATCTGAGAAGACGATGCTGTTATAGGTGGTGGTATAGTGGTTGGCATAGTTGCAAGTTTGGATGTGAAAGTCTTTGGTTTTTCTGTAGGGGGTTTGGGAAGATTTCAAGGTTTGTAGGGTTTTGAAGTCTTTAAAGGCATCTGTCAGCTGTTCTAGCAAGTGTGTATTTTCTTCCATTTTGGTTGTCATAATTTTTTGGTTTTGTTTTATGATTCCTGTAACATTGGTAATATATTCTTCGAATTTGTCACTGCTGGTTGACATTGTTGTACATGCTAAGAAAATCAGCTAGAATATTCTTAGTCCCAGATATATTTTTGACAATAAAATCATAACAATAAAAGAATGATTGCCACTTTCTTCTTTTGTTTAATTATGGCAAAAGGTCTATTTTATTTGTAATGAAAGCCCTACTTGGGTGTTATCTATTCTAACAACGAATTTTACTGGTAATAGGTGATAATAGAATCTCTTTATTCCAAATTTTACTGCTAATAGTTCATTTTCGTTAATATGATAATTTTTCTCATTAGGCTTCCATGTTCCACCTCCATATCCATAAATTAGTGGTGTTTCTTTATCTATATCATCTTTATCATATGCTATGAGGACTGCTCCTCATCCTATATCACTGGCATCAGTAAATAGTTCTAGTTGATCCAGTTCTGTTGGTATTCTATGTTTTGGCAAGTCTTTCACTTTTTCCTTGATTTTATTTATGGCCTTAGTATGTACTTCCTTCCATTCAAAAGATATATTTTTTCTAGTTAGTTCATGTAATGGTTTTCTCAAAAGTGGTAAATCCTTTATATGGTCTGAAACATAGTTTACTACTCCTAGAAAGTGTTGTACTTCCTTTTTGCTCTCTAATTTATCTTTAAATTTTTTTTATTTTTGTTACAATGTGTTCCTGTAATTGTAATCCTTCATTATCTATTATGTATCCCAAATATTCTATACTATTTTTAAAGATTTCAGATTTCTTTTCAGATAATAATATTCCATGTTGTTTCACAATTTTTATAAACTCTTCTAGATGTTTTATATGATTTTCCAAATCATCACTATATATTAATATGTCGTCAACATATACTACACATTATTCTGTTAATTTTCTTAACACTTGGTACATTCTTCTTTGAAATATTTGTGGTGCATTCTTTAATCCAAAGGGTTGTACATTCCATTCGTAGTGTCCTTGAGGGGTATTAAATGTTGTTAAAGCTTTTGATTCATTTTTTAGTTTTATTTGCCAAAATTCACTTTTACAATCAAATTTACTGAACCATTTTTTATTCCCTAATCTATTAATAAGGTTTCTTTTGTATGGTAAAAAAATATCCATCAAATACAGTTTTCTTGTTTAGTTCTCTATAGTCATTCACCATTCTAGCCTTTCCTCTTTTTTGTTCACTATGTTTTCTAACTAAAAAGGCTGGGCTACTATGTGAGCTCTTACTTTCTTGTATTAATTTTAATTCTAATAACTCTTTTAGTTGTGTTTCAAATTTCTTTTGATCTGTTGGGCTATATCTAATAGGCTTAGATCTAACTATATCGTTAAGATTTATTAGTTTGATTTCAGCATATATTTTTTCTTTTTCCCATAGTTGCATCGGATTTTCTCCAAAATTTATTTTTAATATATTGAGGTATTTTTCTCTTAATAACTGTAGGTTATTATTCCTATCTGATCTTATGTTACATATTCTTAGTGTATGTATTGGCAATACTCTCTTTAGTATTATCCATTTATTACAAGGTGTTTGTAAGCTGAAAGTATTATTATTTCACTTGCGTTTTAAAATAGTCAAGGAAATTATTTCCTAACAATACTTGTTGTTTCATATCATTCAGTTGGTATATAACTGGTAGTCTAAATATTGTCTTCCCTAATACTATTCTCATGTTTTCTGCTACTATATCTAATTATTTTGTTTGTTCGTTAAAGTCTGATACTCTTATTCTATGTGTTTTAGACATTTTTCATCTGTTTGATTCTAATACTTCTTTCTTTGTTAGACATAAGTCTGCTCCACTGTCAATAAAGATTTTTTGTTTTATCATTTTATTAGGTTTGTATTCTATATGGGCTTCTATGTAGATTGCTACCATCTAATTATTATTTTCTAAATCCATTTCTCTTAATATTTGTTGAAGCTCTTTATCTTGTTCCATTTCTTTTATTTCTTCAGTAATTTTTTCCATCTTATCTCACTTAACCTTTCTCATATTCTGCTAAGGCTTTTTGTAATCTTATTGTACATGTCACTATAGTATCTATTTTATGTTTCACTAGTAGTCGTAATAAGCTTATTGCGAACATACCTTTCATATTGCATCCAGTAATCTCTTTCTTCCAGTAATTTTCTTTCTTCTTGCGACTTCATTTAGTTAGAACTATTTTCACTTTTTGAGTCTTGGTTAACAAAGTTAATATTTTCTGATTCAGTTTCTTCATCAGTTTGACTGACATAAAAATCTTCATATTCGTACCAATTATTATTTTCATCTGTTATTTATTGTAGACTCATTATAAATTGTTTGTGTCTATGTATTTCACACCTTTTTTCTTTAATTTCGGAAATTTATTAGCATAATGTCCATTTTCATTGCAATTCCAACATTTACATTCTTTAAGTTTTTCTTCTTCAATTGGTTTTACATATATTTTTTCCTAAATTTTCTCTTATGCTTAAATTTTTTCCTGGTTTCAAGGGTATTTCTATACCTTTTGAATCTCTTTTTCCTATAAGGTTTGTAATAAGGTTGTTGGTTTCGTCCGCTGTAATTATTATATCTTTTATATTTCTTGTGTTGATATTTCTTTTTATGGCTTTTCTTATATTTCTTTTCTCTTTTATTATCATCACATCCGAATACTAATCTTCTTTCCGTAAATCCACATACCTCTCTTAATCCTATTTTCTTATCTTTTTTAATCTTTTGTTGCATTCTATATTCTTCACATTTTCGCATTAGGTATGCTCTTAGTACTCTTATTCTTTCTCCTAATGTATTTTCTTTTGGTTCTAGTTGGGTGTATTCCTTTGATATTTCTGTGTTATAAGGTATGGGTAGGTGGTCATAATAAAGTTGTTGATATATTAAACCTTCTTCTGACAAGAATCTTGCTTCACAAAAGAACTTACTAAAACTTATTGTATATTCTGGTAATTTATTAATTTTACAACATTTCATGTTATTTAGATTCATTATTATCTCAGTTTTTCTTTCTGCAAGTACATTTTCTCTTGCTACCAACCATTTTTCTCCTAAAAATCTCTTTTTAGAATGATATCAATTATTATTAGCGTAGATTTTCAATCTCCTGCATGGCTAAATATTTCTTCTCTTAATTGGTACGCTATGGATTATATCCAATAAGCTACATTTCCTATTAATGTTTTAGATATCAAGTCATACATATATTCTAGGTTTTCTGTTTGTGTGGAGTTTATTAATGCTATATACATTCCAAGATTCCAATAATTTATTCTTCTTCCTATTTCTTGTTCATCATAAACATTATCTAAGTCTAAGAAGTATCCATTGTAATTTACGCCTGGCGCCATTGATCCTAAAAATTCTTTAAATTCAGCTTGTTGTCCCACTGGTGTATGATTTGGTAATCTAGTTTGTCTTCTATTTATTATTTCTAGGTTGGGATTTACTAAATCTTCTTCTGGGTAATCGTTTGCATCTTCATTTATTATATCTTCAGTTTCTATTTCCGTTTCTATAGGATTATTAAAAAATTAAAATGATATCGTTCCTATTCTATAGGAGTATCATCGAAGAAAAAAAAATCGTGGAAACATCTTGCAGAAATGCAAGATGACTATGTACAATAGACCCTTGGATCCGACCCTTCTTCGGACCCCGTGCATATCAGGAGCTTAGTACACCGGACTGCCCTTTTTCAACTTTATAGAATTGTTTTGATTCTTTGACCTAGCTTTCAAAAGTTAAGTCAGTGGAATAGGCTCACCATCCATCATTTTAAGTTCGTATTTCATTTTCTTCAAATTTTTTGTATAAAACACATTTAACAATTTTTATATCATTTTAAAGTAATTATACTAATTGATGTGCTATATACATACAACGAAAGGTGTACTTTGGGGGTTGGGGGGCCAAAATGGCCATTTAGCCGTTGCCAACTACTATTTTTACATAGTTGTTGAGAAACAGCTGGAAACGACCAGAAACAAAAAAATTAAATTAGCAGGCCTATCTAGTCTGGTCGATGGTGATCCTGCAACTCGATCCTTTCTCGACAAATATAATATGTTTTATTATTCTAAGCGGGTATTCAATTTTGGGTAGGGGCCGATCCACCCTTTCGTTGTCTCGACCCAGTTCCCACCCCATGCCCCTTTGCCCAACCTCCTAACACTTCAGTGGTCCTGGTCCCAGGCTGGTACCTGTACCGAGACAGGCCGGTATCTAGCCTAACCATCCCACTCGACAGCCATGCTTGCAGGAGAAAAAGAAGTGGTCAAGAAGAAAATAGCCTACCGGAACAGATTGGAAAAGGAGAAAATAATAATAGTAATGGTTAAAAAACAAAATAATTTGCCTGAGTGGAAGCGGAGAAAGGGAAATTTCAATGTCACTATCCTCCTGAAACTATTGGTTCATTTGAAAGGTGCACAACTTACACCATTACTTCTCTAAAAAGATATCATTGTTTCTTCAGGTATAACATCATCAGGACGTTGTAATAAACACACAACAGTAAGAAATTGGCAAGCATAGGCACAATTTGTATCCAAGCAGCATTCATCCGCTCTGTTGTCGTCATTTACGATCTATCTCAGCCAGAAAGAGCAAATCCTATACTCACAAAGAGGATTCATATTTCTTTTCTTTTCAACTTCCAATTTTTTTTAGCCCTAGTGCTACGGTATGGGAGGAATGAGGTGGTTGGGGAGTTGAGTTTCTCGATAGGATACAGATCAAACGACCCTTTACATATTGGGTTAACAAACTACTTGTACAAGAGGTCATACAATCTAAATAACGAAACCGAGCCAGGAAGATGTAGACCACTCTTCCTCAGTATGTTGTTAGGTGTGAGTAAAGCATTAGCACACCTCATTGCTTAATCTTCAATCTAGAAGATCGGATTTCTGAATCAGAACGGAGCAATGCCAAAGGCAAGGGTAAACTCCTCAACAGCAAAGTAAAGGCACCTTTTGATATGCTGAATATTACATTTGCTGTACTATCAATTTCATCCTCATACTGCTCATAAATGAGGAATGAAGTGAATGCCAGAGCTAGCGCTGCATTGGTATTGAATCATGTCAAACAAACTACCGGAGATAAGGACTTTAATACACCATTAAGTGTGAAAATGTAGTGTAGCACATACCTATACCAATCGCAAAAGTCAAGCAATCCGAAATAATCAACTTCAAAAAATACAGGGGTATTGCAGCCTGCAGAAATAGAAAATTTTTAGGTGCAACACAACCTAAACAGTAGATTCAAGGACTGACTGCTACAAACACAATTTGCAATCTGACCCACTTGACAGCCATTTTAACTAGATGTCCATTCTGATTCATCATCAAATAGATGAGGTTTGTGTGTATCTCACAATCAGTTTCTTTTATCATCACATTATCTATCAGTACATCTCTTTTCTGATTCATCATCAAATAGATGAAGTCTGTGTGTATCTCACAATCAGTTTCTTTTATCACCACATTATCTATCAGTGCATCTCTTTTCCAAGGTGCGTCTCACCCTTCTTGATACTTCACATCTGCTAAATCTATTGCCTACTATTAGTTTCGTTTGGCAGGCACCAAAAGCTTAAATCCATTTGTTTTACCTGTCTCCCAGTTCTAATTACTTACACGAAGTGCAACATAACTTCTAGGAATGATCAAAGCCACCCATTTGTTTGACGTTATTCGAGCTTTTGAAAAATGTGTTTGTTTCACCTTTTTTGAAGATTGGACAACAAAAAAACTGAAGTTTTAGAAAGATTTGAAATGCCGTGTGTGGAAATCATCCAAAAATATTAAAAGGCTAAGCAAACTCATGTATTGGAGAACTTCAGACAAAAGCCACCTTGATCATCTCTAACTCAATTAAAAATTTAGTAAAAAGAAAGGGAGGAAGAATATGAACTCATTTAGTACACACCTTCAGAAATATAGACCAATCTTCTCCTCGGGCAAGTAACCTTGCTAAATGACTCATTCTGTTCCACATATATGCTAAGTTGTAAAAGCAATTTCTCATATCCACTTCAGAGATCTCAAAAAAAGACCATGATATTCTGGGAACTGCAATCCCATATCTGCAGAAAAGACGTCATTATGGGGGGAATACAAGCATCCCATGCATAAAATAAATACTGAAACCCATAAACAGGGAACAGGAAGCCGATAAGTTCACTATGAAATAATGTTGCGAATCATCAAAAGCTCCCAATTGGAAATAGATTATTTACACAATTAATAGGCAATTTTACAAACAAAGGAAACCAAAGATCAACAAATAATAAAACCTCTGAAGATAGAGAAGGGATTATACTGGCAAATAATTTCCCCATGAACTTTCACATAATATTTTGAGATTTTTACACTCTATATCACTTGGCTAAGCTTACCCTATTTAGCCCATATTTTCAGATCTTAGCCTATTTAGCCCATTATGTATATCATTTAAATACTTGGGGAAAAGGCAATAATTCCTTAATTTGTTATTATGATTTTCATTTTTTGATGCTTAGAAACTGATTGATAGTGATATCATGTCTATTATCACAGATTTAAACATTATTGGGTGAATTCAGGTGAAAAATTATAAACTCCATTGTTGGGGTTTTAAAAGCTTGAAAACCCATTGTGAGTTTTGTGACTTGTTGAAATTGTTGACAAATTGATGATTGAGCCTTGTTGGGGATGTTATTTTGAAGTTGTGGTTAAAATTTGAAGCTATTCAATGAAGATTTGACCAATTTCGCATGGAGTTCCATGATTGAAGTTCGTAGGAGACGAAACCAAGTTTTTGTATAATTTTGTATAACTGTGTAAAAGTGTGTATAAATACCTCTTGTACACTATTATACAAGGTTGATACATTATTTAAGGTAGTGTATAAACACTGTTGCTCAAAAAATGTTGGCTATGCGGGTGGAAACTGAAAATACAGCTACGTGGGTGTAATGTGTTGTGTTGGGCTGTATATTTTTAAAAAATCTCTAATATTTTCTTCTTTTTTATAAAGGTGGTGCCCAGATTAGCACATTATTCTGTGTAACAGATTGAGTTGAGCTGACACAACAGAGTTAGGAAGACTTAAAAGGAAAGAAGTTGGACCTACAGATAAAAGAATTGCTAAAGGATTTGTAGTGTTCTAATTCACCCTTACAACAGGATGAAGTAGCATCAATAAGTTCTTTTCACCTTTTCTTTTACTTCATGTGGGAGGTGTTCAGGGAAGCACTTACTTTAGTTGCATATATATCTAAATTGTCGTGTATAATGTTCTTTTCTATAACTTTCATGCAAAAAGGTTAACATTAGGTCTCGCATGACACATCCTAAGAATATGATTTATATCCAGTTATCCCAAAAAGCAAAACAGTATAACCAAATTTCATCTCCTTGAGAAACGTATGATAGGACTTGTCTGTCCAAACATTTCTTTTAAGACAGTTGTCTCTTTAAAACATTTAAACATAGCATATTCAGTGGCATACTTACATTGTTGGTGGCAGAATACTGTATCCCCAGAGAGCAGCAGCAATCATCAGTAGAAGCTGGGCAAGAGATGAAAGAAAACTCCTCCCAGACAGGAAGAACCAGTAATGGATGAAAACCAGCAAAAGGAAACAAGTAAATGTTCTCTGTTCATCTCTCCACAATAAAATTTCTGCAACTGCACTAACATTATATATTGTTATTTAGAGGTAACCAAGATGATACAATGAAGAATTGTGATTTCACATAATCAATTTGCCAGATATTGAACAAAAGCTAGGAGTTGAATCAGACTGGCATAAAGAAGCTTTACCCACAACCCCTATCCCACAAAAATAAAAAAGCTGCAAGTATACAATAGTAACAATAATAATTCCTAGTCTAATAGAATGTATAAGGGTATACAAAATTGCTACTAAATTTGATGTCGCTCTACGTTTGGGTTGCCCAGGAAGTTTCGATAATGTGCTTAAAACTGTACCCAGAAGCCCCAATTCTACAGATGCAAACTCAAATTCAGTCTCAGAAGAACACCAGAATTGGGTCAAAACACCAAATTCAAGCATGTCTATTGTGGTCAAACACAATAATTTTCTCCTGAGAGAAGTGCTGGAAAATGGGCCTTAGATAACCTGTGACAAGTCAGTTCTCTCTACCAGTTCATTAAAAAAGTATAGGTTTTAGTTGAAGACAAATTCCTAGATGGTTTGATATAGTATTTCCACTAAATCAAATAAACTAGAAAACCGCACTTCTGCAAGGCTAGAAATCTCACAAAGTAACATACCAACCTTTTCCACTTCCTAGCAGTTTATGCACTTTTGACTCCTCATCGGTGTCACTATAGCTTGAGAAAGATGATTCTCTGGCTAAATGACAGGACTTAGCGGTTACAGCAACTCCTTCCTGTATCAGATTTTCACGTCTGTAATAAGCAGTTGAGTCATGTCCAAAAACAAATAGTATAAGCTCTATAAGCAAATTTCAAAAGCATCCCAAATCTTAACCAGATTTTCAGCACACTCAGATCAACAAATTTAGGCTACTTACCACAACAAAATCACCATACTTATCAACAAACTAGGGCAACTTAAAGACAAGTAAAGCTTCTTAGAAAAGCAAAGAAGAGACCCAACATAGATCAAGTGAAATGATTAAAATACAGGTATTTTATCAGAGTGATTTACAATGTTATAGCATGTCATTTATCATAACATCACGGACATCCTGCTTTATTGTGACATTAAACCTTTTTGCATATCACTAGGGAACTAGGACAACTAGGGTTCTTATATTCTAAAAAACATATGTCATCATTGCCTTGAAAGCTTAAAAGAAACGTCAGCAAGTAATCTAAAGTTCAAAAGATCCATATACACTTTGGGTATTTACTGCCTTTTCCAATGATATAAAACATTTTGGCCAGTCAAATAATACTCTGTTTTCCCCAAAAAGAATGCATAGTTTGGAGGACAAAAGGTCAACAATCTCAGTTTCAGTGTGAACACAAATATTGATTTCTTATTTATTTATTTTCTTGAAAGTAACATTTACATATTTGGAGAAGTATTACAAAATTACAAATTTTCATAATTAAGAATAAAATTCTTTTATTTGAAAATATTGTAATCAAACAGAACAATTTGAGAAAGAGAGAATATTTGTTTAGGCATTGTTTACAACTATCGATAAAAATAAGGATCAAACATACTTCAAGAGAAACAACTGGAGAATATCCAATGTATTTCTGAGCTGCAGAGCAATTAAATCTCCTATGGCACAATGCTAATTCAATAATATCAAAAACTGGCACATTCTCAGTACTCCAATTGCTAATCCTTGAAATTGTCCATTTTATGATCACGGTAATATATTGGATAACCCTAGCAGGAATCTTGTTAACAGACCTGCAATCAGAAAGCACCAGATGTTTCAGGAAGCCACATCGCAAAATCCATAATGGAAAAGGAGCAAAGCTACAAAATCAACGAAAGAAAAAATGTAAGCCAAGATTTAAGACAATACAATATGACTAGCCAAGAAAGTCACCAAATAAACAACTTAAGAGTAACATTTATCCAAGTATCAACAGTATATGCAATAGCTAGTGATGAAGACAGCGACATGTAAGCAGGGGAAGTGGTTCAAGAAAAAGGGACAAGAATTCCATGTAACAAGAAGACATGGACGAAAAAGAGAATTACTTGGAACGATATTGACAAAATTAAGGCAAAAAAGTTGTGTGATTTCTTTCCATTTGCCTAACGTCACCTTGGTGGGCAGACCTTTATTGGATTTGGTGGGAAGATGCAGATACCCGATGTAATAGTCAAGGTGTGCTCAAGTTGACACCACCGGTATCACAGAGAGAGAAGATATTGACTAAATTACACCTCTTCATCATAGAAAAATGAGGGGACAGAATAAAATAAGATAACCATCAGAGAATTTTCTAGCCAAATATACTGTGGAATAAGACTCTTTGTCAAGCCATCATTACTCACATAACAACACCATTGCAAATTCTGAATTACGGACCAGAGATGAAGATAACAACCGAGCTAGAGATTAATAGCATCCACAAACCATAAAATCAGAAAGAAAATCTGTTAGCACTTGATAAACTTGTTTAAGCTAGGTTGTCAGTCATGATGGGAGGTAGAGTTTTGCAACGTGCGGCAACCACAGTGCAGTCAATAGTCAGAACTGCTATTCACCTAATCCATAAGTATTTGGAAAAATCATAAACAAACATAATGTGGATGGGAGCGTCATCAATAAAGATAGACGTAAGAGAATAATGTGCCAGCTACCTTACCTTTGATATCCCAATCTCTGAAACACAAGAGATACAAAATCCCTGAACTTCATTGGGTTGAGATTAGTGATGAAAAAGGCCTACAATGCATGGCAACGTACTTTCTGTAAATATATTAACCACCATCAAAAGGAAACATCGAATAGAGATAGCTAAAAATCCGTACCTTGCCACATACGTGACTCCCCCTAGAACTTAGAGCTTTGTCAGCACATACATGTGCATGGGCAACATTCTCCACATAGGTGAAGTCAGACATAGTGTCACCAAGCCCTATAATAAACTGAAATGAGAATGTCTATTACTTATTCAAAAAGTATGTATACAAAGACTAAACACAGTTAAAAAAAGGCTAGATCAGAAAATTACACCTACATAATGACTAGAATTGTGACGCGAGCGAAGTTTATGATCTTTTTCCTCTTTTATCCTAAACACAGTTAAAAAATGCTAGATCAGAAAATTACACCTACATAATGACTAGAATTGTGACGCGAGAGAAGTCTATGATCTTTTTCCTCTTTTATTCGACGTACATCCCAAGGTGATTCCTGACACAAAACATGCTGCAAATTCTACACCAATTCCTATTTTGCCTACTTCCACAGGGCAACGGAAAGTTGCCGGTAACAAAGAGCAGAGAAAGATAAGTTCCTTAGATGTGAAGCACCCAACGAATTTAGTGAGAATTTTGTTGGATGCTGATGCTACAACAGAGAACTTAAGTCTAGTCCATCACGATTACACAGGCTAAGCAAAAAGAAGAAACGTAATTGATTGATATTTAACCAACAGAAGAGCAACTAAACAGAAGGCTTCCAACCTTGGCCCAGCCAGATTTTGCAACATCGACCAGCAAAGAAGAGACATAATTTTCCCCAGGTCCGAAAACATAGCTAGGACGAAGTGCACAAGTAAGAAGGCCATCAGCATCATTTGCAACTAAGACTAGAGCCTCTGCTTGAGCCTTAAGATCAGTTACCATGTTCACAAACTGCATCGAGCAAGCATCAAACTAAAAAGAAGAAACTGAGGGAAACTAGAAAGTAATGGCCTAATGAAAAATGTGGAAGAGGGTTGACAGGAATAGAGTAAGTTTCCAAATTCAGTTAAACAAGCTACTGATAAGAGACTTACTTTACCAGAATATGGTAAGGACTCATCCCCACCATCTATATCCTGCCAGCTGTTCAAAACTACATCAGCAGAACTGTTGTATAATAGCCTTTTGACTTTACACTCTTGACAGGCAGCAATGATATTCTTGGCACCTGAAAGACATACCATTCATTCTCAATCAGGACACCAAAGATTTAAGTAGCAAAAATGTGCAATTCACTTAAATGACCTCTGGGTGACATTACCTTGAACAATAATTGTGTAGCAAATATAGAAATCATGAGCATATGAATCCCTAGCATCCATGTAAAATACAACTGATGCGCCATCAATAGCTGCATGGGAGAATATGATGCAGAAAAACTCAGTCCAACTTTACTTTAGTGGAATAACACAGTTTTCCAGGAAGGTATAGAAAAAATGTAACAAACTCTAGAACCTGTTTAAACTACAAAAAGCCAAGTCAGATATATAAACAAAGAATGTCAAACAAGCAATCAAACGCCATAAGCTGATTGACTAGATCACAGTACTACTGCATTTCTTTAGGGTGAAAGCACTGAAAGGGGAAGAATAGCAGGAGGCGGACTAGACAGGGCTGGCAGTACTTTTCCCTTGTTTGTTGAGAAAAAAAGTTAAGAATATTCAGTCCCTCAGCATTTTTTCAACCCTCTTGGAGTATGCATAATGGAAGAAATAAACATCTTTTAATTCCCTTGCAGTTGAATCAAAAGCAACTTGAAGGAGAATAAACACTTCCTATAGGGAAGCAAGTCAATAGGAAAATAGGTCAATAAGTGCCCATCATAGTTCAGAAACCTACTGAAACCAAAGATAGAATTAGTTGGATGTCCTTACAAAGAACTAAGTGAAAAGCTATCCTCCTTTAGGGAGTACTGTTGACCATTGTGGTGTATCTCAGAATATTGTACTTCCAATCATTCACCAAACAAGTTAGGGAGAACTACACTACTACTAATAAACCATGACCACCTTTTAAATCTTCATTAATGGTGTTCATGTGTTGTGTATGCCTGGAATGATGATTTAGGAGTATGAGCCCGCTAACTGAGGACACAATTACTACTTTCATGAAAGGGAAATTTCATGGTTTTGTTTTTAAATAAGAGAGCGTTCAACTATACGATGTAAAGCACTTGGGGTGCTAGAAAAGAGGAAGGAATTTCACAGGAAGTACATGCTCAAAAGTATCCTTGTACATCTCATGGAAATAAGCACACATTAGCTTACACACTAAGAGAAACATTTTAACATGTATTCCCTTATTTCTTTAGACTCAAATACAAACTGCTACATGAAATATATTCTTTCAAGTTGAAAGAATAATAATTTTGTAATTTTCTCTTTCAACAAGTCAGGAGAATATCTATTTTTCTGTGTGCTCATCTTCTATCATAAAACCTCTTCCTTCATTTATTCACACAGGATACATGCATCTTGATAATGTTGTGAGTGGTCAAGTAGGATTTTTTTTTCTTTTTTGTGTGGTTGAGTAGGGTTGCTGTCATTGATCACACATTTTGGCTTGAGATAAACTGCTTTCATGATAATGTTACCCGGTACATGCATGTGAATTTGTTGTTTATTTGCAAAAAATAATTCGATGTTTATGTCGTTGCTTCCTATTCCATCTTTTGTTTTAATTCGATAATAGTTTTTTTTTTCTTTGGACCATTCTCAATTTGTGCATATCATCCTTGCGCATGGCCATGCTAATCTTCACTATAGTGTTTTGAGTTTTAACCTAAGGATGTGGCCTAGTGGTCGATGAATTGCGTTGAGAACAATGAGGTCGCAAGTTTGAAACTCGGTGGAGGCAAAGACAATGTGATTTCTTGCAGGTACCCGTCAAATAACTCGAAATGCACACAAGCTGGTGCACCACATTAATAACAACAAAATCATTGAATCACACCAAGATGGTTTCCCTTTACACCATCAAATATATGAACAAGAAATGACTTGTTAACAAATATCGATATATGATCATCATATTCCTCCCATTCCAAATAGATCGGAAAACACAGACACTAACAATGGGATTGGAACCAGCAATCTTTCTTTTAGACAACACAGTACACTAACAAGTAAGTTGTACTTCCAATATACACATTGCAGAGATAATGGTCTGAATATACTTGGAGAGCACATACACAAAAACACAGAAGTCAGGGATCTGTAGATTACGCGGGCTTCAAGATAAGGAAGTTGTACCTGGAATAATATTGGATTTATGACTAAGATCGACATGGAAATATGAAGCGCGGCCAGAAGAGAGGGCATGGGAAAGGAAGGACTCGTGAGGTTCAAGTTGAAGAGTGGGGAAAGAATCGGCTATTCGGACGATCCAATTGCCGACTCCAAGAAGCCTATCGACAAGCGCTTTCCCGATCAATCCTCGTCCACCAAACACCACGCACGTCTCCATTCTTCTCTCCTCCTTTCCCCCTTTCCTTTTTGATACAACACCGCTTTTCAACAAATCTCTTATTTAGGGATCATTTCATTCCAATCTTTTTCTTAATACAGCAATACAAAGATCATTATTATCAATTCTTTTATATTCTATAAGTATGTTTTCTAGATGCTCTTTTCAAAGAGTACTAGTGTCTTGTATGCCCATTTATGTACTGCATGATATTATAAAATAATATTAATATAATTAAAATAGAATTTTGAGTAAATATATATATATATAAAAGAATAAAATATATTTTTTTATAAAATAAACAATATGGAGTGTCGTACGCTCACTTGTTTGTCAAGGTCAAAATTATTAAATATATATCATTTGAATCTGCAAAAATGAATATTTAAAGTTTATTTAATTAGATACATGTGATTTTTTATTTATTTTAATTTTATAAGGTTCAAACATGTAATAAATCCTATCTCGCCTAATACTTTATTGTTAGAAAAATATATATGAAGAAGAATACAAATTAAGATGAAGGCTTGAAACACGTATGAAAAAACTTTTCAAAAAAGTGATTTTGCTCCTCCTTCGCGAGATTGCTATGGTTATTCTTCTGCTTTAGTTTACTTTGATTTTCCTCCCTTAGTAAATTGTACTTGTCTCAAGAGATTGCAAGTTCATAAAGGTTATCAACCCTTAAAACGCACTATATAAATGTTAATATGACATATTCTCATAATTTTAAAATCCTGAAGTATTTTCAAGTATAGGACATTATATATATATATATATATATATATATATATAAACCACATATTTTGAAGTTGATGTGGAGCTTTGTGCCGACACATTTGGATATTGTACTATGGTGCTTTTGGCAATCATAGGTTTTGAAGGAGACGATGTGGTGCTTCTAGCAACCATATGTTTTGAAGTTGATATGGAGCTTTGTGCCGCCACATTTGGGTGAAGAATTTGGTAAATTTGAAACTGATCTCTCAGTTGTCTTCTATCCGGGGTACTAGTTGGGCTAGCTAACCCTATATATATATATATATTTCATGTAACCATAATATGTAGTACCAGCTATAACGAATTCGGTTTAGCAATTGATATTAAAATCAATTACTTCTATAACATAACTGATTCATATCTAACACAACTAATACGTATTTCAAAATCATCTCAAGATGTTCATTTACCCTAACAACTATGAAAATATGTTTCAAAAAACAAAAAATATATAAGTATATGTGGGTTACAACAATTGCAGGAAACAGGAAGTAAGTAACTACTAACTATTACAACAAACTGAAATTTCAACAAACTGAAATTACAACCACTTTGATATTTTGCTGGGTCGAGTGATGGCACTCTGTCTTTAAGACAAGATTTTCCCGTATATATCCTTTTACGTTATGAACAATAGTCTCCCAAGATAAAACAACAACTTAACAAATGAGCAAAGAAAACTCAAGTGTTATTTCTGAAGAACATAGAGTAACGAAATGATGTTGGAGAGGAAGATTTCTGATTTTTCTGTCTCTTGCTAGAACAATTGAGCCAAAGGCTTCAATTTATAGTGTAAGGATGGTAACTTCTCAACTAGCCAACTAATGGCTTTTAATAGCCATGTAATGACACTTAGTGGAGAGTTATATAAATCCAAGTAAATGACTGAATTTATGTGCAAAGTAATGGAGATTCAACGCCCAAAACCAACCCAAAAGGCAGAAACTTTCTGCCTTCCGTCGTGAGCCTCTTCCCAATTTTATCTTTCCTAAAACTCTAGGGACCAAACTGTAAATATTAAGCAAATTGGGTCCAAAAAGATAATATCAACCCAAGACTCGAGACCAGATCCCGGACAGGGCGGGCGGGCGACGGCAGCGCGCGTGTGGGCTTAGCCTCGAACCCAAGCACACCTAGGTCCTCCCTCCTTCAAACATATGGGTTACCCCTTGGGGTCCTAAACCCTTATCCATTTTTAGACTTATAAAACGAACAAATCTTACTTTTTCCACCGATGAGAGAGATTTGTTCCACACCATATTTTCATGCTTCAAACACATCACTTCGTGGACCAATATCTCTTTCATTTTTTACCGAAATTTGACGATCATTGGCCCTACGGTCATCTACTCACTTACTAGATTATGCACGTGTGAATAACCAAAGTCTCCGACATGCGGAACCCTAGTGTTTAAGTCATTAAAGATGGGTGGACACAACTCCCACCAAAGGCAAATTTCCAACAATCCCTTCTTGAAAGAGATTTTGGCGCACTCACAAGGTGTCTATTTCCAGCAATATTTCAGCGGACCGATGTTGCATCAGGAGAGGTAGGTTCAGCTTTGAACCTTCCATAGTTAAATACCATCGGACTTACTTACTGCGCAGTGAACGTGATGTCTTGAACCATCAGTGTTTAGTATAAGCCAAGTCAATAGTACCAACACAATAATTTTCATTACTCAGTTCTTCGTAATGTTTTATTCGTTGTGGCCGTGGACACTTCTTGGATTTTTAAGTGCGTTCATTTGAGGCGGCATGTCCTCGCACTTAAATAAGTGGTCTCCTACAAGGTATCCTGCTATACCCCACTTTACAAGTGTTAGGAACCATTAAAAGTTTCCCCAAACCTAACCTCAACCGTTGAGGATCATTAAAGGTTTTGGAAACTTAATCTTTACCCACACTGCAGATAACACTTAACGTCTATCGCGGGAACAGCTTTGGGTTTATGTTCCTTACAGAAATCATAACCTGAAGTGCTCTTGCTTCCACCAAAGCACTCAACTGAACCCTTACAACTTAGTTTTCCTATTGAACCAAATTCCTGGGATCTCCAGCCAGTAAGGTTGGTTTACCACCGTTTTAGTCCTTAAAGCTTGGGTTTTAAGCCCATTCCCCTAG
The DNA here is from genome assembly GCA_029783415.1 of Anisodus acutangulus. Taxonomy (NCBI): domain Eukaryota; kingdom Viridiplantae; phylum Streptophyta; class Magnoliopsida; order Solanales; family Solanaceae; genus Anisodus; species Anisodus acutangulus. The sequence goes on along the minus strand of CM056511.1, from coordinate 20,470,495 downwards.
ACAAGCAGATTATCTGATCTCTGGGTATGCCCTTTGTCAGTGGGTCTGCTATGTTATCCTTTGATTTTATGTAATCAATGGATATTATACCTGTGGTGATCAGCTGTCTAACGGTCTTATGTCTCCGTCGAATATGACGAGATTTGCCGTTGTACATAGAACTTCGTGCCCTTCCTAAAGCCGACTGGCAGTCGTAGTGAATCATCACTGAGGGTACGAGTTTGTCCCAACAAGAGACATCCTCTAAGAAGTCGTGAAGTCACTCATCTTCTTCTCCTGCTTTGTCTAAAGCGATAAACTCTGATTCCATCGTGGATCGGGCGATGGAAGTTTACTTAGAAGATTTCCAAGACACAACCTCACCACCAATTGTAAATATATTCCCACTGGTGGACTTGGTATTTTCTATATCAGATATCCAGTTTGCATCACTGTACCCCTCTAGTATAGTTGGATATCTTGAATAATGTAACTAGTAATTTAGCGTGTACTTCAGGTAACGTAGCACCCGATTAAACGTTTTCCAATGATCATTACTTGGATTACGGGTAAACCTAGCCAGCTTTTTGACTACGTAAGCAATATCAGGTCGGGTGCAGTTTGTTATGTACATCAAACTCCCAATCACCTGTGCATATTGCTCCTGACATACGGGTGAACCACAATTTTTATCAAGCTTTTGATTTCTATCCAGTGGTGACTTCACAGGCGAACTATCAAACACCTCAAACTTTCTCAAAACATCCTCGATGTAGTGAGACTGAGATAAGACCAGTCCGTCAGACATCTTAGAGATTTTTATCCCTAAGATGAAATCTGTGATACCCATATCCTTCATGTCGAAGCATTGTTTCAACATGTTCTTAGTCTCTAGGATTAAGCTAGGGTTGCTTCTTGTGATCAACATGTCATCTACGTACATGCATATAATGACGAACGAGTCAGAGTTAGCTTTTGTGTAGACACATTTGTCACACTCATTAATGGAGAAACCCTTTGACAGTAGAGTACTATCAAACTTTTCGTGTCATTGCTTCGGGGCTTGTTTCAGCCCGTACAGAGATTTGACAAGTCGACAGACTTTTTTCTCTTGCCCTGGAACCACATACCTCTCGAGTTGTTCCATATAGATTTATTCTTCCAAATCACTATTTAGGAAGGTTATCTTAACATGCATTTGATATATCTCAAGGTCATGCAAAGCTGTAATCGTAATGAATACTCATATGGATGTCATCCTAGACACCGGGGTGTACGTGTCAAAATAGTCAAGGCCTTCTTTCTGTCGATAGCCCTTGACTACCAACATTGCTTTGTACTTGTCTATAGACCCATCTACTTTACACTTCCGTTTGAGTATACATTTTCAACCCAACGGTTTATTTCCCGGAGGAAGATCAACCAACTCCCAAGTATGGTTATGCAGGATGTAGTCTATTTCACTCTTAATAGCTTATTTTCAGAGCGGTGCTTCTGGAGTTGACAATGCTTCAACAATTGTCCTTGGTTCGTCATCAACCATATAAGCTACAAATTCATTACCGAAGGTTTTATTCTTCCTAGCCCTTATACTTCGCCTTGGTTCCATCTCTGGAGTCTCCAAGTTCTGAGAATCTGGAACACTAGATTCCAGAAATTCAGCCACTTCGAAGTCCACTGGACCTGAACCATCTAGATCCGGGCAGTCAACGACTCCCAGTTCTTGAGGGCTCTGTTCATAACTTCATTTACGAGAGGTTATGTCTTTTTCCTTTCTAGGAAAAGTATCCTCAAAGAATTGAGCATTCCTTGATTCCATGATTGTACCCCCGTGGATATCTGGAACACGACTTATGCACTAAGAAGCAATAAGCACTATTGTTATTTGCATACGATGAAAATGCAATCTATAGTCTTAGGCCCAATCTTGACCTGCTTTGGATTAGGCACTTCGACCTTTGCCAAACAACCACACACCTTTAAATATTTATAGGTGTGTTTCTTTCCCTTCCATGATTCATATGGAGTTTTGTCCTTACCCTTATGTGTGACTCTATTAAGAATCGTATTAGCGGTAAGGACAGCTTCTCCCCACATGTTTTGGGGAAGACTAGAATTGATGAGCAAGACATTCATCATTTCATTCAATGTGCGATTCTTGCGTTCAACAACATCGTTCGATTGAGGTAAGTATGGAGCCGTTGTTTGATGAACAATGCCCGATTCCTCACAATATTCCTCAAATGGCGCTACATATTCTCCCCCTCTATCACTATGTATTGATTTAATCCGCATGCTTAGTTTATTTTTTAACTTCTGCTTTGTAGCGTCGGAATGCTTCATCTTTACTTTTCAACAACTAAAGGTAACAATATCTTTGTGAGTTTTGCCTCTATGCACACCTCACACTTATGTTGATGGGCAACAACTCCAACTTTACCAACCTTTGGATGGACTTATAGTTAACATGTCCTAATCTATGATGCCATAAATTAGAAGACTCAAGCAAATAAGAAGAAACTTCAATTTTATTGCTTGGACGCATTACAAACATGGCGTTAACTTTGAAGAGGCCTTCACAGACGAAGCCTCTCCCCACAAAAGTTCCATTATTGGTGATTACAAATTTATTGGACTCAAATACTAGCCTAAAACAAGCATTAACCAATAAAGGACCTGAAATTAAATTCTTCCTAATCTCAGGGACATGCATCATCTCCTTTAGAGTGAGCTCATTTCCATAAGTCATCTTCAGGACCACCTTTCCTACCCCCTGCACGTCAGAGGAAGCGTTGTTACCCATAAACAGCTTCTTGTCGGTGACTGGTGTATACAACGGTGGTAACCCAATTTTACTGGCTGGAGATCCCAGGAATTTGGTTCAATAGGAAAACTAAGTTGTAAAGGTTCAGTTGAGTTCTTCGGTGGAAGCAAGAGCACTTCAGGTTATGATTTCTGTAAGGAACATAAACCCAAAGTCGTTCGGCGATAGACGTTAAGTGCTATCTGCAGTGTGGGTAAAGGTTAAGTTTTCAAAATCTTTAATGATCCTCAACGGTTGAGGTTAGGTTTGGGGAAACTTTTAATGGTTCCTAACACTTGTAAAGTGGGGTATAGCAGGATACCTTGTAGGAGACCACCTATTTAAGTGCGAGGACAGGCCGCCTCAAATGAACGCACTTAAGAATCCAAGAAGTGTCCATGGCCACAACAAATAAAACATTACAAAGAACTGAGTAAGGGAAGTTGTTGTGTTGGTACTATTGACTTGGCTTACACTAAACACTGATGATTCAAGACATTACGTTCATCGCGCAGTAAGTAAGTCCGATGGTATGTAACTATGAAAGGTTCAAAGCTGAAGCTACCTCTCCTGAAGCAACATCGGTACGCTGAAATATTGCTGGAAATAGGCACCTTGTGAGTGCGCAAAAATCTCTTTCAAGAGGGGATTGTTGGAAATTTGCCTTTGGTGGGAGTTGCGTCCACCCATCTTTAATGACTTAAACACTAGGGTTCCGCATGTTTGAGACTTTAGTTCTTCACACGTGCATAATCTACTAAGTGAGTAGATGACCATAGGGCCAAGGATCGTCAAATTCAGAACATGAGTCTGACTGCTAAAATTGTTTGTCAGGACAAGGCCCTGGCATACTTTTACTGCATAACCAGATATGTAAAATAAATAGACTAACACCTCGAATGAGATGGGGTTCAACAATAGCTGAGATGGTAGAAATCCTAGCGAACTGATCCCTCGTCCTAAAACTTCGTACCTGCATCGTGAAGTGCAGGCCCCGAGAAAAAGGGACGTAAGTACATTTAAATTGTACTGTATGCAAAGTAACTGAATGAATAAGCAGGTACATGAAATAACAGAGACAAGACTGAAACTGAAAATGTAACCTGAGCATGACCATATATAATAGCTGATATGGATATAATAAAACATGATAAATCATTTTAAATGGGAGAGCTATAGTATAACCAACATGAAACCACCACGCTAGAACGTGGCATTTGATCGCTGCCCGACCAGTTAAGCCATCTCGCACCTTGCTGCAGTATGAGACATAATATGAAATGAATGGATCCAATAACCCGCAATAGGTAACACGAAGGAATCGTCCTAACTTGGCGGAGCGATCCTTATCCTACGTTGGCATACGTAGTTTCAGGTATTAAACCTTCTCGATAATCTGTGCAACTCCCAAGATATGAACATATATTTCATAATTTTAACTTGTAAACATGATTTATAAATGTAGTATAACATGTATAGTTGTAATATAACTAGCAAGAGACCTGAAAACATGTAAATTCATATAATGGAATGACATTGGTACATGCATGCATTTAAGAACCCCTGGAATTCAAGTTATAGGCATTCATGGATTGCAGATAGATTCATGATAATCCAAATGAAATATCACGAATACAATTAAAGAGTTGGTAATATAGACATGACATATAATAATATGGGTAGTTAGGGTTGTCATGATCTCATAATAAAACCCTAAGCTTGTGAAAATTCATATTTCACGGATGATCATGGCGTAGGGAAGAACAATGATGTTCCCACATGTGGATAGAAGCTCTACATACCTTAATCGCTCCTAGTCTTGTATTAACAGTCGGAACTTAAAAGAGAAATTCAAAAGCTTGAACCTTAAAATCTTGGAAAGTGTTTATCTTGAAAGTCCTACGTTGAGAATAATGGATTTCACTTAGAATTCATGAGAATGATGTTAGAATCATTTGGAATTACATGAAATAGGCTTACCTTGATGTAGGAGAATGTTTGGAGGAGAGGAACTTCATGCTAGGGCTTGGAAGAATTGAAAACCTGAATTTTAGAACTGATTTCGTGTATATATATGTTTAGTCATCAGGCCCATTTATGGTTGGATTATACGGTCCGTACAATATTGTACGGTTAGAAGTACGGGCCGTATAACTTGTATGGTCCATATAAAAGTGTCGTAACAGTGCTGTCAATTTTCAGTGAGTACCAAAACTTAGGGGTGATCCTACGGTACAAAAGGATGGTCTGTATAAATATATACGGCCTATCAAAGCCACCATATTTCGTTAGTTTTCGATGGTCTTTGTACAGTGAAACTTCTACGGCCCGTACAATTTTTACGGTTCTTATAAGCCCTGGCGTAAAACGTGAATCATTGAACTGAAATGGATTTTTTTTACCTTCACACTCCCCGCCTTGGTTTTCTAAACTCCTAAATCATGAATAGGGCTTAGTTTAAAGGTGTGAGGTGTTACAAGAATAATGCAAAATACTTGAGGATCCAACCACACAGCCAATAAAGACTACAACAGAAGAACGACAGAATGGAGAAAGGGAACTTACCATGGTTAGAATCTTAGAAACAACAATGATTGGACGACCACAATTAGCTATACTAGGGAGATTCTACAACTAAAACAATGGAACAATGAGGTGTGACATTTTTCAACAACATATGAAAAGAGCTTAACCATTCAGAGCAAAGGTGAAGCGGAAACAAAGAGCAAAGCGAGAAGATACACAAAAATTAATGAGAAATCATACCTGATGGTAGCTGGAGAAGAAGAAAAATCATCATCAACGGGCATGGACGGCACAACTGAGGGGAACGAGCAACATAGGTTTAGGAGAAATGTCGCACAAATTAGGAATTCAGGAATAACTTTCCTAATCCTAACATATGCAATTTTTATTCTTCATTTTAGAACTTTATTTTTTGTTTTGGTCATTTGGACCTCTTGCAATTTTCATTATTTATAAAAACCATCCTGGGGACTATAATTGATTTTAAAAAATTACGGAAGTTATGTCGGAAAAAAAAGTTGATTTGTGCAAATTAAATTCCTTATCTGCTGAGATTATGTTATATGTTGAAAGCAAGTATTTTTAAAGACCAACCTTCATCACAACCTTATTAGAGTCGGTCAATGATACTTGTTGGTTATATGTTAGTTCCTTTATACTCATACTACACCTAATTCACCTTTTGTGAAGATTCAAACATTGGTACTAGAGGATTTCCTGTCAGTGTCTAGAGGTTGCACACACACTGCCTGAATAGGGTTACTTGGGTTATAGTGATTCTAGAGGGATGGATCCATATCCATGTACCACAAGGAAAAATCATGTGTCATAATCTACATGGACAACTGACGTGCTGTAACATAATCCGCATATACAACTAACGTGTCATAGCATAGCTTGCACGGAAACGCACATGTCATAACTAGAGTACTATGCTCTATAACTACTAACATTCAAGTCATGGTCCACTAGACTACTCATAAGCTCAAACCACATATCAAGATACGAATCATAAGCAGATACATGGATATGATTAAAGTGAATGACTAGGCGACTAAACATGTAATCAATTATGCACATAGCTCATAATATTAAACTAGCATGAATTATGATTCTTATATCAATATAGTAGTGTGGTAGGATGCTCAAGGTAGTCATGCTACATAAAGTAATAGACAAAGCAAGTATTCAACATCATCTATACCTCATATAATATTTATAACCATGGTAACCACATATGTGCTCGTAACCACCCATATATGGTACCCCTATATATATAAAAGATATGTCAAAAAAAAAATTATTTTTAAAAAAATTTCTCATTGAGGTTAAAATCTTAAGTTACCTTGATATTAGTGAAGCTTGAATCCTTCAATAGCTTTAACATGTCCATAATTCATCAAACAATTTCAACCTATTCAAAATATTAATTACAAGGTTGAACGAGTCTAACAATATCTGTATTGTAATATTAGACGAATCCAAAATAAAATCAACCAAAAAGTCAACACATGAGTAGTGGGGTTAAAATCCAAACTTGATTACATTCCCAGATTACCCATAATTCCCCTAATAAAAATCTATAATCAAATCTCATTTCCAATATCAATTTCGATATAATCAAACTTGATTCAAAATACTTTCTCTTAGTTTTAGGTCCCCCCCAAATTACTACTTGGAATCCATAATTCAAGTGTAAAATCATGTAAATAGTCGAATACAATCATTTAGATTGGGAATAATCATTACCTTAGAAAAATAAGAAAATTCCAACTGGAATCTCCTTAATCTCATAGCTTATCTCATCATAAATTGGAGTTAGAATATCAAAAATCCTGATTTTAGCCCTTTTAAACTATAAGGGTCCTCGCAAATGCGAATCCCTTGCTGCAAAAGCGGCTTAAAAGGGCAGTCGGTGCCCTAAGCTCCTGTTATGTGCGGGGTACGTGGAAGGTCCGGACCAAAAATGCAAACCTACTTCATCCCCTACCCTATCTTAAATGCGACACTTGGTCACAAAAGCGGGCATCGCAAATGTGAGATCCCTTCATAAAAGCAACGCACCAGTTTAACAACTTATATTGAGTTCTTTGTTCAAAACTCACCCGAACCCCTCAAATAAGTTCCAAACAGTAATATGACTCATATAAAGGTCTCAAACATGAAATTAAGTAATTTAATTAAAATTAAGGGGTTGAATTGTTACATAAAGTAAATGATTTTATATGAGTTAGTGTTACACCCAGTAGTTCGTGTTCCGTTATGTCGTTGATGAATACCGATGTCCCAGGAAGAGTTACAGCTTTACGAAGGGTAATGAAGGTTTACGACTTATTTGTGGAAGTACCGGAGTGTTGGGAAGTCAAACAGATCGAAGAAAGTATGCTTCGACGAAATCAAAAAATTGGGCATTTTGACGGCAGCGTTGATAAACCGTCAAAATGTTCTGAGATTTTGAGATCTCAGTTGCATATTGAAGGTCCATATTGACGGATCGTCGAATCTATAACGGTACCGTTAATCCCACCGTCAAATTGTGGCGGTGGAAAATTTTTCCGAGTTTAGATATGGGTCTTGACGATTTAATCTTTATTTATTCCCAAAATCATATCTTAGAGACTCTCCAAACCCTATGCATCATACCATATCATTACTAGATCAAAACTATGCTGAAATACTCAAGATATATGTAATAATTCCCATGATAATTGAAGAAATCATCATCTCCATGTTGAGGCAATTTTGTAAGCCCTTGAAATTGGGGAAACTTGTTATTTGAAGAAGGTTTTGATGCGTAAAGGAAAGCCCTTGAAATTGGGGAAACACTTATCTTTATGGTTTAAAGTTATGGAAAACCTGTAAATGCTAAAACAAGACTTTTCTTAATTAACCTCTTCACTACTTCAATGTTGTCGGTCTATAAATTTACTGAGTATACGTGCTTCTCGTACTCATACTACGTTTGTTGTACTATTTTGGTACAGATTCAGTCCTATCGAGATGTCTGAGTTCAACACCTTGATTTCAGATATTTGTAAAGAGATGTCTGGCTAATCCGTAATGTCTGTCTCCCTATATCACTTTTTATGTATTTCCATCTTTCTCTATTTTCCAAACAATGTACTGATCATTTCAGACTTGTTTTATTACTATTAGTGGCTCTTGTACATATGACACCAGTCTTGGCTGGTATTTTGTATTTCCGCACTTCATTTATAAGTAAAAGACTTGACTTTAGTTATTATTAATTGTCATGTTACACCCCGTATCTTTGCGCTCGTATGCGTCGTAAGTAAAGTCACATAAATTTCGGTGAGGCTAACATCCTATTTTTTATGGAAACAAGTTTAAAAAGTGTTACGTATGTTTTGTAAGAATTTGGGGTTAAACGGATCAAAGAAATCAAGTTTGTCGAAGCTCGAAAGACATGCAAAATTTCGTACCTGATTTTTGGCCCAACTTGTCGGGAGTATATATCCTAGTATATAAGGAATTATAGAGTGCATAACCTATCTAAGTTCAAGTTCAGAGAGTCTACTTTTCAATTCAACTGAAAGTTCATCAATATGAGAAATATGGTGGGAATTATGGACTGTACAAAATTGTACGGACCATAAAAGTAGATAGATTTTTGGGCGGTGGAAAAATTTTAAGTTTTTATATTTCGTCTTGCACGAATTGAGGTCTCATTTTCCTTTATTTACATACCCTACACAACCCTAATACTCTCTCTAAGGTCTCCTATGGGTTCATGATGATCCAAGCTAAGTTCATAAGTAAAACCCGCAAATTATTCGTTGGAAGATTGTGAACATAATTCTTTTCCTCTCTACTTCTTGGTACCGATTTGGTGGAATACGTTGCTGAATTTGTGAGTTGATATAGGTCTAAATTTGGTCCACAAGGTAAGACTTATCTTCTCCTTGATGTGTTTGAACTTCTACAAGTGTAATAAGATGTTTTGCTAAGGAGTTTATAGCCTAAGTGTTGGAAGAATTTGGCTAGAGTTCATGCTGGTGTTAAGCTAGTTATGGGGATATTTTATGATTGTTTGATGGCTGGATATTGTTGTGTGTTAAATGAGGAATCTTGGAAAGCTAGTTAGAATCATGGATGTTGCCTTGTTGTTTAGATACCATTGTTTCAAGCTACATAGTTGGTATGCACACAAAGTGTTTGTGAAAATGTCTAAATGAAGGATTCCTTTAGCTTTTGATTCAAAATTGATCCAAATCATTTGTTTAATGTATACCATCATTCGCAGGACGTTCGGGAGCTACCTATAGAGGTATGTAAGACTAATTTTCCTTCTTTGGCATGATTTAACATAAATACTTCCTCGAAATGATTCTCTACAGAGAAGCCCAAAATTTCTATGCTCCTTCTTGTTCAAGTTATTAATATCTCCTGAGTATTCGTTGTTAATCATATTTTCCATATTCGTTATATATCTTGATGACTAGTTAAGATTGAAGAACGTAGCGACAATAATGAAAGTCGGAGGATAACGACTATAGGTCACTCTTACTCTGGTCTTGATGTCTTTGAAATCTTGCACCACACTTATATGTATGTACCTATATTCTTACTGAGCCTCACTATAGTCTGTTGGGTATGGCACTTATATAAGCACAACGCTGCAGTTGGTTTTGACATTACCGAGTCCTATTAAGGCTGGGTATGACCAAGTCCTTTCGAGGCCGGGCACGTAATGATATGATATGATTCCCCCATAGAGAGGCCTAATATTATATTAATTGACCCCATAGAGTGGCCTGGTTTTACTTACATATATATATATTCATAGTTGTATCAGTCGGATGCCCTCCGTGGCCCTTTTTCTGGGTTCCGGGTTGACATATATACCTTACTCTTACTTTACATTCTTATAAATGTTACCTGCCTTACATATTAAGTACATCTTTCGTATTGATGTCCCATTTTTCTGGGAACACCGTGTTTCATGCCCGCAGGTGCAGATAGACGATTCTATGAGCTTCCACAGTAGGATCACTATTCAGCTTGAGTTAGAGCATTCCTCTTCTTTTGGAGTTGCTGTCTGAGTTTGGGTATGCATTTTATACATATTATGGATATGGCGGGGCCTTGTCCCGACCTAGTTGTTATATGACTCTTAGAGGCATGTAAACTAGTGGGTTATGTATTGTCATTTTGTATAGACTTGCTGGCTTTCTGAGGTTAGATGTGGCCTTGTCGGCCTTACGATATATGTACACATGTTGGTTTTGCTATCACTTCCTCAGGTTTCTATTTCCAGTTTCTATTTCCAGTTTCTCTTGTGATTGTCATTCAGAGGCCTTGTCAGCCCAGATAGTTATATGTTCACGCTATGATATACAAGTGGTATGCTTAGGCCATTCAGAGATTGGGTGCCTGCCACACCCCCGAAGCTAGGGTGTGACAAACTTGGTATCAGAGCAGGTCTGCCCTAGAGAGTCTACAACCCGTGTCTAGTATAGTCTTATTTATGGGTGTGTTGTGCACCACACTTATAAGGGAGAGGCTACATGATATTTAGGGATGGTTTCCACTCTTTCATCTCATAGATTGTGCAATAGAGATGAGTCGTAAGAATTCAGATCTAACTTGTGCTTTCTACAGTTTTCGTAATGCCAATTACCAGAAAGATGTCGTCTCATCCATAATCATAGTAAGTGAATGAAATTTCCCTACTTGGTTGATGAGATGCTGGAGGTCCAGTTATTATAAAAGATCTCAGAATATGAGTACTTGTCTTGCATCTATGCAGGGAAGGTAATACGATCGTAGAAAGGTGATGTGTTGATTTTAGGATGATTAAGGAAGTGTTGAGTATGTTCCGAAAGAGTTTAAGACGTGTCAGATCGATGGAAGTATGTTCGACAAAAAATTGACAATGATTGCTTGTTTTAAGACTGAGGTACGGATCGTACAACTGAGGTACGGACCGTACAACTAAGGTACATACCGTACAACTAAGGTACGAACCGTACAACTAAGGTACGGACCATACATGTTTGGGATGGTGACCGTCCTTGGTCGGAGAAGTTTGGAAACATTCTGTTTGGGAGTTTGCAGGTACAGACCATACAAAGTTGTACGTACCGTACTTGGTCGATGTACAATGTGGCGGCAGAGACTTTTAAGTCCTTGTATTTTCGATGAGCCACGATCTAGCATCCATTTCTTATTTCCTACAACCCTAAGTAGGTCCTTGATCTCGTCCAAAGTTTCTGTAAGTGTTCTTGGTGATTTAAGTAAAGTTCAGATGTAGAACAACATGACTCTCTCCCTCGGATCATCGTAAGCTTAACCTACTATTTCTCCTCTCTTCTTGGTTTATTGTGGAGGTTCTTTGGTGAAAGTAAAGGGTGATAAAGGGATTGACTTCATTACATAAAGGTAAGTTTTATCATCTCCTTGTTGGGTTTGAATTTCTACAAGTTGTAGTAGATTGTTTTGTTAAGAATATTTTGTTACTAGTATTTGGACTAAGGTAAGAAGTGAGATTGATAGCAAGAGAATGATATGAATATATGTGTGACACCTGAACAAGTATGAGAAATGACTATGAGGTTTAAACAACTAAATGTTAACATGATATATCAATCAGATGATTTAGCTCTCTGTATTAAGATAAGCACTGAAATTGGCAAGATCGCTCGGTTAGACGGAATAAAAGTTGGAGCTTCAAAATATTATGATAAAGGATATTGAGAAGTTGCAAGGTAAGAAATCAGCTAGTAAAAGAACAAACTACAAAGGAAATGGGGATCCTTAAAGGTTATTAAGACAAGAGCTCTTAAGATTTACATCATAGCTAGAAGATAGAAAGTCTATTGAGACTAAGTATGTCAGTTATGAATGCATGATTTCCAATCCATATAAATGATTTCGTAATCCTTAGTAAGAGGAATTGTATTAGAGCAAATTGTAAGTTGTTAAAGGATCATAAAAGTATGGAAGGAGTTGAGACAATCATATGATTTTCAGGGTGGAAATCTCTTAAGAACAGAAAGTGGTTCTCTTCCTAAAGGGGAGGTAGTATGATGAATAATTGATACATAACTCATCTGGTGGTTTAATAAGAAGACGAGAAGGTTATGACAAAAAGTTTCAAGACGAACCAGATTGTGTCATCTAGACTTGACGAATGTGACCTGATTATGACATGAGATGTAAGTGTCAACACTAAGAAAGTAATGGTAGCGACCTCCTGATTAAAGAAAATAAGCAATGGTAAGAGCCGCTAAATATATAAGGCTCAGAAGAAAAGAGCATGGCCGGTAAGTGAAGATAGAGGCATATAATTCCAAAAAGGGGATATTCAGAATTAGTAAATAAAAGGGGTAAATTGAGGTACGACAAAAGATGGTATATGGGGCCGGAAGAGCCATCAGTCGATACAAATTCTATAGTATAAATTGGTCTTAGAGCCCAGAGTTTTAACTTTCATGTAAGTCATCACAACTTTCAGAAAGTAATACAAATGGAAATTAACGACAAAAAAGCCCTATATAAAGCGAATCAAGTTAAAAGTCTAGGAATTCCTAGAAAAAAGGATACATGAAATTAAGTACGCACTCAGAATTGGCACTGTCAGAATGAAATTGGATATGAGGATATGAGGGATAATGGTGGACATCTAAAGATTCCCAAGATCCTATAAGGGTATGTGAGGATGACAATGCTAAAAGTATATTTCTAAGGGATGTTAACTAAGACTCAAAATATATTGATTTTAGCATAGGTATATCTAGTAGAGAAGTACGTTAATAACCGTTGTTTGGTATGTTGGTTGAAAAACAACCAAGGTTATAACCCAGTGGGGAACTTAAGGCCATGTACACAAGGAACTTCTGGATAGAAATTGAGATAAACCAATGCATTGCAATGCACATGTTCATGATGAATGAGGGAATGAGTATGTTTACGCTTAAAAGGTGGATGGGAAGCCAAAAAGGCATGCAGACTCAAGACTTAAGGTCGGCAACAGTGAGTACACATTAGAAGCACAACGTGATATCATTAATAACTATAAAAACCTCTAGTACGCCTTTGGGAAATAGTCACCGAAACTGAGATAAGTTTCCCTTACCAATAGTAAAAGCACCCACTCAAACAAATCGCGATGATATGAGTCTCTTTAGAGAGAATTACGATTCTTGGGATTAAAAGGTAAGTAAAGGTGAGCCTGTAACACCTCATACCTTCGGGATATGATTTGAACCGTACAATGGAAATATGATTGAACCCAAGATAAGGAGTGTATGAAGTGTTTTGAAAACTAATTAAGGCATAAGAAGGGTCTTAGGAAAAATTAGAGTCGGAAGCTACTCTACGGAGCATGTTTTAAAGTGTGTTTGCAGCTGACCTCACTTAAACCGAGTTTACGGATAAATATATAAGGAATTTGGGAAAACTCCCTTCATGAGAGATGTATCCCTTTGAAATACCCGTCCATTCAGATAAGGCCTCTGACAAATGGATTTCTATACAAAACGTTATGTCCAATTTACTGAGGATGTGTAAAATGGAAATCCAGATTCTTGTAGGATTAGGTTTTAAAGCCCAAGCCTTTATGATAACCTATAAATACAACCCTAAAACATTTTATGTAAGGATTTTTTTACCAGAGCTGCTACCAAATACCTAATTTGAGTTCTTATTCAAATTCCTATGTTAATTATATTAAGTTAACACTAGATTAACATCGAATCATTATTTGGAATCGCTAGATTTTGGAAAAAAATCCATTCAAGGTCAAATTTTGAATGAAGCTTTGGGATTTCTTCAAAAAGGTAAGCCCCTCAATCATTAATGGATTATATAGAGTTATTATTATGATTTATACATTTAATGGTTGGTATAATCATGAAATAGGATTGATTTAGATGCACTCCATCAAATGCAAAACCCTAGTAATTTTATTGTAGATTTTCCCTCCGATCAGCCAGCTCCCGTTGGCATTTGCCAATAATTTAACCATCGGAGCGAGCCCAAATTATTTCTGAGTGGTTACAACTTATAGATCTTAAATGTAAACGGTGGAGATCTGATATGGAGGTCTAGAGCAGTGTGGTTTTAGATATGAATAGTAGCTACGAAAATCGGTGAAAACTCTTTTCAAGGTTTCATGTTCAAAGTTTTGAGTTTCTTCTTCAAACGTTCAGACATGTTCTTCAGGTTTTGGAGCAACTAAGGTATGTAGAGCTTCTATATATGTGTTGGAACATCATTAATCATCCCCACGCCTCGTTCATCAAGATTATTGCAAATTACTTCATTATTTAAGATTATGTCCTAGTTCATGAAAAGACTAGAACGTCTATCCTTAAGATTATAAATTTATAGTTGTTCGTAATTATTACTTTGATTGTTGTGAACTCAGTACATAATCAATATAGACTTGTGTTTGATATCCATGAGTCTCAGCCTAGAATATTCAGCATGTTGTAACCTAGTTAAAACTTCAATACTCATAATCAGCTCATGAATACATATCTTAGTGAACCATTGCTCAGAATGTCAGTATGATATCAAAACTTCAATATGATCTCATGTTCAGTTTTCATATCAGTATATTTTTAGTATTTCAATATCATATTGAGCACATGTATCTTTGGGTCCAAGGCCACAATTAAACATATATTTTTGGACCAAGGGCACAATTATATATATATTGGACCTGAGGCCAAAATTTATTATTTCAGTTGAACAGGTGACTCACCATTTTAGTACATGAAGTATTTATATTCTTTGCTTCCTTGTTCTGTAACGTTTCAAGTCTCCATACTAGTTCCTGACTCGATCTAAGGAAATAAATTGAAATTGAGGAGGTTTCACGTTTTGTGAAATTGGTCGAAGGGCCTACTTGAAGAAACCTTAATCTCGAGATTAAATGTGAATCTGGAAAAGCTTACTTAATGAAAGTTGTAGTACATAGAAATACCTTTCCATCCATATAAATATCAGGCCAATCGGAGATCAGATCATGGAGATATGATCATCTCAAAATGGAAAATAGTGAGGTGCTTAAGATTCGATAGAATCGGCTAAGTTTATGACAGACCTGCCTTAGAGCCTGATTTCGTGAAATTACATTGATAATTTGAGAAAACTTAAAACATGAAAGTTGTATATCGTTGAAATACCTTTCCAACGGTAGTTCTCCCAGATCAGACGGATCTCTATAAAAAAGAGTTATGCCTATTTTACTGAATGCAGTACCGCGACACCCTCGCGTCGCGAGGGTGGCGCGAGCCGAAGCCCTCTCTGAAAAACATTGCCCTTGTACGGAACCCCTATGATGTGAGGGTGCTACGTGATTCAGGAGTTTTCAGTTTTTACATTTTATTTTATATTTAAGGTTGGGGTTATTTCCCCAACTTCTCCCAAACACTAAAAATAACCTAGAAGGAGATAGAACTCGTCCCAAGCCTAAAGAGCACTTCAAGGTATGTCCTAATGAAGATTCTAAGTTGATTCTGATTCTTCAATACCTTACTAACATGATTAAACCCTTCAAACTCATAGATAATCGATTGAGACTTGGTTCTGGACAAAGTAACCCTAGAATCCAAATTCAAGAGAATTGAAAGTAAAAAATGTAATACTTTCATCCTTTAATTGATTATAGTGTTGTATGCGTGATTATAGATTATAAGTTCATGAGATATGAGTTTATGGGCTTGGTATAAAAGCATGAACAATTATAGGTTTGTGTTTTTGATTGTTCATTACTGATTAATGGCGTTGAATATCCTATGGGTGATGAGGAATGATGACAATCGTAGTATTATGAGATGGTGTTATCATCTAGGAACATGGGAATGGGTTGTTGGGTGTAGAAACACTATTAATAAGGGTTGTGGAGATTTATGTCCACCAAGTATTTGATAAAATGCCTAGAAGGCCAAAAGATGAGTATTATTGCTAATATGGAATCCCTTTGACTCGTATTGTTTAGATTAAAGTTGAACGGATTAACGAACGTTATTTTACGCTCAAGAGCATGAAATTAAGGTATGTGAGGCTAACTCTCTATATTTGGAAATGTTTATGATTCTCCCTACGGCCTCATTCTTTATGACTATTATGAATTGCCTCAGAAAGTCATTATGCCTTAGTTCCATGAATAGTTGTAGAACTTATATTCTCTAGATTACATAGTTTCATAATTCGTTCATGATTATCATTCTAAATGTCATGAACTCAGTACGTAATTAGTATAGACTCATGTTCGATACACGTGAGTCTCATTCATGAAAACTCAATATATTATGGTTAGTTAATGATTTACACTTCATAATCAGTTCATGAATACATGTTTCAGCTCAGTATTATTCAGTATTCCAGTATTCTGTAATTCAGTATGATTTAGCATTTTAGTATCATGTATTATAGTATGATTCTCAGTTCCTTATTTTATATTCCTGAATGTTGAACATCTGTATTTGGGCCTGAGGCTGTAGTTTATGCTTTATGCATCTTTGGGCATGAGGCCATAGTTATATATACGTATACTTGGGTCCGAGGCCATAACTTGTGAACTTATATTGGACATGAGGATGTAGCTTATTTATTTAGTTAAACAGGTGGTTCTTCATTTAGGATACATAGTACTTATGTTCAGTTTCAGTTTCAATTACTGTTTTTTTAGTTTTATATTTACTCCTGTTTATTGTTTTGGGTTTCCCCTATCCCGAGCACCCCACAACTATTTATTCTTTCAGTTGGTTTTACATACTAGTGCAATTCAGATGTACTAACGTCCCTTTTGCTCGGGGCCTGCACTTCACGGTGCAGGCAACGACTTTCAAGAAGATGCATTTGCACACTAAGATATCTAGTATCAGGTGAGTTGGTGAGCCCTAGTCTTTCGGGGCCTTATAGTTTATTTTGCAGTCTTTATAGCTTACTACAGACAATCATGTATGTCGGGGTTTTTTTCCTGGCAAACAGTTAGCATCTTAGTATTCTTTAGAGGCTTCATAGACTAGAGTAGTAGTTAGATAGAGTTCATTAGATTTTCATGTTTGCCGTGTTGGCACTTTTATTATGTTTAGGCTTATTCAGTATTTCCTCAATTATTGATTATTCAATCATACTTTTAGTTCATCATGTGTTAGTTTAATTGCTCTTTCAGTATGTTTTAGTATCACATGTTGATTTAGCCAACCAATAGGTTCGCTCGGTCACATGCAGCTAGGCACCAAGTTCTGTGTTATGCCCAGATAATGGTTCGGGGCGTGACATGTTTATCAGTTATCAATTATCAGTTTCAGATTCAGTACAATACCTATTTATTGATTTGAGTTGCCCCTTTCCCGAGCACTCTACAACTATTTATTCTTTCAGTTGCTTTACATACAGTACAATTCAAATGTACTAATGTCCCTTAGTCCGGGGTCTGCACTTCACGGTGCAGGTGTTGAGTTTCAAGATGACAAATCTTCTCATTAGGCTATGCGTCAGTATCAGCTACTGGTGAGCCTTTCATTCGGGGTGTGAGTCTATCTAGTTTTAATATTATACATTATAGTAGAGGTATGCCAGAGCCTTATCCTGGTAAAATAGTTTTCAGACAGACTCATGTTTCAGATGTTTCATAGACTAGACTAGCAGCATGTCATGCCAGTCTCATTAGTATTATTTTAAGACTTGTGATATTTTCATATATTCCTCAATATAAGTTCAGACTATGTTTCAGCATTTAGTTTTAAAGGATTAATCATTACTATAGTATGTTTGGATGCCCATGCTGATTCAGCAAGCCATGTGGTTCACTCGGTCACATGCAGTCAGGCACCGAGTGCCATATTTTTCCTAAGCCATGGTTCGGGGTATGACAAAGCTTGGTATCAGAGCCTAAGTTCAAGTGTCTTAAGGAGTCTATGAAACAGTGTCCAGTGGGGTCTCTTTTATGTCACACCCCAGCCTTGGGGGATGTGGCCGACACCCAATGCCCGAAGGCATGAGCGTACCACTATAGATCTGAATCTTGAAATCTGAAACTTGGGCCGACAAGTCCTCCAACTAACCATATATGAGTAGACTGAAAGATAGCCTGCACACAGAAGAGTCCCAATAGGATATATACATATGAACAACTAGCCAAGGCTGACAAGGCCATAATATAAGTGTACTGAGAACAAAAAAAGACAAACTAGGTCACGACATACCAACACCTACTGTACAAAGGTCTGCAAGCCTCTAAGAGTGACATATACGCAACAACAGGTTGGGACAGGGCCCTTCCATACCCAAAACACAAGTAGGTCATGCATCATTACCTAAGACTACTGCAAAATGCAACTCCGAGAGAAAAAAGTGCGACAATCACAGCTGAGCTGATCACCTACTGAGGAGGAGTAACCGCTCTGTCTATTTGTATCTGCGGGCTTGAACGCAGTGGCTCGGAGTAGGGCATCAGTGTGAAAGATGTACTAAATATGTAAGGCAGGTAACATATATAAACATAAGATATGACATGAGATATATGGAGATAAGAATCAACTTGAAACTCATAACAACCTTTGAGGGCCTACTCTGTCATAATCAGAAACATATGTATGAATGTTTGTAAAAATCATGCCACTCTGTGGAGAAAATCATATCATACTATATATATATCATACCCGGCCTCAATGAGGACTCCGTCGTACCCAACCCAAATGTGGGACTCGGTAATGTCTGATATCAAACCAACTGCAGTTGGGTGCACATCTACGTGCCGTACCCGACCGACTATAACGTGGCTTGGTAGAAAATAAATACATATATAGAAGTGCAATGCAGGACAGACTTTATCAGATACCACAAGCAGAGCCGGAGTGACCTATTATCGTTATCTTCCGATTATTGTTATTGGCGCTACATTCAAGAACCTTATTATGAACATTTGGGACTCATATAACCCGAAAGATGTTGTGAACAAGAACATATTCAAGAATTATGATTGATTGTCAAAAAAGACCTTTCGCTACTTCATTTCTCCAATGAGATTATCATTTGAAGAAACAACGTAACAAGTTATTCCAAGAAAGAAGGTTTGCCTTACATACCTTATCCTTGAGATTACAATCGCTTTATACGCCCTCACACGCCTTACAAATAGCTATTTATAGCAACAAAGAGTCGATATCAATATTGAATTCATATTCCATAATGAAACTTCATTTATGTAACGTATCAACAATTCTAATATCAAAAGGGTTCTTAAATTTCTCAATAAAGACACTTATGTAGTTTGATCCCCTAATTCTCGGAAACAACCCTTCTTGGTTTCAGAATACCAATAATTAAATTATTTATCAATATTAATTCATAATCCAAGCGAAACAACCCACAAATCACATTCTCATAATTTCACATGTCTATGGGTTGATTACGAAAATCCTTTAATAACTTATTCAGCATCATAAATTTACCATAATTATAGATAAAGAAAGGTGAATTTTACCTCGATAAATCAAAATCTTCTCGAAACAGCACTTTGCACCAAATTCCAAGGGTTTCCAAAAATCTTTTCAACATGGAGACGATAATTCTTGTGATTACTACGTGAAGTATTATGTTAATCTAGCGTAATTCGGCTTAGGATTTATCTAGAATGATATGATATATCTATGAGGGTGTGGAGAGGATCTATGAACTGGTTTTGGATAGAAAATAAAGATAAATCAATGCAACCCGCTTTTAAACCCATAAATTCTCCACCGATGGAATTCGATGGTGGGATTGACGAGACCGTCAAAGTATTTGACAGTCCATCAAACTTCTGGGGAAATTTGACGGCACCGAGAGGAAAATTGACGGACTCAATGCTGCCGTCAAATGCCCAAATTTTCCGATTTTGTCAAAATGTACTTTCTTTGACCCGTTTGACTTTCCAACCCTCCGATACTTCCATAAACAAGATGCAAACCTCATTACTCTTTCATAAATTCATATCTTTCCTGAGACATTGGTATTCATTAGCGACGCAATAAAATGCGAAATTGCGGGGTGTAACATCATTCCCCCTTACGAACATTCATCCTAGAATGTTGAGGATATTCTTTAATTCTCGAGGGTTCCAAAAATTTTGGCAGAGTTTCCTTTGTAAACAGGACTATCCATAACCTGTTAAACAACCTAAACACATATCTAGTGCCACACGGGACATCATAATGATAAAACCACATAAACTAGGCCTCACACCCGTCTGTATATATTAGAATTGAAGAACGTTAGCCATAACTCACCTCAAGTATCCTCCGCCATACTCTGAGCTGCACCTGCTATATGTTCCTTGATATTAACACCTAAACAAGGTATAAAATTTAGGATTTGTCGAATAAAATAGGAATGAGAAAATCGTATTGCATGAGTATCAGTATAACCTGAGGACTGGAATAAACAAGGATATCTTGATCGAATATCTTATTCGAGCTCCCAGGTCATTTTCTATGTATTGTTTTTTCTCCATAGTACCTTCACCGATGCGACTTTCTTAGTTCTCAACTTCTGAATTTGCCGATCTAAAATGGCTATGGGAGTCTCTTCATAGGTTAAATCTTTGGTGATTTGCACATCCTCTACGGGAGTTATACGAGAGAGATATCCTATGTATTCATGCAACCTTGACACATGGAACACCGGGTGAACTGATTTTAATTCTTAGGGTAACTCAAGCTCATAAGCCACACAGCCTATCCTGCGGATAATTTTGTATGGTCCGACGTATCTGGGGATAAGTTTCCCATTCTTGCCAAATCTCATAACTATTTTCATTGGAGAAAGCTTTAAGAATACCCAATCGCCAACCGTCAACTCTAGTCGTAGTATCTAATTTCTGAATAATATTTCTATTGATTTTGGGACTTTAATAAGCGTTCTTGAATCTATTTTACCTTTTCTACTGCTTGCTGGATTACATCGGGGCATAGGGGATCTACATTTTTGCCCATATAATGCCTCATATGGGGCCATATTGATACTGGAATGATAATTGTTATTGTAAGCGAACTCGATAAGGGGTAAATTATCATCCCAGCTACCATTGAAATCCAAAACACAAGATCATAGCATGTCCTCGAGTGTCTGGATTAAGCGCTCAGCGTGTCCATCAGTTTATGGGTGAAAAGTTGTACTAAGGTTCACTTGGGTACCTAGACCTTTCTGAAATGACTTCCAGAAGTGAGCGAAAAACTGAGAACCTCTATCACATATGATATAAATCAGGACACCATACAATTGAACTATCTTCTTAATATATAACTTGGCATAATCGTTAGCTGAGAAGATAGTACAAACGAGTAAGAAATGAACCGATTTCGTTAGCCTATCGATGATAACCCAAATGGAATCAAATTTCATTAAGAACTGGGTAATTCGGTGATAAAATCCATATTAATCATTTCCCATTTCCAATTAGGGATTTCTATGTGATGTAACAAACCTCCAGGATTTTGATGCTCGATCTTAACTTGCTGACAATTTGGGCATTGAGCTACAAATGTTGCGATGTCTTTCTTCATGTCATTCCATAAATAAACCCGTCAAAGGTCATGATACACCTTTTTGATCCCGGATGAATGGAATATCTCAACTTTTAGATTTCGGCTATAATTTTCTCTCGGAGTCCTCCTACACTTGGTACCCATAGTCAACCCTGATACATAAGGACTTTGTCTCCTGTAAGATATAATATCGGTTTCTTCTACAGAGGAATTGCTTCTTTCATCCGGACTAACTCGGGGTCCTCAAACTATCTCACCTTCACCTCTGTTATCAGGGATGATTCTATAGTGTTCTACACTACTGCCTCACCGTTATCCGTCTCCAAAAGTCACACATTTAAACTGGTTAAGCGACGCAATTTTTTGGTTATTTTTAGCTTATTAGCTTCAATCCCATCCAAACTTCCCATAGACTTATGGCTTAAGGCATCAACTACAACATTTGCCTTACTAGGTGGTATAAAATATCGACGTCATAATCCTTTAATAATTCCAATCACCTTCTTTGCCTTAGATTCAACTCATTCTGACAGATTATTTATTGTAGGCTCTTATGATCTGTGAATATGTCCACATTGACTCCATATCAATAATGACGCCATATCTTCAGGCCAAAGATTACCGCTGCCAACTCCACTCACTCCTTGGCGATCGTGAGTCAGATAGTTTACCTCATGCTTTCTTAACTGCTTTGAAGTGTATGCTATGACTTTTCAGTTCTGTATCAAAACACATCCTAGGCTAGCTCTGGAGTCATCACAATAAACCACATATCCATCATTACCTTCTAGGGGAGTTAACACATGTACAGATGTTAACTTGTCCTTCAATTCTTGAAAATTACACTTGCACGCATCTGACCACCGAAACTTAGCTGCCTTGAAAGGTAGTAAGATCGAACTCTTATGCAATAATTTTCCACTTCATTCCATTAAAAAGGGATACCATTGATTTCTATACATCACATATATCATTGACTTAGTCCCTCTCTCGGACTCTCAATCGATCGGCTAGAACTATGTTATGCTCCTGTCTTTCCATCCTATTCGTGGCCACTCATTTGCTAAAGTCGAATTTATTTGAAACCTTTTTCTCATAAGAAGACTCATGCTAAATACATCATCGGGGTTCACCTCTGTCTACATAATGTCTTCTCCTTTCCAATAACTTTTATTTTCATTAAGAGGGCTTATAAGCCTTTATGCCATAGCTGCTCATTCGATAGGACATCTTCACGTACTGGTGAGAGAACTCCCCTCAATTTTTATATCAAAAGTCCTTGTAATTTCACCCTTAATGCGGTATACTATCGTCGATCCTAAGCCATGGGCTTAACTTCTCCAGCCGCTCCCTTATTATAAACAACTTCATCCTCTTATTGACCCTGAGTCTTCCGATTGCCATATGTCAACGAATTTTAACTTCTATTATTCTAGAGTCCCTTGTATAACTAATATTTCGCTTCCTTCTAGGATTAAATCTTGGTCCTTACTCAACCATCACCACTATCAGTGAGTCATTTCCTTCTGTATGTGGACTAAATCCTTCTCTTATTCTTAGTAGGTATCTACCGACGATATGTTTTTACAATTTCGTAGTTGTATATTCCTATGGGATCTTTGATATCCTTAATCTTTTACTGCTTACCCTCCTTACCATCACATCTCCTTTCATTCATGATGAGTATCATCTTTAACCATGGGCTTTTTACTTTCAGGCTTTATAGCTCCTTGGCTCAATCGCTTTACATTAGCCCTTCTCATCATGACGTCCTTCTCGAAAACTTCTTTAGAATTGTTACCGTTCAACTCTTCTTATTTTAGGTTTCATATGCACCTTTTCTTAAGGTAACTCGACTTACCCTTTTTTGATGAACTCCGAGTGGCTCCTCCTGAGCCTCAATCTATCTTTTTCATTGATTACTCTTCGCGCATTCTTTCCCGAATCTCATAAGTTTAGCAGTCCTTGTCATTGATTTATCCCCGTCTAAATAGGAGGTTACTACCATTACGGTCTCAATATTAGTACGTACATATCCATTGTTATTCATGGAACTTTTCACCAGTTCCAGGTAACGCAACCCTAATCATCGCAAAACTTCTTTTTGTGGCCCTTGTATTTGCTTGCTAAGATATTGCATGAGTTTGTGTTGGTTCTCTCTTGTATTATCTCCCACGGGTCGCTCTTCCCACACCTGAAATTTCTACTTAGGTTATCAGGTTGTTAAATTGACGTTTATCAAAATCTGCAATCCTTTAACAACTTACAACTTTCTTTTAAGCAAAATCCCTTAATAGGGTCACTAAATTGTTCGCATCGGTAAGGTATCACATGTTCGTGTCCGACACGCTTAATTTCAATACCAAAATCGTTAATCTTATGGACTCATTTCCTGCTAACCTTCAAGGATTGCCTTTCCTTACAGTTTATTCCTTTACCGCCTACCTGCTTATTTTTCCATTTCCATGACATCTTTTTATTATGTCATCTCGAGAATCTTCAACTCTTATTCCATCATACCTGAAAGATATAATCAACCTTAATGTTCCTTGATGTAATGGCCAAACCCTATTGATAGCTTATCCCATCGATTTCTGGCTTATGCGATTCTCATAGTAGATACTCGGTCTCACAACATCTTTCTCCAGGTGCCCCAACCGTCAATGCTTTATCATTTTCTATCTTTATTGGCCACAACTTTCCATCCTTCTATACATTATTTCACGACTCTTAGTCGTTTCATACCTTTATTCCAGCATTTCATTCATCTTTGCATCATTCTCTTGCTACCAATCTCACCCTCTATCCTTGTCTATACCCATATAATATAACCTTTTCTATGCCTAACTTCCTTCCCGCCTCTACTTTCTAACATGAGTCTCAACAAGGGAAACATTTATCTTTCGCACAAAGGGCTTCATGCCTGGCTCACTAATCTTTAAATTCTTTCAAGGTCATACTTGGCTAACAATTCCCAGGTGCATCATGTATATGTTCCCAAAAGGGAGGTATCACTACCTAACCGTACTATTCTTTAGTACCGTCCATGCTGAGGATTGTGCTAAATCCTTACTATATCCTGAGGTCCCACTTTCTTTGAGACTACTTCCATTAATGTTAATTGATCAATAACATAAATAGTTACTTTTTAGTAGGATTCCATCACCACTGAAGGTGGAACAACATTACCTTGTTCATTGTTATCTGGATTTCGGTCTCGTTACGATCTTCTATACTTCAGACATTGGGTATCTCCATCACCTTACTCCTCCTATATTTCTAAAGTCAATGCTTTATCTTCCTGGGCTTACATTACTTCCTCCGTATATAAAGGGAAGGCAATCGTTCATACTGTGAAATTTCAAAATCATACTCGCACCTCTAGCATATCAATAATCTGATCAGAATCTTTCTTGCGCCGGCTTTGAATACGAGTTAACCAAAGTCTTTTTGGTTATTGTCAGTGGGTAAAGTACGAGTTAGACTGGAATTTTCACAACTCAACTCTACCGCATGATCTATGAGATGAAAGAACAAAAACAATCCCTAAATGCCCGACAACCTCTCTCTTATAAGTGTGGTGCATAACACATCCATAAATAAGACTCTACTAGACACAACTCACAGACTCCCTAGGACTGACATGCTCTGATACCAAGTTTGTCACACCCCAGCCTTAGGGGTGTGGCTGGCACCCAGCACCCGAAGGCCTGAGCGTACCACTATAGTATCTGAATCCTGAAATATGAAATTTGGGTCGACAAGGCCTCCAACTAACCATCTAAGATGAGACTGAAAGATAGCCTACACACAGAAGAGTCCCAACAAGATATATACATATGAATAGCTAGCGAAGGCCGCGATATGAGTGTACTGATAACAAAAAATACCAATAAGGTCACGACTTACCAACACCTACTGTACAAAGGTCTGTAATCCTCTAAGAGTGACATATACGCAACAACAAGTCGGGACAGGACCCTGCCATACCCAAAACACAAGTAGCACATGTATCAGTACCTAAGACTACTACAAAATGCAATTTCGAGAGAAAGAAGTGCGACAATCACAGCTGAGCATATCACCTACTGAGGAGGAGCAATCACTCTGTCTATTTGTACTTGCGAGCTTGAACGCAGTGGCCCAGAGTAGGGTATCAGTGTGAAAAATGTACTAAATATGTAAGGAAGGTAACATATATAAGCATAAGATATAATATGAGATATATGGAGATAAGAATTAACCTGAAACTCATAACAACATTTGGGGGCCTACTCTGTCATAATCAGAAACATATGTATGAATGTTTGTAAAAATCATGCCACTCTGTGGGCCAAATCATATCATACTGTTTATATATCATACCCGACCTCAATCAGGACTCAGTCATACCCAACACAAATTTGGGACTCGGTTATGTCTGATATCAAACCAACTGCAGCTTGGTGCACATCTATGTGCCATACCAGACCGACTATAACTCGCCTCGATAGAAAATAAATACATCTATATAAGTACAATGCATGGAAAACTTTATCAAATACCACAAGAAGAGCCGGAGTGACGTATTGTCCTTATCCTCCAACTATTGTTATTGGCGCTACGTTCAAGAACCTTGATATGAACATTTGGGACTCATATAACCCGAAAGACGCTGTGAACAAGAACATATTCAAGAATTATGATTGATTGTCTAAAAAGACCTTTCTCTACTTCATTTCTCCAATGAGATTATCATTTAAAGAAACAACGTAACAAGTCATTCCAAGAAAGAAGGTTTGCCTTAACTTACCTTAAACTTAAGATTACAATCGCTTTATACGCCCTCGCACGCCTTGCGAATATCTATTTATAGCAACAAAGATTCGATATCAATATTGAATTCATATTCCATAATGAAACTTCATTTATGTATCGTATCAATAATTCTAATATCAAAAGGGTTCTTAAATTTCTCAATGAAGACACTTATGTAGTTTGATCCCCTAATTCTAGGAAACACCCCTTCTTGGTTTCACAATACTAATAATCAATTTATTTATCAATAACAATTCATAATCCAAGCAAAACAGCCCATAAATCATATTCTCATGATTTCACATGTCTATGGGTTTTGATTACGAAAATCATTTAATAACTTATTCTGAATCATCAATTTACCATAATTATAGATAAAGAAAGCTGAATTTTACCTCGATACATCAAAATCATCTCGAAACAGCACTTTGCACCAAATTCCAATGGTTTCCAAAAATCTTTTCAACACGGAGACGATAATTCTTGCGATTACTACAGAAATTATTATGTTAATCTACCGTAATTCAGCTTAGGATTTCTCTAGGAATGATATGATATATCTATGAGGGTTTGGAGATGATCTATGAACTGGTTTTGGATCCAAAATAAAGATAAATCTATGAAACCCGCTTTTATACCCGTAAATTCTCCACCGATGGCATTCGACAGTGGGATTGACGAGACCGTCAAATACTTCGATGGTCCATCAATCTTCCCGTTGAACGTCTGGGGAAAATTAATGACTCAAAGAGGAAAATTGATTGTCCGTCAAATACTTTGATGGTCTGTCGATGCTGCCATCAAATGCCCAAATTTTCTGATTTGGTTGAAACATACTTTCTTTGATCCGTTTCACTTTCTAACCCACCGATACTTCCATAAACAAGATGTAAACCTTAATTACTCTTTTGTAAAGTCATATATCTCCTGAGAAATCGAGATTCATTAACAGCGCAATAGAAAGCAAAATGGTGAGGTGTAATATTTTATGTGTGTGTAAGTGCCGCACATGTAAACAGTTGACCACCAAGACATTTAAGATTGTCTTACTTCTTTCATACTGTAGATCATGCAATTAGAGAAATACTTTCAGGAATTCTTCTAACTCGTGCCATGAGGCCTAGAGCAGTAAGTAACGTTCTCTTTCCATCGAACCCCGAACCTATCGAATGAGTAAGAGAGAAGAAGGAAATTCAAGGTCCAAGTGAGTATGATTAATAATTGGGGTATAGATTGTGAGGTACATGTTAGTGACAGATGGGACATGAGATGATATTAAAAGTCGGATGAAATGCACAATTACTACAGACTAGAGCATAACCCTTATAAAAAATAGAAAAACAATTATCATGGTTTATGGTTATTAGTTAAACTCAGTTACCAGTTATACAGTGTTTTAGTTAGCGAGATTATGGTTATTCAGTACACCAATGTTCGGTTATGTAGTTACCACCCTTTCAAATTTTCAGTGTATCGAGATTCTTGTGACTTATGAGTGTATAGTGATTCCTATGAGTGTTAAAAGGAAGTGTAAGTAACGGTGACTATAGAAAAAACCTTCGCATATTTTCGAGTTCGGGTTGAGACCTAAGACTCGCCAAATGGCACATGATGTATTTATCAGGTGATAGTATCATTTTTTAACGACAAGTATTGGCATGATAGTATACGTATGTTCTATACTTTATGGAATAAGTTTAATTTGATTTTTAGACCATGGAGCTACAAGTATGAGGATGATAGTTCGTATTTAAGACCATACAAGGTAGAATTCTATGAACCGCAGCAGGCATAAACTACCCACAATAGTTTTGAGTAGGAAATAGACTAAGAGCAAACCACCTGTGATTCTAGAATGTCTCGAGTTTTCAAAGATGTATATTTTGTCGTATGATACATGCACATGACTAAGAAAAGATTATGTATGATGGGAGAACCATGAGCATCCGATATTAAATTTCTGGGGATAATTTTAAATTATTTAAACCTATTCAGATCAGAATCAGAGAGTGTGACATTTGTAAGTTACAACAAGAAGTAAATATTACTATAAGATGATAAGATGTGACAGTTCCCTATAAGGTTATGTGATTTAAGTGTTTATCCCGTGTGTGTATAATTTTACATGACCTTAAGGTGTATAGAAAGCTGGGGTTAGATATTTCAACATTTCATTTAAGAGAAACGTAATTGCCCTAAGTGTGATCCATGTCTATAGCTCAAAAAGATAGTATACGATCGTAGAACATGGTTGGATAATGAGAGAAGTTAGAAATAATCTCACACTTTACTTTAGTATTTAGGACAGAACCAGAGAATATGATGCTAGCAGGTGGTTAGTAGAGAATAGTAAGTAAGTTTTGAGTAGATACAGTGAATTAGCAATTTCAGCAGAGCTAGTAGAGGTACGATTTGATCTCCTTAGTTAGGTTAACACTGGGAGTGAGTAGTAGTTTGAATACACCGAATACGTGTCAGAACTTAAAGAGTTTAAGATAAGCATAAAGTACAGTGACAGTGGAAGAATAAATCAAATAGGCAGTAAGAGAGCAAACTACAAAAGGATAGTCTTTTAGAGTTACCAGAAAAAAAGGTTTTCCCAAAGATTAGCAGTGTGAGAGAAATTATGTCGTTACAGAGTATGCCAGTAATTCAGTCCATGTAAGTAATTTAGTTCTCCATTCATGTAAGTAATTCAGTTTTCCCTAGTAAAGAATATCGCTGAAAAGTGAGTTGAAAGTTGAGTCGTCAGTCACATAAAGCGCAAAGAATTGCAGAAGATAAGCAAAGTTGGTTGGATCGCACCGAGAGAATTATCACCAAATATAAGATCTTAACCTTTGGTCCAAGTGAGAGATATGTAAATTGCTAAGGAGTGCAGTTGAATATTTCAAAATCCAAAGGGTTAGCATGATATATGAAGAACCTCAGTTCAGTAATAAGGGCATAATGAGATAGTCCCCATATGGTAGTACCATTGCATAAGACTCTATACTTTAGGGTATTTGTCAAAGACTTAGCGCACAATAGTATTAAGAGTATTTCATAAAGTATCTCAGAAAGATATCAAGTATGGGTAGTTTATCTCATGTTAAGGCAGATAAGACAATCAAGATGAAAGAATTTATTTGTTTAGCAAACCTAGGAGTCCAACTTTCAGACCTCGAAGATGGTAGAGTTGTTGTATGGAACATAGCCAAATATTTCTTAGTAGTTAAGTAAAAGAGGAGAACAGTTTCATGATCACCATCTATCGCAGCTAAAGGAGGGGATTCACAGACATAAAATCATGGCTTCCAAACAAGGAGGGATGATGGTACTCCAAAATACCAAAAACATTTTTGCGTCTCTAATATAGTTAGGCGCAAAGGGAGATTTATGGTAGAGGAGCACAATTCAGATATTCTACCTATCCAAGCTCTACGAAAATATATCATGACCTTGAGAAGGTTTATAGGTGGGATGACAAGATAAGAACGAAGCCAATTTCATGGCTAAATTTCCAAATTGGTAGCAAGCAATAGCCGATTTAGCAGAAGATAATACCAAGTTATATATTAGGATGTCAGGCAGATCGCACTACTCAAACACTCCAAGATATGTGGAGCGCATGTGTCCTGGAATTTGAAGGTAATTGAGGTGATCATTTGCGTTTCATTGAGTTGTTTCTAAATCTAGATATCATGCCAGTATCAAGATAACACCGTTTGAAACCTTGTAGTTGGCAAAAACAGAATTGCTAAGGCCAGACTTGGTCCCTGAGACTGTTGAAAACGTAAAATTAATTTAGGTGTCACAATATTCCTATGCGAATGTGCGACGCAGTGATTTAGAGTTTTATGTTAACGATTGGGTGTTTCTAGAAAGTTTTTCTATGAAAGGCATCATATGATTTGAGAAGAAAGAGAAGTCAATATCAAATATATTATACCATACAAGATCTATGAAAGATCGTCAAATACGCAGGTTAACTACCTTAAGTAACCAGACCTCATAATCAGTTTAGTGTTCAGATTCTCTGCTCAGCATTCAGATATCCTATTGTAGCATTCATGTTTTCGGCATTCATATTACATGTTATGATATCCATGTTTCAGATCTCATGATAGTTCAACACGCATGTATCCATGTCAGCCAGTCTTCATATATTCATGTCCCATGTCATGTTCATACTTATGTTCCATTACTTATGACATCGAGCCTACAAATTCTTTTCTAAATTCAATGTATAGTATTCATGTATTCATTCAGTTCAATATCCATATATTCATGTCCGACAGGTATTCATGACAGATAGTATTCATGCCTGCTCAGTATTCATGTTAGTCACGTCCATGTTTCAGTTACCATGTTATGTCATGTCATGCGTATTAAGATACCCTGTGAGGCTTGTGTTTCAATTTAGTTACCTGGCAGGTGTTTGAAAAATGTTGGTATAGTCCTATTTACAGAGGAAACCCTACCAAATTTTTTAAAAATTCCAGAGTTAGTCATACACCTAACCATGAACCATCATTCGAGGATGAATGATCCCAAGGGGGAGATGTTGTAATACCTCATACCTTCAGGCTATGGTTTGAACCGTACGATGAAAATACAATGGAACCAAGATTAGGAGTATATGAAGTATTTTGAAAACTAATCAACATATAAGAAGGGTCTTAGGAAAAAATAGAGTCGGAAGCTACTCTACGGAGCATGTTTTGAAGTTACTTTGTAGCAAACCTCACTTAAACTGAGATTACGGATAAATCTATAAGGAATTTGGGAAAACATCATGAAAGTTGTATCCCTTTGAAATACCTTTCCATCCATATAAGGCCTATGACAAACATAGTTCTATACGAAAAGTTATGGCCAATTTACTGAGGACGTGTAAAATAAAAATTCCGATTCTTGTAGGATTAGGTTTAAAGCCCATGCCTTTATGATAACCTATAAATAAAACCCTAAAATATTTTATATAAGGATTTTCGACCAGAGCAGCTACAAAATACCTAAGTTGAGTTCTTATTCAAATCACTATGTCAATTATATTAACTTAAAACTATATTAACACCGAATCATTATTTGGAATCACTAGATTTTGGAAAAAAAATCAATTGAAGGTCGAATTTGGAATGAAGCTTTGGTATTTCTTTAAAAAGGTAAGTCCCTCAATAATTAATAGATTATATGGAGTTATTATTATGTTTTATACATTTAATGGTTGGTATAATCATGAAATAAGATTGATTTAGATGCACTCCATCAAACGCAAAACTGTTGTAATTTTATTGTAGATTTTCTCTCCGGCCAGCTAGCTCCTGTTGGAGTTTTCCAATAATCTAACCGTTGGATCGAGCCCTAATTTTCACTGAGTGGTCACAACATATATGTGTCAGATGTGAATGGTGAAGATCTGATTTAGAAGTTTGTAGAAGTGTGGTTTGAGCTATTAACAGTAGCTACGAAAATTGGTGAAAACTCTTCTCAAGGTTTCAAGTTCAAAGTTTTTGGTTTATTCTTCAAAGGTTCATACATTTTCTTCAAGTTTTGGAGAGACTAAGTATGTAGAGCTTCTATCTACATGTGGGAACGTCGTTAATAATCCCCATGCCTCCTTCATCGAGATTATTACAAATTACTTCATAATATAAGATTATATCCTAGTTCATGAAAAGATTAGAACGTCTATCCTTAAGATTATAAATTCTCAGTTATTCATAATTATCACTTTGATTGTTGTGAACTCAGTACGGAATCAATATAGACTAGTGTTTGATATTGATGAGTCTCAGCCTAGAATATTCAGCATGTTGTAACCTTGTTAAAGCTTCAATACTCATAATCAGCTCATGAATACGTCTTATTGAACCATTGCTCAGAATGTCAGTATGATATCAGAACTTCAGTATGATCTCATGTTCAGTTTTCATATTAGTATTTCAGTATCATGTTGAGCACTTGTATTTTTTAGCCCAATGCCACAATTATATATTATGGGCCCAAGACCACAGTTATATATATATATATTGGGCTTGAGGCCACAGTTTATTATTTCAGTTAAACAGATGACTCACCATTTCAGTACATGAAGTATTTTTATTCTTTGCTTCCTTGTTCAGTTATCATATATCAGTTATTAGTTTTAGTTTCAGATTCAGTACAATACCTGTTTATTGATTTTGGTTGCCCCTTTCCCGAGCACCCGACAACTATTTATTATTTCAATTGCTTTACATACAATACAATTCAAATGTACTAACACCACTTTGCCTGGGGCCTACACTTCACGATGCAGGTACTGAGTTTCAGGAAGACGGATCTGCTCATTAGGATTTGCCTCAGTATCAGCTACTGGTGAGACTCACTTCATTTAGGGTGTTAGTCTATCTACTTTCAGGATTATGCATTATAGTACAGGTACTCTAGAGCCTTGTCCTGGTAAAACGATTTTCAAACAGACTAATGTCTTAAAGGTTTCATAGACTAGACTAGCAGCATGTCATGTCAGTCTCATCAGTATTATTTTCAAACTTGTGATATTTTCAAATATTTTGCAATATAATTTCAGCATTCAGTTTTAAAGGGTTAAATCATTATTATAGTATGTTTTGATGCTCATGTTGATTCTGCAAGCCATGTAGTTCACTCGGTCACATGCAGTCAGACACCGAGTGTCGTATTTTGCCCAGGCCATGGTTCAGGGCGTGACAAAGCCCAGATAGTATAATAATGTTTGGCCCTTAGTGAGGAGGATACAATTCATAAGATGAATTATAACGGATGAATTTACTAACTAGCACTCAGTAGTAGCATTCTTAGTAGTCGAAGTAAAAGAGCAAGGTTAAAGGATTTCCATTTTAGTACAGTTTGAAATGATAATTTAATAGTATATGATGATAGCCTTTAAGGCAATTTAAGGTAAGATATTTGAGCGGCTTAGCCTATCTAGAGGTTGAGTAAAGAAAAAGGTAGCCAAAGGAGAGTTATTACTTAATTTGTTAAGGGTTCAATTTCAAGGCTTCCATGATAATAGAATCATCGTGCAGAAGTTGTCAATGTATGAGAATACATAATTGGTACTATCGGCAAAGGAAGCCAGTATTTGAAATAAAGGGAGACAGATCTCTTCGATACCTAGGTTGATTGTATGTTCCAAATCTGGCTAATTTACAAAACAAGATTTGAGTGGAAGTGCATTATTCACGCTATTTTACTCATATTGGTTCGACGAAAGAGTACTATGATAGGAAAGATATGTATTGGCGTGATGATGTGGCAATGAGAATTGCCATGCTTTAATGACCCAATGGTGAATAGGCAAAGACAGTATCAAGGCCCAGTGAGCTAATATAGAGAATTAATTTCTCGACTTAGAAATAGAAAAGAGTTTCAAGGATAAAGTTCTATATGAACTCACCCCGTTCTTATTAGAAATGTTACGTAGATGGATAATGGTAGACAGATTAATAAGGATGACCATTTCTTATTAGATTAAGAAGACTGTACGATTTTAGGACATTCTAATATCTATCATCTCAGGTAAAGAGTCTTAGATATCGTAACTTTTAGAGATTCCTCTAGAAAGGTTTGGGGCGTGAAGAAATCTTGTCATAGTATTATCCAGAATATGAGGTCAGGCCAGACATGCAATTTGGGACATTCGATGACTTATGGCAGGAAAGTATACTAAATTTCAAAGGAGAGTGGGAGGATCTCTTATCCCACAGAGAGTTACGTATTATGGGAGTAATTATTTTATTATCTAGATGGAGCCTTATGAGACATTGTATAGCTAGAGGTACATATATTCTGTCGATCGATTCGATATATGGAATAGAAGTGTGTAGGCCGGAGTTGACCCACCAAATTGTAAAATAAGTAAAGCCTCTTCAAGGGCAAGTGTTAATGATTCAGGATTTGCGAAGCTGAGATCTAAAGGGTGTCGTTTATGACTAAGTATTTCTAAAGGTTCTTGCCCATAAAGTGTAATGATATTCGACTAGTAAAACAAGTTCAGCCAGAGATATTGGACCGTATAAGATTATTTAAAGGTCTGGCCAAGTGACCTATGAGCTAAGGTTACCTCCATGAGTTAAAAAAAGTATAAATAAATTTTCCACGTATTGATGCTGCAGCAGAGTACAAGAAATTTATTTCACATATCCCTAATCAGGAAAATTCAGTATACGAAAAATTACCTTATGAATATACCTTAGCTATTATGATATATCGTTGAATCCAAAAGTTGCAAATTAAACAAATAGCCTCTGATAAGGGGCATTGTATAGGGGATGATAGGATAACATAAATGATTTGAGAAGTTAAGAAAGACATTAAGTCTAGGTATCCTTGATTTATTCTAGCTAAAAGATTATATCGACGCTTGTGCGATACACTTTCCCCATTTTCTTTTTCGTAGTAATGAAGTTTATTTTATATGCCTTGTATCGACAATGTTATCGGCACAGAAGTGACATATGCAACCAGACTAAGACACTTGATAGTTGAGGTGAGTTATGGTTAACCTTTTTGACTCCTGGATAAATAGACGATTGTGTGAGCCTGATATGTCATGTTATGCTATTGCATAGCCCTATGAGGCATTGAATATGTTATACTATTGTATAGACCTGATATGTCATGGAACATATATAATTAAAAAAGAAAGATATAATTATGAACCTATGAAAAGCAAAGACTTTAAAAATATATCAAATAAAAATAGTAATTCTTTGAAAGGTGGAAATATTGTAGACTTAAAAGAAACCGGAAAAAGTGAAAAAAATGAATATTTACAATTAAAATTAGACAAACAAGAACAACATATATCAGAATTAAAAAATGAAAATATAAAATTAAGATCACATGGTAATGAAAAATGGGTAAATAAGTATAAAAAATACAAAAATAAGTATAGAGATACTAAGAAAGAATTAAAAGAAACTAAGAGAGAATTAAAACAAGTAAAAAATGAACTAAGTCAAGTAAAACAAGATATGTAAGAATTAAAAGAAGAACTAAATATTCTGAGAGAACAAATGAAAATTATTAAAAGAAAGGAAAAGAAAAAATACAAAACAAGTGATGATAGCTCATATAGTTCTGATAATACTAATAGTATAACTGAACAAGAATTTACTAACCCTATAAAAGAAAATACCATAGAAACCCAAGGAATAAAAATAGTAGATTTTATAGAAGAAATGGAAAGTGAAGAAGAAAATTTTGAAATTGAAAAAGAAAATAATCAAATAATAAGAGCTTTAGGAAAAATGAAAAATATTAATGCAATTATAGAAGAAGAACAAGAAAGTGATATAGAAGATGAATTTAATAGACCGATAAAAACAGAAATAGAAACAAATGATATAACAAATGAAGATGCTAATGACTACCCTGAAGAAGAATTGGTAGACCCTAATTTAGAAACAATACGTAGAAGACATACTAAAATACTAGATCATATACCGGTAGGACAACAAGCTGGATTTAAAAAATTTATAGGATCAATGTTACAAGGTGTAAGTTTTAATGGATATTTCTTAGATTTAGACAATGTTTATGATGAACAAGAAATAAGTAGACGAATAAATGACTGGAATCTTGGAATGTACATAGCATTAATAAACTCCACACATACTAGTAACTTAGATTATATTTATGACTTAATATCTAAAACATTATTAGGAAAAGTAGCATTTTGGATAGAATCCATAGCACATCAATTAAGACCACAAGTATTTAGTCATGCAAAAGATTGGAAATCTATGTTAATGTTATTTGATATAGTATTAAAAAGAGAATTCTTAGGAGAAAGATGGTTAGTAGCAAGAGACAATGTACTAGCAGAAAGAAAAATGGAAATCATAATGAACTTAAATAATATGAAATGTTGTAAAATTAATAAATTACCAGAATATACAATAAGTTTTAGTAAATTCTTTTATGAAGCAAGATTCATACCAGATGAAGGTATAATATACCAACAACTTTATTACGACCATTTACAATCACCGTACAATACTGAGGTATCTAAAGAATATAACCAATTAGAACCAAAAGAAAATACATTAGGTGAAATAATAAGAGTATTAAGAGCATACTTAATGAGAAAATGTGAAGAATATAGAATACAACAAAAGATTTAAAAAGATAAAAAACAAGGATTAAAAGAAATATGTGGATTCACTGAAAGGAGATTAGTATTTGGATGCAATGATAAAAGAAAAGAAAGAAAACATAAAAAAAAATAAAAAATGGTATCATAAAAGATATAAAAGATATAATAAATATAAGAAATCTTACTATAACAAATATAGAAAGAAAATATTTAACGGTACAGAAATACCCCTGAAACTAGAAGAAAATTTAAACATAAAAGAAAATTTAGAAAAATGAAATATATGAAACCTTTAGAAGAAGATATTAAAGAGTGTAAATGCTGGAATTGCAATGAAAAATGACATTATGCTAACAAGTGTCCAAATTTTTTAAAAAAGGTGTAAAATATATTAATACGACACAATTTATAATGAATTTACAACAAATAAAAGAAGATAATAATAAATGGTATGAATATGAAGATTTTTATGTTAGCCAAACTGAAAATGAAAGTGAAATAGAATCAGAAAATATTAACTTTATTAATACCTATTCAGATA
This sequence comes from Anisodus acutangulus, assembly GCA_029783415.1. NCBI lineage: Eukaryota > Viridiplantae > Streptophyta > Magnoliopsida > Solanales > Solanaceae > Anisodus > Anisodus acutangulus. The sequence continues at coordinate 20,433,236 of CM056511.1, read as the reverse complement.
GTGAAAGCAGTGATATGTAATAAATAAATGATGGTATCAATTTATATAGAAGCTCATATAGAGTACAAGCCTAATAAAATGATAAAACAAAAAATATTCATACATAGTGGAGCAAATGTATGTTTAGCAAAGAAAAATGTATTAGTATCACACAAATGGAAAAAATCTAAAGGACATAGGATAAGAGTAACATGATTTAATGAACAAATGAAAGAATTAGATATAATAGCAGAAAATATGAGAATAATATTAGGAAAAATAGTATTTAAATTACCAATAATATATAAAGAAATTACTATGAAACAACCAGTATTATTAGGAAATAACTTCCTAGACTTCTTTAAGACACAAGTAATAAACAATAGTACTTTGAGTTTACAAACACCTTGTAATAAATGGATAATATTAAAAAGAGTAATACCAATATAAACACTAAAATTGTGTAGTTTAATATCAAACAGAAATAATAACTTAGAACTATTAAAAGAAAAATATCTCAACATACTAAAAACAAATTTTGGAGAAAATCCTATACAGTTATGGGATAAAGAAAAAATATATGTTGAAATAAAATTAATAAATCCTAATGATACAATAAGATGTAAACCTATTAGGTATAGCCCAACCGATCAAAAGGAATTTGAAACCAAAATTAAAGAAATACTAGACATTTCTAATACAAGAAAGTAAAAGCCCACATAGCAGTCCAGCCTTTTTAGTTAGAAAACATAGTGAACAAAAACGAGGAAAGACAAGAATGGTAATATATTATAGAGAATTAAATAAAAGACAATATTTGATGGATACTTTATACCATATAAAAGAAACCTTATTAACCGATTAGGAGGAAAAAAGTGGTTTAGTAAATTTGATTGTAAGAGTGGATTTTGGCAAATTAAATTAACAAATGAATCAAAACCGTTAACGTTATTTAGTGCCCCTCAAGGACACTATGAATGGAATGTATTATCATTTGAATTAAAAAATTCACCTCAGATATTTCAAAGAAGAATGGATCAAGTATTTAGAAAATTACAAGATTTTTGTATAGTACATGTTGATGACATACTAATATATAGTGATACATTAAAAGACCATATAGATCACTTGTCCGGATGGTACAGAATGGTTATGTCATAATCATTCAACAACTCTATCCACTGATGCTACCTAGAATTCAAGTCCCTCTGATTAAACACATGTTGAAAACTACGGTGGTTGGTATACACCTCACAATGAACACCATAAAGAATTTCTCCAAATCTTTAAGGCAAACACAACGGAAGCGAAATCCAAATCATGCACAGGGTAATTCTTCTCGTGCACCTTTAACTACCTCGATGCATAAGCAATCACCTTAGCCGCATGAATTAACACACAACCCAACCCAATCTTAGAAGCATCACAATACACAGTAAAGTCCTTCCTTTCCCTCCACTGGAAATGATAAAACCGGGGCTGTGGTTAATAGAGTCTTAAGCTTTTGGAAGCTTTGATCACACTCATTGGACCACTAGAACGGAACCTCCTTTCGAGTCAAATACGTTAGATGAGAAGAAATAGAAGAGAAACCCTTGACGAACCGGTGATAGTAGCTAGCAAGACCAATAAAACTCTGAATCTCTATCACAACAGACAATCTAAGCTAGTCCTTGACTGCCTCTATCTTTTTAGGATCAACCATAATCCCATCCTTGGACACCACGTTCCCCATGAATTCTACAAAACTCAACTAAAATTTACACTTCGAGAACTTAGCATACAACTCATTCTCCTTCAAAATCCCAAGGACCACTCTCAGATGCTTCTCGTGGTCTTCCTGACTCTTTGAATATATCAGAATGTCATCAATAAACACAATAACAAAAGAATCCAAATACATCTTGAATATCCCATTTATCAAATCCATGAACGCTGTGGAGGCATTGGTAAGCTCAAATGACATCACCAAGAACTCATAATGCTCATAACGAGTTTGGAAAGCTGTCTTGGGAATATCCTCGACCTGAATCTTCAGCTGATGATACTCGAACCTCAAATTAATCTTCGAAAACACATAAGCACCTTAAATCTGGTCGAACAGGTCATTAATACACGAAATCATGTACTTGTTTCTGATAGTGACCTTGTTCAACTGCATGTAATCAATACACATACACATAGTGCCATCATTCTTCTTTACGAACAAGATAGGAGCACCCTATGGACATACACTTGGTTGAATAAAACCCTTACTCAACAAATCCTTGAAGCTGATCCTTCAACTCTTTCAACTCTGCTGGAGCCATACGATATAGAGGAATAGAAATGGATCGAGTACCCAGCTCAAGATCAATACAGAAGTCAAGGAATTGATGCATTTTGGGAAGACAAGCAAGTTGAATCTGAGGTTCATAAGCCTATTTGAGGTTTGGGAGCATATTGGAGATGTGGCACAAGAGGGACTTGGGTGAGTTTTGAGCATAAAATCACATTTCCGCAGTTGCAAATTTTATTTTTATTCGTGCGCCACGATTTCATTAGCCACCCCAATTGTGAGGCTACATTTGTGGACTGGCAATCACGATTTCAAAGGTGACCATATCGCACTTGTGGGCCTCTGGATTCCTTTGTAATTCCACAATTATGGTCTAACCACTGCAACTGCGAAGGTCACATGATGTGTAAAAGGGTTTTTTTAGGTTTTGACATTCTAGTACGATTATTAGATGAACTAAGCTATCGGCTGAAGGAGACTTGACTTGGATACGACATATAGATATAAGGAAATGATTATACACTTATCTCTAGCAATCACACATGTTTTAGGCTAGATTTAGACATCTAAATCATGGATTTGAAAGTAGAAATTAGGGGTTTTGGGTCTAAGCCCTAGAAACACCGAATTGGGGATTTGAACATTGTATTGAAGTTGAATTCAAAATTTAATTATAGATATAGAATCATAGGGTTATGATGTCACGCCCCAAATCTTGGTAGAATGGACCGACACCGATGCCTTAACTTGACTGAGCGCACCAACCTTACATGACTTATGAAATATGATCCATGCAAGAGTAAAATCAAATCCTTTCATAAAACATTTCTTTTTTTCTTTGCAAGGAATACATTACAAACATAAAACATTTTTCCTTTCAAAATCTCGTAATACCACAGATGTTTAAAATAATCATATATTCATGCAAAATGAGGCATCAATGAGAAAGACTATGACATACATTACCCGTTGGGTCTATGGAAACTCTATAACTATGATATGATAGAAAATACCGATGCAAGGCCTACAATATACCCAAAATGAAAGACAAAATATAAATACATTAAAGAATGACCCCACTGAAATGGGGATCACCAGAAGCATATGAAAAGAGCGGCCACCTAGCGAGGATCCATGCCGCCTTGAGAAACCGTACCTGCATCATGAAAAGATATAGTGCCCCCGACAAAAAAGATACGTGAGTGTTTGGAATAGCACTCACATGACAAGGTGAAATCGAATAAAGGAAAATAAGGCATAATGGGTAACACAAAGAAACTATGGTCATGAGAAAATGAAGCATGTAAACTGAAATAAGATTCATATTAATAAGGAATTTAAGTTATAAATAAACTTTACAACATATACCTTTTTGGTGGGAGTTCATTTCCATAAAACATCACAACTTTAAGTAACTACTAGGATATTAATATACTTCTTAGGTTTGTGATTTTATCTGTCGTATTCGGGCCTTCGTACTTTAGAGTGGATATTTATATATATAATAACTAGCCCATCATGATCTTCGTTCTTTAGCACAAATATTTACTATATAAAGATGATAACCATCGTAAAATAAATATGCATCTAACATGTAACAACTTCATACCAAAGAAATGCTATGAATAACTCATTTTCATCATTAGGTAATATTTATAATGATATATGCACAAATAATTAATGTCATACGGATTTATCAAGTTTAATTATAATAAGCTCAAATACACAGAGACAATCAAACCAATCATGTCAAATAAGAATCTAGCAACCAATGCCCGCATGCAATGACATTTCGATTACAACAACAATCATAAGTTTATTAATATACTCATAACATGGCACCAGTACCCGCACAAGTTCTCATCACCTCATGTAACAACTCATCTGGTCATTTTTAGCTAAAGACCCTTATTTGACTATACCCTTTTCGTAGACTCTATGTGGGGTCTATGATATACGGGTATGTGTGACACAAATCCCGAGGTCCATTTATATGAGTATCTGATAAAAAACCCTAGTTTGAGAACTTAGAGTTGGTTAGGTTGACTCAAAGTTGACTTTTGTCTAGATGAATTCATTTTTGGGTTTTGTTGCTTCCGGTAGACCCGGAGGGTCATTTATGACTTGGTCGAGTTATTGGTTCGCTTTCCAAGGCAAGCATATAGATGTTGTGGCTTTATTTGTAATGTTTGGATTTTGGTTTGTCTCGAACGATTCTTTAGAAAAGTATGCCTTGTCTTGATTATTTGTGAAATCTAAGGGTACGAGCGAATTTGTAGCACTGTTTACCATAGGTGAGCATGTTTGGTTTATGTCCGGGAGGTTCTGAAAGTGTTTCGGGTGTTGGATGGAGGTTTTGGGTTGTTTTGCATCTGCTGGTGTCTGGTGCCCGCCACGACGGAACCAACATCACTCTGACATGTCCATTTTGGTGGAACGTTGACTTGATGAAGAGGAAGATGGGGAAATGGGAAGTTCCGCCATAGCGGAGTCGGGTCTATTTTGGCGAAGCATATGTGTCAAGTGACATCCGCTACAACAAAGGATTTTCTACCATAGCGGGTCCGCTCTAGTGGAGTCAACTCTGCTGGGGAGGTTCACTATTCAGGTGTCCTATATATACTTAGGTTAGAAAATTATTTCCCAAAATAGCTAACTTCGAAACCTGTGCTGCATAAGGGTATTTTTAGAGCTTTAGGAGCATTTCAAACCTTGAGGTAATAGATTCATTCCCTTTTATGGTTTAAGTTATGATTATAAGTCCTTTTAATGGTAGTTCAGCATACTATGTAAGTTGGGGAAGATGATTTATGCTTATTGTGATATTGAAATAGTTGTATGGGTGATTTTAATAGTGGTTTAACATACTATGTAAGTTGGGGAAGAGGAGTTATGCTTATTGTGATATTAAGAGAGTTGTATGTGTGATTTTAATGGGGGGTTTATGGATTCAATAATGTCAATATCATGAATTAGGATTCGATTATGTTAGAATATCATGTTATAAGTCTTAAATTAGTTAAAGAAGCATGTTTTCAATTGGGGAAATTTCTAGCGTTTCAAATTGGGGCTTTTGATTATTGTCCAATTGAGGGATCAAATGTGATTAGATTTTCAATTAACATAAGGATATAATTGTCTAGTATGTAATCTTGGGTTTTGTGTATTAAAGTTTGACTCTTAGTGGCGTGGGCCCGAAATGGATATTTAAAGTCTTGCTCTTGTTATGTTAACCTTATTATTAACTATGTAATATATGTAAATAGACTTCGATTATCGTGAATAAAGAAGGAAGGACAAGGCTGTATTAGAGACTTAATTTGGTAGCGCTCCTGCTCAGCTTTGAGGTAGGCTACATTTTAGTTTTTTGAGACTCCGATTGAAGTACGCTGTAGTTATAAATGTTGAGGGGTATTGGGCATGTTTTGGGGTCCCACTCAAATGGTTGTGATGAATGTTTGAGTTGGTACCAGTGTTGAACTGTGATGATGGGTAATTTGGGGGATCAGCCTTATGCTGATTCCGACTACTGTTATTTGGGCTTGTCGCCATTATGTGGGCTCATCGCCATATTTGATATTATTTTATTTATTCGTCACACATGCTTGATATGATATCCTAATTTTACTAGGATTATTGTTGCTGTCTGCTTTGATATGAAATCTTGTGTATTGGATTATATGTATGTTATTGAACTCTTGAAAGCATGTGATATTTCATCTCTTTACTTGGTTATATCTCATTATATCATGATATCTTGCCTTATAATGTCATTTGCATTCATACACTCATGGTTATGTGATATTGATATGCGAGTGGTATAGATATGTTGTAGGCCCAAGAGGCTAGAAAGGTAAGAACACTTATTAGATTATGGCAATATTGAGATGATGATAATACAGATGGCTCGGGTTGTACACCACAACGAATATTGATACGTGGGGAACAGAGCTGCACGCCTGCAACATGTTTGAGACTCGACAAATGAGTCATGGCTCTAGTCAGATTCGTGTGTGGAATTCTGGCTGGCTAAGATCGGTATGTGGAATTCGTGGGTCCCCCATAGGTATACGGGTGATAATAAACCTTGACATACTGTATACCAGGTTGAGAAAAGTACATTTCATATGCATTGCATTCATAGCATACATACATATATACATTGATTAATTGTAGTTTGGTAATGTGATATGGTTTGTTATTGGAACTTGAGTGAAACCCTGATTTACTTAGATTGAAATGATAGTATTGGATCGGAATGGTTGCTATGATTGAGCTTGACTTTGTGAATACTTGGAAATAATGATTAGGTTGGTCTTAATGAACACTTGGCTAAATGGTTGAGGTTGCTAAATTGATTTGGTTGCTGTGTGTAGCTTGCTTCCGCGTGTCTGGGTTTTTGGGTTTAATAACTGTAAGTCTAAGTGTTTGATGTCAACTACTATTATGGTCGAAAATGTAAATTATGTCATGACTATTGTCTAGGTATGGGGAATTATGTGCATTTATGTGTTGTCTTGTAATTGATTGTGTGACTAGGTAACAAGTCTAGTAAAGAACCCGTGTTAAGTGTCACTAGTAGAAAGGTAAATGTGGAATGATCTATGTGTGTCGGACTATAATTGTATAGAAACTTAACTAAGATTAACGGATAAGGTTAGTAAAAGAGTTAACGTCATCATGTTAGCTTAGGTGATACCCTCTTGGAAGCGTTCTAAAATGGTTGTTGTGATGTAAGTTTGACTCTTTTATTTAATATAATAAGTTGGGTAAGTTGGATTAAGCTTGAATGTGACTTTAACAAGAGAATACTAGTCGGTGGATACTGTTATGCCCCTAGATTCGGCTAGGACGGGCGTCAGGCGGAAGTAGTGTTAAGGGCTTGTGTAGTGCCCTTATCATTAGCCTATTTAGGCATTTGTGCAATGTAAGGCTAAAAGAAAGGTTCTTGCGTGTTGGCAAGGAAGCTTGATCAAAGGCATTGGCACGAAGATGCGCATGACATTGCTAGGGCATGCGTATAAGGCAGTGGGATGACTCGAACAAATGTGAAGGTTGTCACGGGTTGAACGAGGGCAAGGCAGACCATAACAAAATAAGGCATAGCAATGGGATGACTAGAACAAACGTGAGTATTGGCAAAGGTTGGACGAGGGCAAGGCAGGCTTTGACAAAGGATAGTGGCACGGGCATACGCATGGCATAAAAGGGGTATGCGAAGCGGTGTGGCTAAGTCGACTTGATGAAGGGTGGAAAATAGTGCAAGGCAGTGGGAAAGTTCGAACAAACGTGAGTGTTGGCACGGGCTGATCAAAGGCTAGAAGGGTGCGAGGCGAAGGCACCGCATTTGCAGTAAAGGCAAGGAAAATTCGGCTAAGTATTGGGGAGAAGCTGAGAAGCTGAGGCAGACACAGAACACGCGAGAGACGCATGACTAAATCGGCGGTTACGTCTGTGTGCGCAGTACATGCGATGGTTTCGTCATGTACGCAGCACACACGATGATTTTGTCATGTGCGCGGCACACACGACGGTTATATGTGGTTGCTGGTGTGAAACGTGCTTAAGGCGTGAGTTTGCTGAGTGGGGCGATGTGCCCCTATGTTGTGCTTAGTGTTTCCTTGTTTTATGGGCTGACATGTGCCAAGCAAACCCTTGTTCCCCTTGTAACTGCCACATGCAGATTCCCTTCCCTATATACAGTCTATTTCGGCTAAGTCCTTAGGCAATCCTTAGAATCCAAAATATCCAGAAAATTGTAGACTAGCGAGCACGTGTTAGTGTAAGTGTTGGTCAGTCTAGAGGCCTAAGAGTGTGGTCAGTCTACAGGCCAAGGGTGTGCATCGATCAGCCTAGAGGTCAAGTGATTGTGGTCAGTCTAGAGGTCGAAGTGTGCGACAGTTTTGTAGTCTCCTTGTAGACGAGAGTCCTTTGTATTATTGCGAATAATAAAAGGTTGGGCGTTTTGCCCATAAAAGTTGGTGTCTTGTTCTTTCCTTACTGTCCCAAAATTATTCTAAGTGTTGGAAGTGAGTTTTTGTGAAAGGCTGAAGTTGGTTGTTTTGTCAACTGCCGGGCGTGGGTGAACTCGAAAAAAATCACCCCGTCACATGTACGATGATAGTAAGGTCCTTGTATATATGAATGGATTGATTATACTTGACATTGATTGAAACCTTATGTGAACAATGTGACTTGATGAATCAGTGAATTGATACGTGTATAATGACTTATATGAGCTATTGAACTGTCTAGTATAGACTGGTTTAGGGTTTAGGGTTTAGTTAGCAATCCACCAGACTCATGGCCTGTGGCATTTTTTATTAATAACAAAAAGAAAGGGGGCCCCAATGGGGAAAGTACAAGTAAGGGGTACTCATCCTATTACCTTACCTAACTATCCCTAATGAGGCAAGACAATAGGACTAACCCGAATGCCAGAAAAAAGAACTAGACAAAATCAAATACTCAATGATTATCACATAGTTTATAACATACTCTATGATGATATTACATGTGATGATACTAAAATAGTGAGAAAATAATATAAGAACAAAGATATGTTCAGCTACCTCTGGACTTATAAAATCTTCTAACTGTTGTACCACTTCCTTCTCGTCTTCCAAAAACTGTTGGAAATGTATCATTTCTTCTTATAGTTGATCAAAAACTCAGGAGGTCTTGTATACTTTAATGGATCTCTCATTTGAGAAGCATCAAAAGTATATGCTCTCTTCTTCGCTTCTCTCATCAGAATTTGCCTTAGGACATGCATCTTACCATCCCAGCTGTTTTTCCTAGTACGAGTCTTTTTTGCACTCTCCACATTTTTGGGAGATAAGTTCCCATTCTTTATCACATTGTGGCAATATGGTGCAATAGATTCCTCATCTGAGTTAGACCATTCTTTCCTATTTGCTATATTACCAAAAAGGTCAGACATTACCTGACGTTGTTTGCATTTTCATTCCTCTTCCATATAGAGCTCGCCAAGTGTTTTGCCACCTATCTCATCTACATTCCCAGGACCAATCGGTTCCTCCTATGCATCATATGGGTCTGTGTCATTCTCAACAGGCAATACAACCTTCAGTGCACATCTTCTGCGTGTCTCTAATCGCTCCTCAACTTCTGTATCTGAAACCTCATCGAACATACTAGCCCATGAGTTATAGATTTCATCATTTTCAGCCACCTCCTCCTCGAAATCATCACCCCACTTCCTTCTCTCACTACTAGAGGTAGGAATGTCCACACAGGCTTGATTCAGAGTAACCAAGCCTATAATAGGCTGCGATATCCGAACAGGAGTGTATGCCTTTGCTAGAGGGTTTAAAATTGGAATTAGGCTCGGGTTTGGTATATGGGTGGGCTTAGATTTGGTATTTGGGGTGAACTCGGGTTAGGGATCGGATTAGGAAGAGAAGAGGGTGATAGGGTGGGGGAGGGTTGGGATTTTGTGCGGGTTAGGGTTTTGTGGTGGGTCGGTTAATGGGTCTGGTTATCGGGTCAGGGGTTGAGATGGTAAGTGGGCTGAAAATTCTGGAATTTGGGGTGGGTAGGGTTTTTTGTGGGGGTGATTTCGAGTTGGGTAGGGTTTGGTGGTTTAGGGTTTGAGGTAGTTTCGGGATTAGGGTTTTGTAGTGGTGTGTTGTTTTTAGGTAGGGTTTCCAAAATGGGTTCCAATGGAAGGATTTTGGTAGGGTTTCTGACAATAGTGGTTGCCGGGGTTAGGGCTTCAGTGGTAGATTTTCGTTAGAGTTTGATGGCGGGTTGGGTGGATTAGGGTTAGGGTTTCCATAACCCAGTTTTGGGCGGCGGGTTTAGGAATTTGAGGTGGTATGTGATTTTCTGGTAGGATTTCCGGTGGGTCAGGTGAGTTTTCGGTAGGGTTCCGATTAGGATTTTCCGAATGGTTGGGTGTTTCTGATGGTGTGCCACCGGAAATTCTAGAAATTGGGTTAGGATTTTGATTATTGGAATGCTGGTTTGCTTTTTCCGACACAGTAACAATGTTTCCGGCAGCCATGGCCGTCGGAACCACTGTCACGGCGGTCGGAACAGTGTTTTTAGCCAATTTCGTTGGTTGTTTTTGGTTTGAAACATGGTTTTTCTTGTATTTTTTGTTTGTAACAGTGACCCATTCTTTCTTAGAATTAGTGTTTGTGTTCTTTGGTTTAGGATTAGGGATTTGACGGCTAAGGTTGGAAGATGAGGGGTTAGGGTTTGTGAACTTACCTTGGTTAGCCACCGCCGCCTCTCCGCCGTTGACCTCCTGCTCCTTTTCCGACATCAATTCCGGATGAAGTTTCCAACATCCATTCACATCGTGCCCTTACATCTTATAATTTGTACAATATTTTGGAAGAAAGTGATATCGAATTGGATACCATTTTGATTGAATTTCCTCCCCAACTGCAGCCTCAATTTGAAATCTTTTGGGGTGCTCCTTTAACAAATCAATCTCAACTTTGACCCTAGCAAAACTAGGTCTAGTCTTATTCTTGGTGGAAACATCAATAGCAATAGGTCTTCTTGTCGCCGCCGCAAGGAGAAAAGTTGAGACTCGCAAAATAAGTTGGAGCCAATCCTGAGAATGAGATCCAAGCCACAGCCAATCTTGTTTCCTCCTCCGAATCAAACCAAGTTCTCCATTTGAAAGTTCTCATCGAAAAAGGCAAACTTTTCTCCTTAATAGTCCAATTCGGCTTAGACATTAAAGTGAGATAATCTTTGAACAAGGAGCATTGAATCAATACATGCCTATTACATAATAGGCCAACTCTAACCTCTCATTTCAATTCGCATTGTTTAGGAATTGAAGTTCTTAAAGAACTAATATCTGGCGAACCATAACTATTCTTACCAACAACGGTAAATCATAACTCTTGTTGGTTAATCATCAAGTCGAGTTCCTTCTTGTTGAATCGGATTTGGTTTAGGGTTCTGGTGTCAACTTGATATTTATCTCTATTACGTATATTTCGTCGTTGTCGGCCTATGATGTCTACGAGGGTACCTTGTGTACTCATGCTACACTTGCTGCACCTTTTCTGATGCAGATACAGGTCCCACTGCCAGTTCGAGATCTTGAGTTTGAGTCCTAGCAGGTTGACTTCCAGTATTTAGGGTGAGGATGTTATCTTTCGGCATACCTTGGATGCTCATTCTCTTACTCTGTCTTTACCTTGACTCGAGATACATGATTCATATTTTCAAACTATTTAGTTTAGTTTTGACTTATATGGTCTTTTATTCAGACTTGTATCCATTTTAGCGCTCTTGTATTATTGACCAGATTTTACGGATATTTATTGATGGTTCAGACTTATTACTTATTCCGCATTTATATCATGAGACAACTTAGGTAGTATTTTGTTATCTTCTGTTTTTTACTTATATTATTTCATGTTAGAGATTTGGGAGTGGTTCGCCTACTGGTGGGATTGTGTAGGTGCCACCACGATTTCTAAAAAAGAGTTGTGACAAAGTTGGTATCAGAGCTTTAGTTTAAAAAGTCTTAAATATAAGAGCAACATCTAGTAGAGTCTTACGGATCGGTGTGGAGACATCCGTATTTATCTTCGAGAGGCTATGAGACATTTAAGAAACTTCACTTTCTTTATTCCTTTCATGCTAAGTTAAATCAAATTGGTATCTGAACTTCTTCCTTTTATCCTATCACCGATGATGGTAACACACTCTTTAATTCATTCGTAAGTGGTTCGATATGATATCGCATGGTAGGGTATGAGATGTGTTACCATGATTTAGATGTATGACTGTGCTCAGTCTTCAGCTATGATTTGAAGGTTCAGATTGATTAGGGTTATAATTGTGACTTCTCAGTTCGGTGATATCCTTGGAAAGTAGGAATGGTAATTCAGCGATGCCAGGAAAACAAATTGGATGGATCAATCTCCGCTATATGAAGGAAAAAATTGGTATCTGCCATATGCATCAGATGAAGTTGCAAGATGTATGAGGTGGATGCCGTATAGGTTAAAAAAGGTTAAATTGGCTTCAATTTTGTAGAATTGGGATATCAGAGTAGAATTAATGGTTGTGAATTCTTTTAAGGAATGATTATCTGTTCAAGATCAGGTGGAAATGTTACGTATGATGAGTGAAGCTTAATGGAATAGACTATCGTGTTTCTTTACCTAAGAGTGTGTTTGTGGGTTTACTTGGCATTTCGAGGTTAGTGATGATAGAGGAGTTGTTGAGACCAAGAGATGGTTGAGTTGTGAGTTATTTTGCAGTTATTGAGTATCGAGTGAGTGAAAAAGTCTTATATGCATTGGTATGTTGGACTCATCGTAGGCTAATGGGAGCTAGTGATCGACTAATAGCAATAACTCTTGCGTTGGACGAGTGTGGTGTGAGGTTCTATCGAGGGATTACCGAGTGTTACATTTAGTTCTTGGATAATATTTGTGAGCATGATATTTAAATTGTTGGTCAATGGGAATATTTATGGTAACGGGCTGACGACGGTTTGATCTAATTTCAATTGTGAAAGGCTTCGTATATTGATGATCGGGTCAGTGAACGCATGGACTGGTATAGAAAGAGATTATTTCGATCAAGGATTTTGGCAAGGGTATTTCGATGAAATTATATGAGAGTGTTAGCAAAGGTACATGTTCAGTAATTAAGGATTAACTGTTGGATTAAGGACCAGATTAGTAATGGTTTGAGTTACCACATGGGTACTAATGGATTTTGGTCAATCTAACCAGAGTGGGTCGATACATGTTCTAGTCTAGGAATCTTATAAGAAATGGTACATGGGAGATGCCTGATTTTGGGAAAAACTCTGAGTTTTAGTGTTGGAGTGAGCAGGGGGAAACTCTCCGTGATTTGGTGTGCATTATTCTACTATCTCCAGGATCAATTCAGTAATTGTGTGACGCCTTTGATATTTCCGTACACTATGGGACATGCTCGAGTAAGGGTCAGTTGATAGTGGAAACCGTGACTGAAAAAAAAAATTGGAATGTAAGGAATCGATAATTATGTGTTGAGCTAATTTGGGATGAGTGAGGTGTCTTTTCGAGGATTGAGAAGAACTTGGTTTTGAAGAATGGAAACTATGGGGTTAGCTGTGAATTATGTGGGAATTATCGTTGCGACTTTAAGGTCATGTGAAATGGTTTCGTATGCTCAGAGGAGTAGGTCTATCGTAGTTAACTAAGTGTTATGAAGAATTTTCCATGAGGTTTGTGTTAGGAGACATGTGGTAGACTGTGTTGAGACATTGATAATTGATATCATGGATGATTATTCAGGTATTAGAACTTGGGAGAAATTGGGTAATGGTAGGTAAATGGAAAGTAAGGTTGATACGTCAGAAAATGGTAAGGCTGGTAATTAGTGAGATATGACAGATAGAGGTATGACAAGGTGTCCAGAGTTATGGGTGAGTTAAGAGAAAGTACGAGAAAGATTTGATGTGTTTAAAGTTTATGTGGTTCTATCATACTTGCATATCGGTAGAAGTTGAAGAACTTGGAGATTACAATTAAGGGTATTATTTGTCAGTGCTAAATTGGTGACTTTGATAGAATCCAACCTGAAAGTTGTGGGTGACGAGACGTACTTGATTGTTCGTGAGGAAAAGAGATGAGAAAAATCATAGCATGTTTATGAAAAGCGTACTAGTTCATTGGGAATCCGTTCGAGTGGCTAACAATGATTTAGAAATTGAGTATTTTATTTCGGAATAGATTTGCTCATTTAGAGCCAGTGGCCTATGTTACATTGACTGGAGGACTTGTAGTATTCTAGTAAATCACCGACGTCACGAATTTCCAAAATCATTAAAGTGTCTTTAAAACCCTAATGTTTCCCTCATTTCAAAAACACATTTCCCAAACACCATTAGGGTGACTCCCAAGCTTTTCTAAGAGATTTCTTCTTGAGGTAACCTTTCTTTACCTTGTATTACCTTTACTTAGTTAATTTAATGGTGGTCTTGACCTAGAAAGTAATTAGAGAGGAAGAGCTCAACCAAATTAGGGTTTATAAAATTGTTAAGTTTAAATGTGTGAATTTGTTAGTGGATTTTGTTAATCTAAGCATGGTGAATCATTATTTGGTACTTCTTAAGCCTAAATCATCCAATAATATTGTTAGATTTGAATATTGAAAACTAGGGTTCATACCCAAATTGGGGGATTTGCTTATAAGGTGAAATTAGACTAATCTTGGGTTGATTTAGTAATTATTGGGTAGTATTGGACTCCTAGAATGTTAAATTCTATAGTTCACCTTTAAAAATGACTGTTTTACCCCTAATGACCTATTTCTCTCTTCTTTATTAATTGATTTGCAACCAAAGGGCTAGTGTAATTATATGGTTGTTGTGAAATCCTTATTCTAACTTATACTTGATAATACTAGACTTCGGGTACGATCGTGATCCGTGGAAGGGTAAGGCGCAAGTGTGATTGTGCGAATCGTGCTTGGTTTTCCAGGTAGGTTATGGCTTACCTTCTGGTTAGACTTCGGTTCTCGAAGTGTATGTATAGTTAAATTTTGTTTGAGAAAGCATGTGCGCCTTCAGGTATGGAGTTGGGATGAGATACTTTGGTCAGTTACTGTGACTAAGTATGATTTGATTCTTCTTATGGTTATCAGACATATATAATATACCATGTTGTATTGTGATGTAGTTGTATCTTACCTATCTTGGCATGCTCATGTATAAGGAATAAAATTGATATGATACTGATATTATGATAAGTTTCCTTGTGTGGCATAACTGGGAATTGATATGATATACCTCATATGTGATCTTGCTATTGGTGTGACAGTGATAAATTAGAAGGGGAGTATTTATGATTCATATGACATTACTATATCGTGTAGACATCTCTATGCTGAGTGATATGGAGTGGCTAGCAGGGAGTTTGGGTGGAAGAGACATTATATGCTGTGTGATACGGATTGACTGGTACATGGACGTCGCGGATCCCTCAGGGGTCATGACTGCTGGGACGATGATTTATACTGCTCGGAGCATGTATGTATGGATTGATCAAGTGGCCATTTTATTACATTGTACATGCATATTTATTCATCATTCATTCATATATTTGGATCCCGACTTGACTTTTTATACTTGGCTGGTTATTCTTAGACTATGATATTACTTGTACTTGAATGTGAGCATGTCTCTTTCAATTTCTTTCTTATGCATATGATAGCTAACTGTTGACGGCCTATGATATCTATCGGTACATAGTGTTTGTACTGATACTACCTTGCTGCATTCTTTGAGTGTAGAGTACGAGACTTAGTATATGATGTGGTTGACATGATAAGGTTGTAATTGGTACGATAGTGGATTTCATGTTCGGTCGTGAAAGGTTAAGTTAGACTTCGACGTGACTATATGGTAGTGGTTTGTGGGTTCTTTTAGGAAAGTGGTTATCGGTTCTATATCGGAAAACAATGCTATTTGTAACAAGTGGGGACTTAAGATATTGGGCAGTTGTGGTCCTGGTCCTTTAGTAAAGGGTATGTTTACTGAGTTTTCGTCATTATAGGAATGATAAGGATATCGTGGGATCAAGAGATAGTTGATTTCAGAGTTATTGTACGGTCATGCATAGTAGAATAGACATAAGGTTCAGTGTTGGTTTGGTCCATCGGGTATGTCATGGACCGATGAAATCCAGTGGTTGGTTAGTAAGAATGACTCTAGTGTTGGACAAGTGTGAAGTTTTAGTACTCAAGGAGCTATCGGGTGTTGCACCTAATATTGGATTAGTGTTGAGAGTTGTGTACATGTTGTGTAAGTTTTGGCTAGTTCCTGCTACTACTGGTATACTATTGGTTAAGTTGATCAGATGAAAGGGATAATCGCATGAATGGTTAGAGGTATTCTGGTTCAACAGGTAGAATGTTCCAAGTGGTAAATCAATGATGAGGTTTGAATTAATTCGAGTTGTATAGAATATTTCAAAAATTGAGTTAAGGAAAGTGGAGCTAGGACGCTTTGGTGGAAGCACATGAGGACAATAGTGAGACTATATATGTGGTATGCTGGAATTAGAAAGTATTCATTTTTAGAGTTGAGTGGATTCGAGAAATGGTTAGACGGTGACGGTGATTGTGATTTGATTTAAATTAGAGAATTGAATAGTCAAGGAAAGTGTAGTTGATCTAGAATCGGTAAAATAAGGTACATCTTCGGGATTACTTTGGTTATTAGGGTTGTGGTGTTGTTGTCTTACTTATTTCAGATGAGGGGTCATTGTTAAGTATGCTTAAGGAAGGGAGTCCACAAAATTGGACCAAGTGATATGACGAAGTTCAGTGGGATTTCATGATCAACGACTAGTGAGAAGCAAACTTCAGGTAACTGACATGTTAAGTCTTATGAAAGTGGCTTGTGTAGTGCACTGTTGGGAAGTTTCGAAACACTCTTCAGTGGATGAGCTAGTATGGCTTAAGGGAAAAGAATTATGGAAATCTCTATCAAGTGGTGGCTAGCGTTATATTTTTGAGATGAGACCGTATTTGTGGTAGCGCATTATTTTGCAAGTAATATTGACTGGACAGCTCGGGTGAGAACTTTTGTAAATTAAGGACTTAGGAGTAGTTGCATGAGATTTAGAGCGGTAGTTGTAAGAGTTGATATTTTCGGAATTGTTATGGGCATATCTAGGTGTTAGAATGGAAGATTTGATGGTCAAAGGGGTATTATATGAGGCTCCAAGTTTTGCATCAAAAAGTTCGGGATTGTATCAAATTTGTGTATCGGGTAGAAGTTGAGAAACTTGAAGATTACAATCATAAAGTATAGTTCTTCGGTACTAAGTTGACAATTGGGATAAGACTTAGCTTTTAGAGTCGAGGGTGACTGACATGATTAATTACGCATAAGGAAGATGTTGGAACTGGCCACCACAGAGGTGTGGTAGGACTATGATTGGTTTCGGAAAGTTAGAGTCAGTTTGAGTGTCTATTGGTAGCATTCAGGGGTTATGCATTCATTCCGGGTCAAAATTATTCATTTAGAGCATGATGGACTATGTTTATATTCCTAGGAGGACTCAAGGTTTTCAGAAAATAACCTTTACGGATTCGATGAGTTTCAGTTCAGATTTGAGGTATGACAGGTTTATCAAGATTTATCAGGGTTTGAGAGTGGACTGATGATATTTTACCGAGAGCAGCTACTCGGACATATGTAATGGGTTATGCCGGTACTTGGTAATGATTAATGGAGGTACTATGGTCGCGAAAGGTCTTTAGAATGATCAGATTGTGTCCTTCGGAATTAGGCTCGGTGGGGTATTCAGTGGTATGCTTCCTGTATTTTTATTTGAAGGTTTAAGAAGACTTGGAACTAGCGAAGACAGCTATGAGAAAGATCAGTGTGATGGAATTAGTTAGGGTTGCTCCGATAAAGTAAGGATGATGAGAAAATTAGTTCTTATATTCGGGAATCGATGATGAGAGAAATTCAATAATGAAAATTGGGTCTTTAGTTAAGTTAGATGGAGTTTCGACTGATAAGGTGAGAGAGCGGTATTGTTGGCACACTTCATGCCGTAGAGGTTTCTGTGTTTTATAATAAAGATTCATTGGTTACCGTCAGCTTTTGTACTCTCTTTCTTCGTTCAAGGACGAACGTTTGTTTAGTTGGTATCTGATGTAATGACATGTTCAGTCATTACGTGTATTTTGACTATTGTACTAGTATTGACCCGATTCTCATAGTTATCGGACGATCCTAGTGGAAGCTAAGAAACTAGAACCTTTAAGTGTGATCGTTTAACTGATAGTTAAATGTTGTGTAAACTAACCTTTTTCGGAATTCCATGAGGTCCGGAGGGTCATTTATGACTTGGTGGGTTAGTTGGTTCAGTTCCCGAGACTCTCAGGAGCATTTTTCGTTATTGGTTTGGGAACTAGTTTAGCCCGTTGAGGGTTGACTTATAGAAAATAGACTTCTGATTGAAATTCCGAGGCCACAAGTGAGTCTATAGCATGTTTTTACATATGTGTACATATCTGGTTTGTGTTGCGGAAGTCTCGGGTGATTATCAAATTCCTGGTTGAAATTTTGCATGAGACTTAATTTTCTAGTTGCTGGTGTACTCGCTGGGTGAGCTTCAGTGCACCTCAACAAATTGAGTCTACCGTAGTAGACGGTGATCCGCTGCAGTGAACTTTTTGAGTTTTCATAACGGACCGCAGGTGCGGAGAGTGTCCGCAGGTGCGGGTCTGCTACAACGGATGTCGGGAATTTCCAAAATCATTAAAGTGTCTTTAAAACCCTAACTTCCCCTCTTTTCGAAAACACACTTCCCAAACACTATTAGGGCGACTCCCAAGATTTTCTAAGAGATTTCTTCTGGAGGTAACCTTCTTTTACCTTGTATCACCTTTACTTAGCTTTATTATGTTAATTTAATGGTGGTCTTGACCTAGAAACTAATTGGATAAGAAGAGTTCCACCAAATTAGGGTTTATGAAATTGGCAAGCTTAAATGTGTGAATTGGTTAGTGGGTTTTGTTAACCTAAGCATGGTGAATCATTATTTGATACTTGTTAAGCCTAAATCTTTCATTAATGTTGTTGGATTTGAATATTGAAAACTAAGGTTCATACCCAAATTGGAGTTTTTTCCTTATAGGTGAAACTAGACTAATCTTGAGTTGATTTAGTAATTATTGGGTAGTATTGGACTACTAGAATGTTAAATTCCATAGTTCACTTTTAAAATGATCATTTTACCCCTAATGGCCCGTTTACCTCTTCTTTACTAATCGATTTGGAACCAAAAGGCTTGTGTAATGATATGCGTGTTGTGAATTCCTTATTCTAACTTAGACTTCGATAATACTAGACTTCTAGTATGATAGTGATCCACGGAAGGGCAAGGTGCAAATGTGATTGTGCAACTCCCGCTCAGCTTTCTGAGTAGGTTATTGCTTACCTTCTGGTTAGACTTCGGTTAGAGAAGTGTATGTGTAGTTAGATTCTGTTGGAGACTGCATGTAAGCCTTCGGGTATGGAGTTTGAATGGAATACTTAGTTTGATTACTATGACTAAGTATGATTTGATGTTTCTTATGGTTATCAAACTTATATGATATATCGTGTTGTATTTTGATGTACACCTATCTTGGCATGCTCATGTAAAATGAAGTAAATTTATGTGATACTGATATTATGATAAGTTTCCTTGTGTGGCACGATTGGGAATTGATAAGATATACCTGATATTATCATCGCATTGCATATACTCTTATTTCATGCTATATTGATTGTGATCTTGCTATTGGCGTGACGGAGATAAATAAAAAGAGGAGTATTTATGATTCATATGACATTACTATATCGCGTAGCCATTTCTATGTTGAGTGATACAAAGTGGCTAGCGGGGAGTTTGGGTGGAAGAGTCATTCTAGGTTGTCTGATACGTAATGACTGGTACATGGACGCAGCGGATCCCTCATGGGTCATGACTGATGGGACGATGATTTATACTGCTCGGAGCATGTATGTATGGATTGATTAAGTGGCCACTTCATTACATTGTACATGCATATTTATTCATCATTCATTCATATATTTGGATCCCGACTTGACTTTTTATACTTGACTGGTTATTCTTAGACTGTGATATTACTTATACTTGAATGTGAGCATGTCTATCTTTTATATTTTTTCTTATGCATATGTTATATAATTGTTGATGGCCTATGATATCTACCGATACATAGTATTTGTACTGATACTACCTTACTGCATTCTTTGAGTGCAGACGAGACTGGTACCATTTCTTCTCCTCGCAGATGATTTTGAGGACACATGCAGAGTCTGTTAGGGTGAGAATGATGGACGATCCTCTTCCCGAAGACTCTTTCCTACTATTGTCTTTATTTTTGTTTCTGAGACAGTATTTCCATTTGATCCTTTGAATTATTCAGAATTATAGATTATAGTAGTCGCTCTTGTACGATTAAGACCATTATTCATCGAGGTTGTATGATTTGATATTTCCGCATCTTATATATTATGATATGAGTTAGACTTTATGATATTCCACTTGATCAATTTAATTATTGATTGAATTGTTGTTTAATGGAAGGGTTCTCCTACCAGGGTGGGAAATGGTAGGTGCCCTCACGACTTAGTAATTTTGGGGCGTGACAGCGAGTTCCTCATGGGTGTATGGATCATAATAAAACCTTGACGTACTGTATACCAGGTTGAGAAAGGTACTTTGCATATGCATTGCATTCATATCATACATACATATATACATTGATTAATTATGGTTTGGTAATGTGATATGATTGGTTATTGGAACTTGGGTGAAATCCTAATTTACTTCGATTGAAATTATTGTATTGGACCGGATGGTTGCTATGATTGAGCTTGATTATGTAAATATGTGAAAATAATGATTAGGCTGGTCTCTATGAACACTTGGATTAATGGTTGAGGTTGTTAAATTGATTTGGTTGTCGTGTGTGGCTTGCTTCCTCGTGTATGAGTTTTTGAGTTTAATAACTGTAAGTCTAAGTGTTTGATGTCAACTACTACTGTGGTCGGAAATGTAAATTATGCCATGACTATTGTCTAGGTCCATGGAATTATGTGCATTTTCATGTTGTCTGGTAATTGATTGTGTGACTGGATAACAAGTCTAGTCAAGAACCTCTGTTAAGTGTCACTAGTGGAAAGGTAGATGTGGAACGATCTATGTGTGTCAGATCGCAACTGTATAAAGACTTAACTAATATTAAAGGATAAGGTTAATAAAGAAATTAACGTCATCATGTTAGCTTAGGTGCTACCCTCTTGGAAGTGTTCTAAAATGGTTGTTCTGATGTAAGTTGACTCATTTATTTAATGTGATAAGTTGGGTAAGTGGGGTTAAGCTTGAATGTGACTTGAACAAGAGAGTACTAGTCGGTGGGTACTATGATAGTAAGGTCCCTGTATATGTGAGTGAATTGATTGTACTTGACTGTGATTGGAACCTTATGTGAACAATGTGACTTGATGAATCAATGCATTGATACGTGTACAATGTGACATATATGAGCTATTGAACTGTCTAGTATAGGCTTATCTGGTGTCAACTTGATATTTATCTCTGTTACATACCTTATGTCGTTGTCGGCCTATGATGTCTACGAGGGTACATTATATACTCATGCTACACTTTCTACATCTTTTCTGATACAAATATTGGTCCCGCTGCCAATTCGAGATCTCGAGTTTGATTCTGAGCAGGTTGATTTCCAGTATTTAGGGTGAGAATGCTATTTTGCGGCATACCTTGGGTGCTCATTATCTTACTCTGTCTTTACCTTGATTCGAGAGACACGATTCAGATTTTTAGACTATTTAGTTCAGTTTTGTCTTATGTGGTCCTTTATTCAGGCTTGTATGCATATTAGTGCTCTTGTATTATTGACCAGATTTTTGGGGTATTTGTTGATGGTTCAAACTATTACTTATTCCGCATTATAGTATAAGACAACTTAGGTAGTATTTTATTTTCTTCTACTTTTAGAGATTTGGGAGTGGTTCGCCTACTGGTGAGATTGTGTAGGTGCCACCACGATTCTTAAAAAGGGGTCGTGACACCTCACGAGTACGAGACCCTATTCTCCATTTCTCTCCTTAATTAATTAATACCAGAATAAACACTTTATAAAGATTCTAGTAAGTCTCGACTTGTCTTAATTTAGAAGCTCAAATGATCACTCCACGATCTTCTATGATAACCCAATTTTTTATTAAAGGGTTATTTGGTAAAGTAACAAAAATTATAAAAAATATTAATTAAACGTTAAAATAAAAATGGGCCAAGCCCATAGAAAAACAAAAGGGGAAATTTAATATGATGGATGCAAGCCATCAATGTGAGAAGCAGAAAGAACGACAAAAGCAGAACACAAACAAGAACCTAGTAGAGAAAAAACAAGAAGAGGAGAGAAATAGAGGAAAATAAAAGAGAAAATAAGGGGTTTAGCACCCAAGTCATCAAGGTAATGACTCTAATATTTTATTTAAGTTTATTACATGATTATGGACAAGTTTTTATGGTAGAAACATGGAGAAATTATGAGAAATTGAGAAAGTTTAACCCTAGGATTCTTCAATCTAAATTATTGATTTGAAAGGGCAAACGATGTCGGATTTTAGACCTCTTTATATCGTTGGAATCGTCTCATCAATATTTTTCCAAAAAACATATGACTTGTTCAATTTTGAAACCGTTGACCAACGGGCATTTTCATCCTTTAAAGTTTGGCTTTGACCGTTTAAGCCTCTAAAAATATATAAGTGGTCTACCCTAAGATTTTTTACTGTCCTGAATCCACTTTTGAATAGATGAGAAAAATTCGAAGACCCGATGATATTGAACTTGATTTCAAGAGAACCGTTTGAGCCTGAATTTGAGGTAAGTGAGACTTTAAGTTTTGGATGCTTGCTTTTTAAACTCGTTTTTAACAACTTATTTTGTCTACCCAGTCCATGTGTTGGGACGAGCATGTACTTAGCAGAATTGGTGGTCCCTGAGGCCTGCCGCTTATATGCTATTTTCAAATACTGTAAAACTCACTTTATAAATTGTTTTGTAATGTGATACGGCCGTGAGACATGAGATTGAGGCATTTTGTATACTTCCGTTAGCATTGTGTATGCTTCTTGACTTTATTGGGACATTGTGTATGTTTTTCCAGCATTGTGTATACTTCTCGATATAGTTGGCACATTGTGTATGTTGTCGCGGACACATGGTGTTGATTAATTTCTTTAACTGTTGTTTATGACAAGTCCTTAGTGTAGATTTTGTTGAAGTATACCATTCTTGATAAATGATGGTTTGGACCTTCTTGGATATTATATTATGATATAATTCTTGTGCATATTATTTTGTGCTCATTGTGTGTTGTATTTTCTAACACTTGTTTTAGGGGTATTTAAAGTGACGGGTCGAGGATCTTACTGATTATATATACGTATAACTCACTTATTACATGCATGTCCATGCAGATACTATTGGTGACAACAAAGCTAGTAGTTAACGAGTTCACTAGAGTTGATCCAGTTGTTGAGGTGAGTCATTGCATTATTCGTGGAGGCTACCAAAAGAGTCTTTATTATTTATTTATATCTTTCCTTTCAAGATTTACACATTCGAGTCTTTGAAATTCTCTTAGATGCTCCATGTCTAGTGTGGGATTTGGAAAAGAGTTGTACACAAATATTGTGAGATAAAAAATATCAGTAATTAATTATTATATTATTTGGATTCTTATTTAATTTATTAAATGCAACAAATTTATTATTAAGATATGATAATACAGTTCACCTAGCTAGTGGTGTCTGCTATGTGCCAATCACGTCTAGGGAGTATTTTGGGACGTGACAAAGTTGGTATCAGAGCCTAGGATTTAAGTCACGGGTCATGGAGCAGTGTTTTGTAGAGTCTTGTTCATGGGTATGTGTCCATACTTATGACCTTGAGGCTACTAAACATCTAAGATATTGTCTCTTCTTTCTTTCATTATCCGTGCATTAAGATGAATCGAGTTTAATCTTTGGGATGTCCTTTTCGTAGATGGCTAGGACACACATATCCTCCTCTGCTAATTGAGGTAGTTGACTTGAAAGGTTTTAATAATATAGGTGCAACTGAGGGTGGCATTGAGTACATGGGATAATGGTGCATTGGTTATAGTTGAGATTGGACAGGTTATAAGATTTGAGACATCTCTATTTACAACGAAACATCTGCTAAAATTTTAAGAAGTTTAAGAGTTAGTGAAAATTTTAAACTTCAAGAATCCATGTGAATGGAGAAGTAGCCAAAGGATACGGTTTTTGTGTAAGAGCAACTATTCAAATTCGAGGTTGTTGTATAACTTCATATTATGAGTCTAATCAGTAAATAAAAAAGAGTGTAGCGAGAAAGTAAGAAGTGTAATAGAATACCCATGCCTTAGTTTTTGTGCTTTTTGGTGAAAGAAATTTTAAATACTTATATGGTTCTAAGCTTAATGCCATTTTTAGTAATGTCGTGATGGTGATGTAATAAGTGTGACTACGACATAATAATATATCATTTAAGTGTATTACGTATGAGCATGATAGTGGCACTACGAGAAGCACAATTTGTTCATGGAGTAGGTCTATGGGTGAATTCCAGATTGTGAGCGAGAATAGACTTAAGTATAATAATTTATGAACCAACATGGTAAGCAAGTTGAATATGACACTCAACATATGGTGACATAATTAGTTGTTGAAGGGCAAGATATGAAATATTAAGGCTATCACTGACCATGAAAATAAATTAATCATAAAAAAATTTTAGTAAATCCAAAATGACATGACTGCCACAGAGAAATAACCATATGACGCAATTTTGTTAACATATATTGTGTTCAATAAAGCACACGTTTGAGAAAGATGAGCAAATGAGAGGATAGTGTAGATGAGGGTAACCATAGAACTCGAGTACTTAAATGTACTATTTGTGGTTCGGACCTAAGGGGGGGAGTCTACTATTATTGACCGGTCTATCGAACATGTGTGGACACAGTTCAGAGTCATGATATGCTAACATAGAATTCTAACTTGGTATAATTTGATCTTGAGATTTTTGTTGGGTCTGATTGAACGACTTTTACTTGTCTTATGCTTGATTTTCCTGAAATGACTATTGAATTTTCCATTTCGGTTGAGCCCGGTATTTCATATAAATGATGCAATATGGCTAAGTTACCCCATCATTAAAGGTTCTATACATGATAAATGAAGGATATGTGTAGTATTCAGTTATAACTTGGCACACTAGGCCTGAAAAATAGACTACTGAGTTAGCCTCAGTGGTTAAGGAGTCTCCTAATGTGATTTGAAAACCTACTCAATATACCACCTGATAGATAAAATTTGAGTGTATATACATTGTCTGAAACATAATTTATTTTTATTTGGTATTATAGAATGACTCTGTGGAGCCAAACGAAAGATAAAGGTACAATGCTTTGTGATTAAGAGGTCACCATATGAAGTATAGCTTCTTGAGGTGCTGAATTTACGCTATTGAGAAGAACAACAGATCTATGTAGATGTTTATCGATAACAGACAAATGATGTAAAGTGCCATGAAGGGAAAATATTTGTTTTCCAAACTTAGTTGGTTTGTGCCCTCAGTTATAGGGTGTTACATGTTATTTTGGGATAGACTTGTGATTGAGATATCATGAGTAAAAAAAGTGTTGAATAATCTAAAGACATGTTCTAAGACTTGTGGTTACCGTGGAAATCTAGTGATGTCTCTTGGATAGTAGAAGAAATTAGTAATCGACATGGACTAGATTGTCAAGACCCAATTTAGATCCATGACCGGAGCTAAGGGGTAGGATCCCAAAGCGAGCCTTCACGAAAATTTAAAGAAAATCGGGCAAAGTTTCCCTTGTTTTTGGAACTATAAAAATGTCCCTGTCTCATAAATCAACCAAACAACCAAAATCATTCACAATCAACTAATTCACATAATAATACTAAAACCATCTCCAAAATACGGGAAAATGTCTAATACTAGTCACAAGTTTATAGAAATAAAGGAATACTCATGAGACAAAAGAAATGACTATAAAGCAACTGTAAGAATTCAAAAAATAGACCAACAAATAGATGCTCTCCCACGCGAACGAATACGGGGCTCACTGGAAACTTTGAACTCATGCACTCTAGTTAGCGAAATCCTCACCAATGTCACCTGCGTTATCTGTTTTAAAAAAATTAGCGAGGAGTGAGACGCTAGCTCAGTGAGTAATAACACTTAACCACAACCGTTTTTAGTGGGGACAAGTCATAAAACATGCTCATATAATATTCAGAAAATAAATGCCCTTTCAGAAACGGTAACAATAACCAGTCATGTATGTTCATGTAAGAAGAAATCAATAATCATTCAATAAATAACTCTGTAAACACTGCCATATCAAATTGTATGTTTGGGAGGTTTCCAAGAAAGGACCATGTAATCGGTATCATGTGGACCCCTCCGTAAAAGGAGTCAAATATAATTGTAGGTCCCTACACGAGGGAAATCGGTAACTGTATGCTAGTTCTACCTTCCTACTAGCGAGGGCTGTAACTGAAATTTGTAATATGTAAATACAAGGTGCACCAGGTCTAACGAACCCGCTGTTAGCTACAGCATCCTTCAAAGTCTCCTCCTATTAATACTTTTCTTTGTAAACAGTAAATACTCATATGAAGGCATTTCGAAATAGTACATGGCATTTCAATTCTTATTAAATCATGTAATTTAATTTTGGTAACTGTAATCATATCTCAAGTAGCAATAAAGCATGTCTTGTAACAGTGAGAACATTTTAAATAATGGTAAACATCTCAAGTAAACTGTTTATATATAGTAACGGTGAAAAAATTTAGAATAACCGGTAAACATCTCAAGTAAATTATTCGGTACCATATCAAGTAAAGGACTTGTCCCACATGCAATTTCAATACATCGGTAACACATTTTATTTTTAAAACTATGTATAAACCAGGCAGGTTAGAGAAATACAAATTGTGATAAAATTACTACTCACGGTACACATGTCAAAATATCAAACGCATCACAAGCAATCTGATCGGCTTCCTTAATTACCTATACTGTAACAAGATCAATCTCTGTATCAATTCATGAATCACCAACATAACCAACCCTTATGATCTCTTGTTTGACTCTTAATTTGTCAAGTTGGATTTGGCCTACACGAAAATAGTTCTGTACACTTAATCGCATTCCTCAAGTCATATCTAAATTTTGAGACCAAGGCAAAGTTAATGTAGAATATATATGATTCTAAAATGGTTTTAGAAATTCTAATACTTGTTTAAGTTAATAACTGCCCCATCTTTTTATCCAGGTAGGTTCCCACAATGAATTTATCACTCAAATATACCCTAGTACATCTATCTCTTTGTCGTACTTAAACAATGTATTCACAATTTATTTTATTGCTTATATTTTCAGAAAAAGAACCAATTAAAGAATCTGTCCGCAAGACTCAATTAAAGTATTTAGATGGTACCTGCAATACTAAAGGTGCTTGGGTTCTCGGTTGTTACTAACTCATTCAGTTGCAAACCAAGGTTCTTTACGTATATGAGTTCCTCCAAATCTTTGTGTTTATCCTCTACTTATCACGCGTTGAATTATCCTTGTGCTCCTTCACGGGAAAGAGAGATGGAAACCACACGTTTTACTTTTCTTTCAAAGGTGGCTGGCTAAACATTTTATTAGCGAATATTCTCAGAATATTCTTCGTATATTTTGTAATTATGATAGATGTATATTTAAGGTAACTTAGGATTCTAATTGTATTAGGAATCAACCTTTGTAAGGTAAGTTAGGATTCGTACCGTATTAGGAATCAACCTTGTACAACTATATATATTGTGAATAATGCAAGGAATCCAGAAGGGAAATTATTCTATCTTTCATGGTATCAAGAGCCTAAAACCTAAACCCTACTCCTCACCCTTCTCTTCATCAATTTCGGCCAACCAGAAATATGGTTTTTGCCTCCCTCTCTCGGCCAACCAGAAAAATCCCCTTCCCTTGGCCCGCGGCAATCATGTCTTCCCCCACAAATTCCAGTTCATCCACTAGCACACTTGACCACACATCTCCACGTTCAGTATCTTCTTTTCATCTGGCATTCGCCGTTAACAACATCAAGAATTTTATCCCTATAACTCTTGATCAAGAAGACAGTCATTATTCCATGTGGATGAAACTATTCTACATTCATGCATGTGCATACAACGTGCTCGATCACATTGCGAATCTGTTCCTCGTCCCACCGATGTTACAGACTCAATCTGGCGTCGTTTTGACGCCATCGTCAAATAATGGATCTACGGCACAATCTCCAAAGACCTGTTATGCACTATCATGAAAACAGGTGCTATGGCACGTGAACTTTGGGTCCGGCTAGAAGAAATCTTTCAGGACAATAAAAATATTCGGGCTGTGTATTTGGAAGAGCAATTCCACAATACCCGCCTCGAGAATTTTAACAACATGTCCGAATATTGTAAGCAACTGAAACTCATAACCGATCAACTATCCAACGTCGAGACTTCTATTTCAGAAACTTGGGAGAGGGTCGGTCGTTGACGGGATGGCAACACCTGCGGCCATCAGCAACCAGCAGTTCCAGCTGCAGCAGCAGAGCGACGGAGGTCGTGGAAGCAGAGGTCGCAACAGCAAAGGTAAGGGCCTCGAAAAGGGCCAACGCAACCAGCTGGATCGACATCGCCCAACCATCGGACAGCGGCGATGGTCCAACCAGCAGAAGAAGGGCCCAACCAGAATCGGGCCTCGCCGCATGCCCGCATTCGACCGCAGGGGCCCGGCCCAGCAGCCTTGGTCGATCGGGCCTCTTGGGCCCCGCCACCACCGTGTAGGCCCACCACCACCACCACCACTTCTCCCGACAGGCCCAGAAGAAGAAGAATCGCAGCAGCCTGGCCCCGACTGATTTGGGCCAGGCATACTCCACCATGAACCTTCAACAGCCCGACGACAATTGGTACATGGACATCGGAGCCATATCTCACCTCACCCGGTCGTCAGGTAACCTATCTCAACTACATCGGTTAAAGTGTCCTCAATTTATTACTGTCGGCAATGGTCATCGCATTCCAATTGAAGGTTACGGCAACACACACACCAAACATCCACACCCACCTTTCTCCCTAAACCACGTCCTATATACACCTAACATCATTAAAAACTTAATCTCTGTTAGAAAATTCACTATCAATAATTCTGTGTTTGTCGAATTTGACCCTTTTGGTTTTTCTGTGAAGGAACTCAATACGGGGAAAATTCTTACACGCTGCAATAGTGTGGGAGATCTCTATCCATTCACTCAATCTTCAGTTGACAGACCGCAAGCACCTATATCCCTTGCGGCGATCTCTCCCTCCACTTGGTACAACAGAATCGGATATCCCGGAGACCCAGTTTTTACCTTTCTTAGGACTTCTAAAAGTATTCAATGTAATAATGGGAAAATTGCCCAACACTGTTTTTCTTGTCCACTAGGCAAACATACTCGTCTTCCATTTATGTCATCAAACAATGTTACTTTTTCTCCCTTTGATAATATTCATACTGATTTGTGGACATCTCCGATTGTTAGCTCTTTGAGTCATAAATTCTATCTAGTATTCTTGGATGATTTTTCACATTTTGTCTGGATTTACCCACTGAAATTCAAATCTAAAGTTTTTGCAAAATTCCTCGAGTTTCAAAAATTCATTGACACAATTTGAAAAATCTATTAAATCATTCCAATGTGATAATGGACGTGAATTTAATAACTCGGTATTTCACAATTTTTGTTCTAAACAAGGCATGGTTTTCCATTTTTCTTGTCCCTATACTTCTTCCCAAAACGGAAAGGCTGAAAGAATTATACGTATCATCAATAACATGGTCCGCACACTTCTGTTTCATGCCTGCCTACCACCGCCTTTTTGGGTCTATGCTGTCAAAATGGTAGAATCCCTTCTAAATATTTTACCAACTAGCACACTCCAAAACAAGACCCCTACCGAAATCTTATACCATAGGCAACCATCATATGATCACCTACGTATTTTTGGATGCTTATGCTACCCCAACATAGCCTCCACTGCACCTCACAAACTTGCCCCTCGCACTCTGCCATGTGTCTTCCTTGGTCTGTCTCCTAATCATCGGAGCTACTTGTGCTATGACATTGCCACTCGCAAAATCATCGTCTTCCATCACGTCACCTTTAACGAGACAACCTTTCCTTTTTCCAATCTCCGAAAATTTCAGACCACCGATTACTTCTTTCTCGATGAACCAAGTTTGTCTCCGGTCATCCAAAATCTATACCAACAAAGAACCACTGTTCGATACCATCGCCGCCTCCAAAGCGGTGTCGCTCGACCCTCCAAAGAAGAATGCTACCACCCACCCAGCCTCCGCTCTCGGTCCTAAACACCACCCATGATGCACCTTGTCGAAGCCCATCGCACCACCCATATCGACTCGATCCGGCAAGTCCAAAGAACTGGCCGAGTCTCCTGCCTCTGCAGCAATACTGCTGCCCATCAGTCCCGCAACACAGCTGCCTCCAAGTCCAGCAACCAGTCCCGACCTCCCACTGCTGCCCTCTCACCGTATGGAGACTCATGCACAACACGGGATCTTCAAACCCAAGGTTCACTTCAATCTGTCCACACAAACCTTATCACCCATTGCAAAGAATCCAAAACTAGCTAAACTGGACCCCAATTGGAATGCGGCCATGTGCGAGGAGTTTAACGCTTTAACCAAGCAGAACATTTGGGGTTTGGTACCTAGACCAGCTGGTGTGAATGTTATACGGTGTATGTGGCTATTTCGTCATAAGTTCAGAGACAGTGGTGACTTAGAGAGGTATAAGGCAAGACTAGTTGCAAATGACACTAATCAGAGGAGGGTATTGATTGTGGTGAGACATTCAGTCCTGTTGTTAAACCGGCCACTATTCGGACTGTTCTCAGTATTGCTATGGGCATGCATTGGCCGATTCATCAGCTTGATGTCAAGAATGCATTTCTTCACAGGGATTTGAAAGAGACTGTGTACATGCATCAGCCTCCTGGCTTTGTTCATCCGGCAGCTCCGCAGTTTGTGTGTCGTCTCAGGAAGTCATTGTATGGATTGAAACAGGCACCTCACACTTGGTATGATCGGTTCGCCAGGTATCTTCTGCAGATTGGTTTTGTATGTAGCAGGTGTGATACCTCTCTCTTCACTTTTTACCGAGGTAGCAGCACTGCATATTTGCTATTATATGTCGATGACATTATTCTTACTGCCTCATCTGACGGGTTGAAGAATAAAATCATTGCTCTACTCAAAATTGAATTTTCTATGACTGACTTGGGCAAGCTAAGTTATTTTTTGGGTATATCGGTGACCAGATCTGCAGCCACTATGTTCCTGTGTCAGCGTAAGTATGCAGAAAAGATAGTGTACAGGGCCAAGATGGCAAATTATAAAATTATGCCAACTCCGGTGGACTCAAAATTCAAGCTTAGTGCCAATGACGGTGTGTCAGTTTCTGATCCCACTTTATATCGGAGTCTAGCAGGTGCTCTTCAGTAACTTACATTCACTAGGCCTGATATTGCATATGCCGTTCAGCAGGTGTGTCTGTTCATGCACGGCCCCCGAGAGTTCCACTTTGCCGCCCTCAAACGTATTATCAGATATGTTAAGGGCACACTAGACTTTGGTTTATATATATACCCCTCTGCCCCAACCAAGTTTCTAGCCTACACGGATACAGATTGGGCAGGATGCCTCGACACACGTCGCTCCACCTCAGGGTACAGTGTATTTCTTGGGGATAATCTTATTTCATGGTCCGCCAAGCGGCAGGCCACACTATCCCATTCGAGTGCTGAAGTAGAATATTGCGGAGTTGTTAATGTCGTCACTGAGATCTGTTGGCTCCGAAATCTTCTTTTGGAGCTCTAGTATCCATTACGCAAGGCGTCTATAGTCTATTGTGATAGCATATCTGCTATCTATATGTCTCATAATCCAGTCCAACATCAGCGGACTAAGCATATTGAGATGGATATCCACTTTGTGCGAGAGAAGGTTGCCCGTGGTCAGGTCAAAATTTTACACGTGTCTTCCTCTTATCAGTATGTAGACATTTTCATAAAGGGACTACCACGACAGCTCTTCACCGACTTCCGATCCAGCCTTAGCATTCGGCCTCCTCCCGCTCCGTCTGAGGGGGAGTATTAGCGAATATTTTCCGTATATTTTGTAATTATGATAGATGTATATTTAAGGTTTGTATTAGGAATTAACCTTTGTAAGGTAAGTTAGGATTCGTACTATATTAGGAATCAACCTTGTACAGCTATATATATTGTGAATAATGAAAGGAATCCGGAAGGGAAATTATTCTATCTTTCACATTTTTACCCCAACTCTCTAGCTTTTATCCCTTCCCTACTTACCTTTCTGATGGGCTAAGGCATGCTTGTATTCCATTCTTCTTCCTTTATTTATTTTTTGTTTCATTTTTAGTCTTCTTTTGTCTCATTTTATTTTCCAATTACTTAAATACCTTCTTCTTTTATGGGATATTACATAGATGAATGGAGTATTCAAATTATTCTATAGCATTTTTGCAATTATATTCGTAAATGGCATATGAGAATATTTTCGTAATCTATAGAAGCACATGATGTGGTTGAGGAGGGTCCTATGGACATTGAAATATTATCAATTAAACACAGAGATCACAAGTGAGAAATTTGATTTTTTATGTCGTGATGTTGGGAGCCTTGTGACGTCTAGTACAAGAATGACAGGTTGATGGTGTTAGGCCTACTAAGGTAGACATGATTGTCCGCAAGAGAAAGTAAACATATATCACTGTAGACCTTGTTTTGGATGATATTGTTAGGCAGAGAGATTAAGCTCTTGATTCAAGTTGAACTGCTTATACAATATACTAGCCTATGCGGTAACATGTTTGAGAGATAGCGTAATGGCACGAAATGCCCGTATTGTCATGTGTGACAAGAGTAACAACGCATTGGAATGTTTGTATATGGGTGTCTAGATGTGTTTCAACGTTTTTGTAAGTGATAGTGTTATGTAAGGGTGTATGGGTGTGTTCTAGCATCATCGTATGTCTAACAAATATGTGTTGGAAATTTACTAAATGTGGAATTAAGTATATCCCATTAAATTATGACTTGAACAATTGGGGCTCACACGTCAGAAACGTCATTTCCACACACGTGCACACATAGTGCCAAGTATCGCAAATTTTATTAGTGACGTGCACACGTAGTGCCAAGTATCGCAAATTTTATTAGTGACGTGCACACGTAGTGCCAAGTATCTCAAATTTTATTAGTGAAAGAGATATTGGTACGTATGTAATACATTTGAGACATAGAATTATGGACGATTATTGGCCAAATAACAAAGTATTCCACGTTGGTAAACGAAGGAAGAAGTGTACAAAGTGTAAAATGAAATAAGTCGGAAATTGCCGTGGAGCCGTGAAGGGCCGCGGCACCACACCGTCGGAGCCGCAACGCCGGGGCGCAAATTGGTTGGTCAGTCATTGGAGCCGTGGCGCTTCGGAGGCAGAATGCTACGACGGAAAGTTGGAAAAATCTGACCTTTGGGCTGGTTTTGGAGCATTGATTCTCCATTACTTGGCACATGAATTCAGCCATTATTTGGCTGAATGTAACCCCTCAATCAAGTGTCATTACATGGCTATTGAAGGACATTAGTTGGCTAGTTGAGGGGTCTTCTACTTACACTATAAATTGAGGCTTTTGGCTCAATTGAACAACACTCAACACTTAGAAAATACTCCAGAATTTTCAGAGTTCATCTTCTTCCTCTCTAGCAAAGTTACTATACTCAAAGTTCTTCAAGAGTAACATTTGAGTTTCCTTTGCTCATTTGTTAAGTTGTTGTTGTATCTTGGGAGACTATTGCTCAACACCATAAAATGAGATATACAGAGCAATCTTGTCTTAAAGACATAGTGCCATCACTCGACTCAGCAAATCACTCAAGCAGTTTGTTAAGGTTTTGATTTCCAATTTTATTTTAATAGTTTGTTTATCCTTTCTACCATTGTAATAGTTACTTACTTCCCATTCCCTACAACAATTCTATCCCAACAATTTTTAAGACAAGATTTGTTGTAAGTAAGTTAGAAAGATGACTGGCATAAATCAAACTGCTTATGATTCTGCTGCTGTTGCTCAAGGCAATCCCTCTGCCTTCCCCACTGCTCAAGGCACTCCTAATGCCTTTTCGGTTGCTCAAGGCTCATCCAACTCTTTTACAGTCGCTCAAGGGAATGTTGTCGTTCCTCCACCCACTGGATTTCACCTTGAACGCCCTGAAAAGTTCATGGGGTCAAACTTCAAGAGATGGAAACAAAAAAATGCTATTATATTTGACTGTTATGGGAATGACACGTTTCCTAACAGAAGATCCTCTACAAGCTGGAGATGAAATGAACCTTTCTCCTTCTGAAACGGGTGAAGGGGGCCTAACATGTCATTAATGGCATGAAGATGGTTCTTGATGCATGGAGTCATAGTTATTTCATGTGTAATAATTACATATTGAGCTGCTTGTCAGACCCTCTCTACACGGTGTATTGCACCATTGGCACTGCCAAAGAGTTGTGGGAGAAGCTGCAAAAGAAGTACAACGCACAAGATGCAGGTACTAAAAAATTCATCATTGGAAAATTTCTGAAATTTCAAATGGTGGATAATAAAACAGTGATGTCCCAAGTCTAGGAATTCCAAATGATTCTACATCACCTGGATTTGGAAGGTATGAAATCAAACGAGCAGTTTTTGGTTGCATCACTGATTGAAAAGTTACCTCATTCGTGGAATGAATTTATGAGCTACTTAAAGCTCAAGACAAATGAGATGACCTTTGAAGAACTTATTATCAAACTCTAAATTCAGGAAGATAATAAGAAGGTCTTGCCTAGGGGTAAACAACCCGCTGAGGCAAAGGCAAATCTGGCTGAGGACAAAGGAAACCTAAGCAAGAAGCGTAAGTTCCATAAAGACGGCAAGACCCAACCAGCAGAGAAGTTCAAAGGAAACTGTCACCACTGTAGGAAACCTGGTCATATGATTAAGGACTGCCGCAAGCTCAAGACTGATCAATAAGAGAAGGCTAAGGCTAAGGGCAAGGATCAGGTTAACGTCGTCAAAGACCAGTTTTTGGACGACATGATTGAGGAGTTCTCAGTGGTGGTGCTAGAAGCAAACCTTGTTGAGAATCCCATGCAGTGGTGGATGGACACATGTGCTACAAGATATATCTGTTCCAATAGAGATGTCTTCTCCACTTATACACCGGTTACAAACAAGAAGTTGTTCATGGGTAACAACGCTTCCTCTGACGTGCTGGGGGTAGGAAAGGTAGTCCTGAAGATGACTTCTGGAAAGGAGCTCACTCTGAAGGAAGTGATGCATGTTCCTGAGATTAGAAGAAATTTAATTTTAGGTCCTTTATTGGTTAATGCTGGTTTTAGGCTAGTGTTTGAGTCCAATAAATTTGTTGTCACTAAGAATGGAACATTTGTGGGAAGAGGATTCCTCTATGAAGGCCTCTTCAAAGTGAACACCATGTCTATATTACGCACAAGCAATAATATTGAAGCCTCTTCTTCTTACTTGCTTGAGTCCTCTAATTTATGGCATCATAGATTAGGACATGTCAACTATAAGTCGATCCAAAGGTTAGTAAAGTTAGAGTTGTTGCCGTCTATCGACGTAAACCCTCAACATAAGTGTGAGGTGTGCGTAGAGAAAAAACTCAAAAAGCTTCCTTTTCAATCTGTCGAAAGGAATACCGCTCCTCTAGAACTTAGTCACACAGATATATGTGATTTGAAGTTTGCACAAACTAGAGGGGGGAACAAGTACTTTGTGACATTCATTGATGATAGCACAAGGTATTGTTACCTTTACTTGTTGAAAAGTAAGGATGAAGCCTTTGAAGCGTTTCAACGTTACAAAGCAGAAGTTGAGAACCAACTAAGCATGCAGATTAAATCCATTCGTAGCTATAGAGGGGGAGAATACGTAGCGTCATTTGAGGAATATTGTGCCCAATCAGGCATTGTTCATCAAACGACGACTCCATACTCACCTCAATCGAATGGTGTGGCAGAATGTAAGAACCGCACATTGAAGGAAATGATGAATGCCTTGCTCATCAATTCCGGTCTTCCCCAAAATATGTGGGGAGAAGCTGTCCTTACCGCTAATACGATTCTTAACAAAGTCCCATATAAGGGTAAGGACAAAACTCCATATGAATCATGGAAGGGAAAGAAACCCACCTATAAATATTTAAAGGTATGGGGTTGTCTGACAAAGGTCGTAGTACCCAAGCCAAAGCAGGTCAAGATTGGGCCTAAGACTATAGATTGCATATTTATTGGATATGCAAATAACAGTAGTGCTTATCGCTTCTTAGTGTATAAGTCAGTTATTCCAGATATCCACGGGGGTACAATCATAGAATCAATGAATGCTCAATTCTTTGAAGATACCTTTCCTAGAAAGGAAAAAGACATAACCTCTCGCAAACGAAGTTATGAACAAAACTCTCAGGAACCGGGAGTCATTGACGACCCAGATCTAGATGGTTCAGATCTAGTGGATCTCGAAGTGGCTGAATATCCGGAATCTAGTGTTCCAGATTCTCAGAACTTGGAAACTCCAGAGATGGAACTAAGGCGAAGTAAAAGGGCCATGAAGGATAAATCCTTCGGTCCTGACTTTGTAGCTTATATGGTTGATGATGAACCAAGGACAATTGCTGAAGTATTGTCAACTCCAGAGGCACCGCTCTGGAAAGAAGCTATTGATAGTGAAATAGGCTCCATTTTGCCTAACCACACTTGGGAGTTGGTTGATCTTTCTCTGGGAAATAAACAGTTGTGTTGTAAGTGGATACTCAAACAGAAGTATAAAGCAGATGGGTCTATAGATAAGTACAAGGCCAGGTTGGTAGTCAAGGGCTATCGGCAAAAGGAAGGCCTTGACTACTTTGACACGTACTCCCTGGTGGCTAGGATGACGTCCATACGAGTATTCATTGCGGTCGCAGTGTTGCGTGACCTTGAGATACATCAAATAGATTTCAAGAAAGCCTTCTTAAATGGTGATTTGGAAGAAGAAATTTATATGGACCAACTCAAGGGGTATGTCGTTCAAGGTCAAGAGAAGAAAGTTTGTCGGCTTGTCATCTCTTTATGGGCTGAAGCAAACCCCGAAGCAATGACATAAAAAATTTGATAGTACTCTACTAACGAAGAGTTTCGTCATTAATGAATGTGACAAATGTGTCTACATGAAAGGTAACTCTGACTCGTTTGTTATGATATGCCTGTATGTAGTTGACATGTTGATCACAGGGAGCAGTCCTAGCATAATTCTAAAGACTAAGAACATGTTGAAACAATGCTTCGACATAAAGGATATGGGTATTGCAGATGTCATCTTAGGGATAAAAATATCTAAGACGTCTGACAAACTGGTCTTATCTCAGTCTTACTACATCGAGGATGTTTTGAGAAAATTTGAGATATTTGACAATTCGCCTATAAAGTCACCAATGGATAGAAATCAAAAGCTTGATAAAAATCGTGGTGCACCCATATGCCAGGAGCAATATGCACAGGTGATTGATAGTTTGATGTACATAACAAACTGCACCCGACCTGATATTTCTTATGCAGTCAACAAGTTGGCTAGGTTTACCCGTAATCCGAGTAATGATCACTGGAAGGCGTTGAAATATGTACTTCAATACCTGAAATACACGCTAACTTACAGGTTGCATTATTCGAGATATTCAGCTGTACTAGAGGGGTACAGTGATGCAAACTGGATATCTGACATAGAGAACACCAAGTCCACCAGTGGGTATGTATTTACAATTGGTGGTGGGCTGTGTCTTGGAAATCCTCTAAGAAAACTTGCATCACCCGATCCACGATGGAATCAGAGTTTATCACTTTAGACAAAGCAGGAGAAGAAGCTGAGTGGCTTCACGACTTCTTAGAGGATGTTCTGTGCTGGAACAAACCCGTACCTTTTGTAATAATCCACTGCGACAGTCAGTCGTCTCTAGGAAGGGCACGGAATGCGATGTACAATGGCAAGTCACGTCATATTCGACGGAGGCATAAGACTGTTAGGCAGCTGATCACCACGGGTATAATATCCATTGATTACATAAAGTCAAAGGATAACATAGTAGACCCGCTGACAAAGGGCTTACCCAAAGATCAAATATTATGTCTGTCTAGGGAAATGGGCTTACAACCCAAAGTATAAGGACCAATACGGTGGTAACCCAACCTTACTGACTGGAGATCCCATGAATTAGGTTCAATGGGAAAACTAAGATGTAAAGGTTCAGTTGATCGCTTCGGTGGAAGCATGAGCACTTCGGATAGTAATTTCTGTAAAGAAACACCAAATCCAAAGCCGTTCCCACAATAGACTATAAGTGCTATCTGCAGTGTGGGTGAAGGTTAAGTTTCCAAAACCTTTAATGATCCTCACCGGTTGAGGTTAGCTTTAGGAAAATTTTTAATGGATCCTAACACTTGTAAAGTGGGGTATAGCAGGATACCTTGTAGGAGACCACCTATTTAAGTGCGAGGACATGCCGCCTCAAATGAACGCACTTAATAATCCAAGAAGTGTCCACGGCCATAATGGACAAAACATTACAAAGAACTGAGTAGAGGAAGTTATTGTGTTGGTACCGTTGACTTGGATTACACTAAACACTGACGGTTCAAGACATCACGTTCACCACGCAGTAAGTAAGTCCGATGGTATTCAACTATGGAAAGTTCAAAGCGTATGCTACCTATTAAAATGCAACATCGGTCCGCTAAAAGATTGCTGGAAAAGGCACCAAGTGTGTGCCAAAATCTCTTTCAAGAGGGGATTATTGGAAATTTAATAAATGTGGAATTAAGTATATCCCATTAATTTAAGACTCGAACAATTGGGGCCCGCACGTCGGAAACATCGTTTCCACACGTGCACACGTAGTGCCAAGTATCGTAAATTTCATTAGTGAAAGAGATATTGGTACGTATGTAATACATTTGAGACATAAAATTATGGATGGTTATTGGCCAAATAACAAAGTATTCCACGTTGGTAAGTGAAGGAAAAAGTGTACAAAGTGTAAAATAAAATGAGTCAGAAATCGCCGTGGAGCCGTGAAGGGCCGCGGCACCACACCATCGGAGCCGCAGCGCCGTAGCGCCGCGGCGCCTCCCAGTCAGTGCCACGGATACTATTGCTCAACACCGTAAAATGAGATATACAGAGCAATCTTGTCTTAAAGACATAGTGTCATCACTCGACTCAGCAAATCACTCAAGCAGTTTGTTAATGTTTTAATTTCCAGTTTTATTGTAATAATTTGTTTATCCTTTCTACCATTGTAATAGTTACTTACTTCACGTTCCCTACAACAATTGTATCCCAATAATATGTACAGGAGTAAGCATGTGTTTTAACGTTGTCGTATGTGAGAGTATTATATAGGAATATTTGGATGTGTTCTAGCTATATGTAAGAATGGTGGATGTCTTCCGCTACAGGATTGTAGTCATGACACTTCAAGTTTTGTAACAACCTGTTCCATCATTATGTGCATTTTGACTATTTTATCCTTGTTGACTTGATTTCTAAAGTTAATGGACGATTCTAGTATAAGTGAGAAATTAGAACCTTAAGGCGTGAAAGTACTGACCAATAGTTGAATTTTGTGTAAACGGACCTTTTTCGGAATACCGTCGATTCTGTGAGGTCCGATGGTTGTTTATGACTTGGTGGGATTGTTGGTTCAATTCCCGAGGCCCTCAGGAGTGTTTTTGTCTATTGATTAGAAAGTTAGTTTAGACCATTATGGTTGACCCAAAGAATTACATCTCTGATGGAAACTTCGAGCTGCGAGTTAGTCTGTAGCGTGTTTTTACATATGTGTACATATCTAGCTTGTGTCAGGGAGGTTTCGGGTGATTAAAAGATTTCGGGTTTAAATTGTATAAGTATAAGAATTTCTGGTTTATGGTGTTCTTGCTGGGGCGAGCCTCAATGTGCCCCAGCGGACCGAGACTGCTGTAACGTATCATCATCCGTTGTAGTGAAAGGTTAGGATTTTAGGTAGGCTTCGTGGGCACAAACATGGCTGCTGTAGTGAATGACGGGATTCCAAAATATTTTTAAGTGGATTCAAAACCCTACACTTCCTCCATTTTGAAAACACTTCTCCCAAGCACCATTGAGGCGATTTAGCATCTTTAAGTGATTTCTTCTTGTGGTATTCTTTCTTAACCTTTGATTACCTTCTGTTGGCTTCCTTATGTTGATTTAATGGTGCAATTAACCTAGAATCTTGTTGGGGGAAATGAGTTCAACCTAGTTACGATTTGCTTGATTTTTAAGTTTGAAAGTAAGAATAAATTGATGGGTTTTGTTAATCTAATTATGGATTCCACTAATTAGTAATTATTAAGCTTGAATCTTCCATTTATGTGATGAAATTGAGGGTTGGAAAACTAGGGTTCATACCCAAATTTGGGGGTTTTGCTTGTATAATGAAATTGGCCTAGTCTTGAGTTAATTTAGCGATTGATGAGTAGTATTGAACACCTAGAACGTTGAATTTCATATGCCACTTTCAAAATGACCATTTTACCCTTCTAAGCATATCTCCCCCGGTTTCTCCCATAGTTGGGTTAGGTTCGAAGGATAGTTTAATGTTATGGGTGTTGTTAATTTCATACTCTAACTTAGAGTTCGATAATTACTAGACTTTGGGTTTTCAGAAGCTATTAGGAAGGGCAAGGTTCAAGTATGATTCATTGTGACTCCCGCTCGGCATTCCAGGTAGGTTACGGCTTACCTTCTGGTTAGACTTCGGTTAGCGATGCGTATGTATAGTTACATACTATTGGATAAAGCATGTAATCCTTCAGGTATGAAAGTTGAATGGATTAATTAGGTTGGATACTGTTGATTGTTTGTGACTTGTTGCCTCTTTGTAATTTTTGGACTTGTACGTAGTTGTCATACCGTACTTGTGATATATTTGTCTATCATTCATCTTGGTATTATCACGGATAAAGAAACAAACTTGACTTTATACTGATATTGTGATATGTGTCCATGCGTGGCACGATTGGAACTTGATTATGATTTACCCTTGAGATTGATACATGTATATCATTCATACACAATATACATGAATCATTGTTATGAAATATGACTTGACATTAATAATGGTAAGAGGGAAACTGAAACACCTGAGGCTTCCTATTATAGTGTTTGCTACATGTTTATTCCGTATGGCCTCCCTTGTATGTATAATTATTGTTATCGAGGTGGTCTGAAAGGAAAGTGTTCCAGATGGGGCATTGTACTGATTTGGGAATAAGGTCAGATTGGTAATTACTTTACAGATGTTGTTATATTTATTCATCTTAGGATTAGTGTTGAATTTGACATTCATGCATGCATTCATCCTCATATCTATGATGCATTGACAGTACATGTGATTGGCGTGATGGTGATGCCACAATACATTGATATTACCTTGATTGGTGTGATAGTGATAAGTGAGAAAGAAATAACATTGATTATTATGACATATTGATTGCATAGCCATTCTATGCTGAGTGATATGGAATCGCTAGCGGTGTGGTAGGTTGAAGAGTCACTCTAGGTTGTGTAATACGAAGTGAATGGTACATGGACTTTGCGAGTCCCCCACGGGTCATGACCGCCGGGACGATGATATATTCCGCCCAGAGCATGTATGTATGATAGAAGACAGTTGCCCAGTGCATTATATTGCATTGCATCACATATACATTCACATTACATCCACTCATATCTCTGATTCTACTTGTTGTTTTCATAGTATTGCGTGATGTGGTTCAACCTTGATTCATTAACTGTTAATTCATTTGAGTTGGTGATTGCTTGTTAATCTCTTACTTAGGCACTTGATGTATTCGAGGGTTAGAGATTCTTCCTAGGCTATGACTGTAGACTACTGAGACCTAGTGTAATTCACCTTATTTCAATTCTTATGTGGGTGTGCTTAGTGATTACCTCATTTCTGTGTTCCTTGGATTCTGACTGGATACTTGGTTGTTTACTTTTAGATTTTGCTAGGGTTTGTAGTTGATTGCGAGCATGTCTATTCTTCAGTTTCTTCCTTTATACCTATTTCATCGAAACGTAATTTCGTCAATCCATTTAACTTCTATACATTTCGATACATTTATGAGCAAGTTGTAAACCTTCATTACCTTCTGTAAGGTCACATATCTTCCCGGCATACCAGTGTCAATTAATGGCACGACTAGACATGAAACTACGAGGTGTAATATCCTTACCCCCTTAAGAACATTCATCTGCGAATGTCTAGCAATGTTCTAAGTTTCAGGATTTTCTAAAAATTTTGGCAGAGTTTCCTTTGTAAACAGGACTATCCAAAACCTGTGAAGCAACTCAAACATATATCCAATGCCACACAAATCAAATCGGCCCCACGCGACCATCTATGCATGCAATAATAAAACAAGTTAGCCATAACTTGCCTCAACTTTATCCTGCCAACACATGTGCTCCACCTACCATATTTGTCTCGATAATATCACCTAAATAAGGTACATGAGTTAAGTTATATATATAGAATAGGAATAGAAGAACAGTATCGCATGACTATCAATATAAACATGAAGTTTGAAATAGATGAGGGTATCTGGGCTTAATATCTTCGTCGGCCTCCCATGTCATTTCTTCTACGCTATTGTTTCTCCAAAGTAATTTAACTTAGGCCACCGCCTTGGTCTGTAACTTACGAACTTGGCAATCTAGGATTCCAACAGGAATTTCCTCATATGACAGATCTTTCGTAGCCTGAACATCTCCAATGGGGATAATGCAGGAAGGATCACCTAAGCATACGAACCATGGATACATGGAATACTGGATGAACAACTTCTAATTATGGGGCCAATTCTAGCCTATAAGCCACTTGGTCGATTCTCTGAATAATCTGATATGGTCCGCCATACCTGGGCTAAGCTTACCTTTCTTACTGAATCTCATCACATCCTTCATAAGCGACACTTTCAGGAACACCCAGTATGAATAGGACTTTTTCGACTCTGAGCTGTCACCTTTTCTATGACTTATTATACCAAATCGGGTCCCAGTAACTTCATTTCTCCCACATCGAACCAGCCAATATGAGACATGTATTTTTGCCTATATAGGGCTTTATATGGGGCCATTTGGATACTAGAATCGTAGTTGTTATTATAGGCGAACTCAATAAGTGACAAATGATCTTCCCAACTTCCTTTAAAGTATAAAACACAAGCTCGCAACATATCCTCAAGCGTCTGAATAGTGCGCTCGGCCTGTCCAATCTGTCTGCGGATGAAAAGTTGTGCTAAGACTGATCTGAGTACCCAAACCTTTCTGAAAGGACCTCAAGAAGTTAGCTGTAAATTGAGCACCTCTATCAGATATAATAAAAATTGAGATTCTATGAAGTCAAACTATCTCCTTAATATATAATTTAGTATAATCCTCAACTGAATAGGTAGTTTTGATAGGTAGAAAATGAGCTTACTTTGTAAGTCTATCCACAAAAACCCATATGGAATCAAACTTCCAACGAGAACTCGGTAATCCTTTAATGAAATCCATATTTATTGTCTCCAATTTCCAGGTTGGGATCTCTATGTTTTGAAGCAACCATCTAGGTTTCTAGTTCTCAACCTTAACTTGTCGGCAATTTGGACACTGAGCAATGAATTCTGTAATATTCTTCTTCATATTGTTCCACCAATACATCTGTCATAGATGATGGTACATCTTGGTGGATCCAAGATGAATAGAATACCTGGACTAATGAATCTCTATCATAATTTTCCCTCGAAGTCCTCCAATATTGGGTACACATAATTGACCCTTATATTTAATAAACATGTCATCTGATAACTCGAACAATTGTTTCTTCTGCAAAGGGATCCCTTCTCTGATTTGACTAACTCTGGGTCATCAAATTTTCGTGCTTTTACTTCTGCCACGAAAGAGGATTCGATGGCATTCTGAACTATAGCACCTCCGTCACCTACATCAAGTAATCTTACACTTAAATCGGCCAATCGATATAGATATTTGGTCACCTCTAACTTGTCACCTTCCACATGTCTCAGGCTGCCCATAGACTTACGGCTCAACGTGACGGCTACAATATTTGCTTTGCCGGGATGTTACAAGATATCGACATCATAATCTTTCAGCAACTGAAACCATCTCTGTTGCCTCAGATTCAACTCTTTCTGCTTGAATATATATTGCAAGCTCTTATTATCTGTAAACAAATCAACATGTACTCCATATAAATAATGGTGTTATATCTTCATTGCAAATATAACAGTCGCAAACTCAAGATCAGGAGTCGGGTAGTTCTGTTCATTCTTTCTCAGTTGTCTCGAAGCATATGCGATAAATTTACCATGTTGCATCAGAACACAACCCAATCCCACTCTGGAAGCATCGCAATATACCACATAGCCTTCTGATCCTTCAAGAAGATCTATAACGGGTGTTGATAATTAATATGCTCTTTAATTCTTGGAAACTCTTTTCATAAGTATCTACCCACTTGAACTTAGCCGCCTTATGAGTCAACTTTGTTAATGGGGAAACAATAAATGAGACATTCTCTACAAATCTCCGATAATAGCATGCCAAGCCTAAGA
The DNA here is from genome assembly GCA_029783415.1 of Anisodus acutangulus. Taxonomy (NCBI): domain Eukaryota; kingdom Viridiplantae; phylum Streptophyta; class Magnoliopsida; order Solanales; family Solanaceae; genus Anisodus; species Anisodus acutangulus. The sequence continues at coordinate 20,388,508 of CM056511.1, read as the reverse complement.
AACTATGCACCTCAGTAGGGGTTGTGGGTCTCGACCAATTCTTAACTGCTTCGTTTTTGTGCTTATCAACTTTGAAGTCATTATCTGATACTATGTGCCCAAGAAAAGCCACCGAATTTAACCAGAACTTGCATTTGGAGAACTTAGCATGCAACTTGCGATCTTGGAGTGTTTGTAATACCACTTGTAAATGATCTGTGTGCTCTACTTCTATTCAAGAATACACTAAAATATCATCAATAAACACAATCACAAAGATGTATAGAAATGACTTAAACACATGATTCATCAGATCCATAGAAGTCGTTGGTGCATTGGTTAGGACAAAGGACATAACGAGCAATTCATAGTGGCCATATCTGTTCTAAAAGGCTATCTTCAGAATGTCTTTATCCTTAACCATTAACTGTTGATACCCAGATCTGAGATCGATCTTTGAGAAATATTTTGCGTCTTGCAATTGATCAAACATGTCATCGATTCTAGAAAGTAGATATTTGTTCTTAATAGTTACCTTATTCAGCTGACGGTAATCAATGCACATTCTTAACGAACTGTCCTTCTTGCAAACGAATAACACTGGCGCACCCCACGAAGAAGTACTAGGTCTAATAAAGCCTTTCTCTATGAGATCTTTCAGCTGCGCTTTCAATTATTTCAGTTCAGCATGGGCCATTCTGTATGGAGGAATATATATTGGCTGGGTATCTAGAAGCACGTCAATAGCGAAATCAAATAATTCATTAACAACATGGACCGACTGAAGGGTTAAAGGTTTTGCCTCTGCATCCTGGACTCATACTAAGTGATAGATATACCCCTTTGAAATTATTTTTCGAGCCTTAAGGAAGGAAACAAGCCTCCCCTTAGGGGATGCAACATTTTCCTTCCACTCAATAACGGGATCGCCTGGAAAATTAAAGCGAACAACTTTCGTCCAACAATCCACATTAGCTTAACAAGAAGCCAACCAGTCTATACCCATAATAACATTAAAATCCACCATCTCTAATTCATTTAGATCAACTAAAGTGTGACGATCATATATCATCATATCACAATCTTCATATACTCGCCTAACAATCACGGACTCACCCACAGGAGTAGACACCTCAAACAACTTACGCAATAGTTCAGGTACTTTACTACGCTTTCTCGCAATAAAAGGAGTAATATATGACAATGTGGAACCTGAGTCTATCAAAGCATACACATTAAGGGAAAATATAGATAATATACCCGTAACCTCGTTTGGAGATCACTTAAGATCCTGTCGACCCGATAATGCATAAATATAGTTCTGATGACTGTCTGAGCTAGATGTTCCACCCCTGCCTTGACCTCTACCAGTTGATGTCTGCGTACCTTGCCCAAGAGGGCGTACCGATGAAGAATAAGCTTCTACAGATCCTGTAGGCTGGGCCATACCGTCCCTGCCTTTTGGCAGATAAATCGCATAATATGATCAGGCTGCCCACATGAATAACATACATTCCAACCCTGGTGGCACTGCCCGAAATGATATCTACCGCACCGATCAAAATAGGGAAACAAAAGTCTTATCTAGATAGACTTGCCCCTATAATGCGAGCATGATGTACGTGAACTCTGATCCTGACCAGAATAGGTGGTCCGGTCATGAAGTTGGCCCTAAAACTACGATGGTGCGATGGCTACCGGATAAGATGGGCGCCTAGAGAATTATGGACTGAATCCACCTCTAAAGTCTCATGTATTACCCATGGATTAGGAGCTCTTATGCTAACCCCTATCCCACTCTATATCAACCTGCTGCTGCCTCTTACAATCCTCCAAGTTCTGAGTGTAGGTCTAAATGTGAGCAATATCTATATTCGGATTCAAAAGAGGTCATAGTGCACTTATTAACCAGATGTGGTCCCAAACAACCCACAAATCGATATACTCGATCACTCATCTCAGCCACGACTGTAGGAGAACACCTCTCCAAGGAGTTAAACTGCATATTGTACTCCCAGAAACACATATTACCCTGCTTTAGACGTAAAAACTTGTCTTTCCTGGCTTGGCTGAGTTCAATAGGCAAATACTGCTGCAATAGTGCCTCAGAAAACTTCCACCATCCTACTGGGGGGCCTGGGGTCCCCTAGACTACTCTCAAGTCTCATACCAAATCACAGCAATGTATCGTAACCTATAAGAGGCAAGCTCTATTGACTCAGCATCAGTGGCATGCATAACTTGCAAGGTCTTCTATATCTAATCTAAAAAGCTCTATGGATCTGCATTGGGATATGTCCCTGTGAACATCAGAGAGTCCAGGTTGATAAAATCCCAAACTCTCATGCTAAATCCTCTATCAGAAGTGCCAGGAGTCTAACGATGGGCTTGAGAGGCCACTAATCGAGTCAACAACTATATAATACTTTACATATCCAAGTCTTAATTAGGAAAAATCAAAGGATTCTTTCATCCAAAACGAAGTCTCAATCGATTATCTATGGATTTGAAGGGTTCACCCATGTTAATAAGGTGTTGAGTAATTGAAATTAACTTATAATCATCAGTGGAACTCATTTGGGATGATAGAGGGACCTGGAGGAAGTTGGGTTCTTGAGAGCTTCCCTTTCTAGAGAAAATTTTCATCTTTAGGGTGTAGGGAACGATGTAGAGCTTATAAAATAACTTACCCCATGTGTGGTAACGTAGCTAAGGCCAACCGTGTAGCTGATCATGCAGCAAGAGCAACGACACTGCCTCGAGTGGGCGATCATGCATCTGAAGCTTGGCCTCGCAGCTGATCCTACAAACTGCGCATTGTCCAGTAAAATGGGCATTACCTTTTGCACAGAGATTTGTTCAGCCTCTACTATATATGGTTGGAAATTTATTTCAAAGGGCTAAAACTTTCATATTTTAAGTTTTTTCAAATTCCAAACGAATCTTCACTTAATCAGTCTGGAAACTGACCTGCCATAAATTTAGTTGATTCTATCGAATCTTATGCACCTCGTTGTTCGTCTTGAATCCGAAATAACTATCTCCACCCGAACTCATACCGATGGAACTTCATATGACTAAAATGTCACGTTAATATTCATTTAACATATTCACACGTAATTCAGATTTACAGAGTTTTACATGACCTCCCAAGAATGCGAAGACCAGCTCCTCCTACCCTCCTTCGCCAATGCGACACCCCTCTCGCAATCGCGAAATAGGATGCCTGGCACCAGAAACCTGCAACCAACACATAACTCTCGATCTTTGAATTAACACCCGAAACTCATCCAGAACCTCCATAACATAAATTAAACATGCATTTCAGTCATAAAACACACTACGAACCTATCAGCGCACTCAAAACACCGATCAAAAATCTTCATGACCCGATTTTAATACCTCGTACCTTTAAACTAAGTACTATTCACAATTCAAGGGTTAAAAATCAAGTTGGGAAATGTTTGGATTAAATATTTGTCAAAATCAGCATTTTTCACTTTTATGCCAGGTTATATGGACCGTAAAAGGTTTTACGGACCATCAAATGCACAGTGAAATAGACTCAAGAAATCCATCTCATTGTTTCCAATTCACGGTACGTTTCACGATCCGTATAAGTTTCACGGATTGTGATTTGTACCGCAGAATATTCCACGGACTGTCTTTTAAACCGTGGAAGAATCCAAGGAAAATCGACTCACTGGAACTGATTCACAGTCACTTTCACGGACCGTAAATTATTTTACGGATCCTGAAATATACCGTGAAATTGGTCCGATGATTGAACAGTATTTAAACCGCATTTTTCAATCTTTTTACTCCATTCTTTATTCTCCCAAGCCCTAGCACAAAGTTTTTCTCCTCCCATTGTCCTCATAGCTCAAGTTAAGTCCTTTCCTTGTGTTTCCACGTGATTCTTACCAATTATACTCAGGCTCTAAGCGAAATCATTGATTTTTAACCTAGGGTTTTCAAGATAAACCATTCTCAAGGTTTCAAGGTTCAAGCTTTTGAATTTCTCCTTCAAGTTCAGACCTTTAATAAAAGACTAGGAGCAATTAACGCATGTAGGGATTCTACCACGTGTGGAAAGGTTATTGTTCTTCCCCACGGCAAGTCTATCCATGAAAATATGAAATTCCATGGGCGTAGGGTTTTTATTCTAAGTTCATGATAACCTTAATTATATGTATTATTGTATGTCATGACTATATTACAATTCATCAGTGGAATTTATGATATATCATTATGATTGCCATGAACATGTCTGTAATCCAAGAACACCATGCTTTGAATTCCATGGGTTCTCAGTTACAAGTCATGAACCAATATTACTCTACTCCATAAATCTTACATGTTTCCATGTTTCATACAAGTTATATTATGTATCTATGTATATGTTAAGTTATACTTACGAATCATGTTTAAATGTCATGTTTATGAAATCCATGGGCTTCTAAGCCAACTATATCCATGTTCATGTTTTGAGAGTAGCACAGATTATCGAGAAGGTTTAATACCTGAAACTATGTATGCCAACGTAGGATAAGGATTGCTCCACCCAGTTACGATAATTCATTCATGTTACCCATTGCGGGTTATTGGATTCATTCATGTCATGTTCATGTCTCGTACTCCGGTAAGGTACGAGATAACTTAGCTTATCAGACAAAGATTAGACGCCACGTTCTCACGTGGTGGTTTCATATCGGTTGTACTAAACCTCTCTCACTTAAAATGATTTCCCATGTTTCATTATATTCATTGTCAGATATTATACATGTTCATGCTCAGATTACAGTTTCATTTCATATTATTTCATGTGCCTTACTTATTCATTCATTTGCTTTACATATGAGTACGATTCAAATATACTTATGCCCCTTTTGCCAGAGGCCTACATCTCACGATGCAGGAACGGAGTTTCAGGACGATGAATCTATTCGCTAGGATTCTCACGTATCAGCTATTGGTGAACCCCATCTCATTCGGGGTGCTATTATTTATTTATTTATATCACGTTTTGTAGAAAAGGTATGCCATGGCCTTGTCCTGGTAAACAATTTTTAGCAGTCAGACTCATGTTCAAAGGTTTCATAGACTAGTCTAGCATGTCATGTCAGATATTCAAACTATATATCTATGTTTTGAATTACTCCCGCTATAATATTTTACATACAATATATTTCAGTATTCAGGTTTACATGTTTTAAATTATTATTTCATGATATTAGATGCCCATGTTGATCCAGCAAGCCATGTGGTTCGCTCGATCACATATAGTCAGGCACCAAGTGTCGTGTTACGCCCAGTTCATGGTTCGGGGCGTGACACCGATGTTGATCGTGGTCAAACTAAATCCTTAAACTTAACTAATTTCTCAACCAAAATCCCAAAAGACACCCGAGCCTCTCGAGATCCGTCCCAACTATCCATTTTTGCAAGTCAAGAATATCATTTTAAAGGGATATTTTGGAGAAAAATAATGGATCGTTTCAATTCAACTCGTTACAAAGCTAAGGTACCCATGACTTAAAAATATTCCAGTTCTTTGGCCTCATCTGGTACCACTACTAGAAGAATATAAACTTCTTATTGGATGCAAACTGATTCAATAGGCTACTCCTCTAGGATGGTTAAAGTGCAATTCTGATGGTGCATCGAGGAGAAATTCGGGACCTAGTTCTGCAGTTTTTGTATCAGGAACTCTAAGAGTGATGTGATCTCTGCTAAGGGGAGAAGGATATCTGACTCTACCAATATTGTTGTTGAAGCTATTTCTATTAAGGAGGAGTTAGAATACTGTGTAGTTAATCACTTACTACCAGTTGTCATGGAAACAATCTCCTTAACTATGAAGAACATATTGGAGGGGACTTGGGAGGTGCCTTGGTGTGTGGCGATGGAGGTCAATGGTATCAATATTGAGAAGGGATAAGGTAGTACAAGTTGTCCATGTGTTGAGAGAAGGAAATAATTTGGCAGACTTTTTCATTAGCTTAACTTTTGTTTTGCAGATACTTCTCACATTATTTTATTTCAGGATCTACCTACTGAGGGAAAGAAGATTCTCAATCTGGAAAAATTTAAAACTCCCAATATTCGAACAAGAACCATTAGAAGAAGTGAGGATCAACTACAATAAGTACAGTAACATTCAGAAGATGATATCATATTGGATTGAATATTCAGCAATCTTAGGAATAAGAAACTAAAGTATGGTTAGATAGATTCATCATTAGATCCTGTCCAATGTGTGGTATTAACATCATATGTGCTCATTCTATTGAAAGGAACTAATAGTGATAAATGGATAAATGGAAACAGCCTCTTGTAGAAATGTGAGGTAAGACCGAGATGCATTAGCACTGCTTCCTAAGAGCAGCGTGTCTACCGATTTCACCATAGCGGCCTGTCTAGTATCTACGGATTGATCACAAGTCGAAATATGGTTAGAGCCCTTATGTGTCTTGAACTTATATTGAATGCGGTTAATATCAATTTTGTAACATTTTCTGATTTTTTTGATAATCTTCAATTAAAAGGAGACATTTTCTCAATTTTTGTTATAGCTATACAATAGACCCTTGTGGTCCAGCCTTTCTCCGAACCCCGCGCATAGCGGGAGTTTAGTGTACCGGGCTGCCCCTTATACATTGGTTTAATCATTTAGCTGAATCAGACTATGTGGTGTTTCAATCTCTAGGAAGCTGAAATTGGTAAAATGCAGGACTGATCTTCTTTGCCTGAAGAACATTCTATAGGCTTTGATTCCATAACACCTGGTCAGTGGTCAGAGCTCTGAAGGTGTTCACAGATGGCATCAAATCAAGGCAGTTGGATCTCTTGCACCATAGCCAGTTTTAGCTTGTTACAATGTGAGCTTCTCTGTATTTGAAACAGAAATGTGCAAAACAAATTCACTAAATTTTGAAGTTTCATTTAGTCATTTGTAAAGAATATAATACGCCACTTTTTAAACCCACGTTGATGTCATGCCACCAAAGGTTATGAGACCGAATGTTTTTCAAGAATCATTTTTCTTTATTAATATTTTGGAGGTTCGGAAGTGAGAGGTTAATCAGGGAGGGGGAAAGGGAAGAGAGAGAGAGAGAAATAGATAGAGATATGAAGCTACAATATGGGGTGTAAACTCTATCCAGTAGAGTATATTTTTTCTCTTTCACAAGTACAAATGTTGCTCCTGCAGAATGATGGAAGTAGTTAACAAAAGAATCTAAAGTTAACGGTGTTAACAGAATGTTAGGTTTAACGACTAAAATAGCACACTTTAATTAATTCAAGGTTAGATGTGCTTAGTGCATTAACCCAAGGACCAAAATCAGAATTAGGTAATAACTCAAGGACTAAAACTGATAGTGGTTTTTGCTGGGAAAGAAAAAATCAAACTCCAAAAAGTTTTCGGACTCCGGGTACAGTTTTTTTACCGTTCCACATTCAGCCAATTAGTTAACATAAATATGACATGAACATTCCTTATGCCTCTGCATAAAAAATATAATCCAGAGCCTTTAGCCACAGTTCCATGCCAGTTTCACAGAAAAGCACTTCCTTTACCAGTAATAATAGAAATATTGTACAAACATGTACATAAAATAAGTTAATGCCCCCGAACAGCTGAAGTACTTTACAAACTGGCATAGGGCGCGACAGACTGATCATGCAAAGAAAGGACATATTCAAGGGGAGAAATATTCCTTCTGATATGAAATGCTACCCACTTTCCTCATTGTTCGTTCAAAGTTTTGTAGCTCCGGCCGGTTCTGCAGAAAGAAAACAAATATCAGAAGGACTCCTCAATTAAACTATCACAAGATCTACAGTTTTGTGATTTTTATGATGTAAATTGTAAAGAGCTGCCTGATTAAGAACTTGTGAATTTCCTGGGAAAGAAAAAGTTACTTGGTACCCCACACGTGTGGGAGAACATGACACTCTTCTTGTCATAATTGTTTCTTTCCCTAGCCAGATATACAATTGTGATTAAAACTAATCTTAACTTTGTGCGAGAACTAGGAAGGGGGTACAAAAGATGCTCTATCCTTTCATCTAAGGAATATCTATTTCCCCAACTCTTTCCTCCCAAACCAACCAGTGCAAGGACAGCAACTTAAGTTTGTACTCCACTTTCCTTTTCCCCATTTTCAAATGAGCTCTGTGGATATAGTTTTCTGGAAAAAAGTGTCTTACAATGGACCCCTATTCCTAACCTTGGAAAACAGAAAGTGTCTAGTGTTTTAACTTCACTCAAGCATAAGCTTTAAATAGAGACGATGCTATAAGTTCTCTTTCAAGAACCCAGAAGAACCATGCAGAATCTGCACAATGACAGGGCATCAAACTGAACCAATCTATAAGCTCAAAATGCATTCAAGGCATGATACCTCCGGGCATTTAAGTTTTGAGGCTCTTACTTTCCCTCTGCGCACGCTGATTTATTAACACATAAGTGGATGTAGTCCTTATTGAGCATTCTGTATTCAGCAATCTGATTACTGGAGGAGGGGTTTCAAGAGCTTCACCTTTGTGTAAGTGTATGACCATTCATGGCTCCCTTGGCAGAGCTACTGCGCTTTAGCCTTTGATCATACTCCTTGCCATTACGGATTGCAGCAACCTCCTTTTCCATGGCTGCAACTTCTCTGCGCATTCTTTTGGCCTCACTTTCCATTGCCTTGTTTAATGTTTCAACCTTCTTTGCCAACATCTGCATATTTCACATGAAGGTAAGCTGAATGAGAGTAAAAACAATGGAGGGGTTGTGTGTGCGTGTGTTTTGTAGCTAATTGTGGAGTTCAGAGAAACGGAGCATGGAACCTCAATAGCATCATCTTTGTCCTTGAGGCTGTGATCTTTCTCATTGCAAGCTTTGCGTAGAACTATGACCTCTTTCTGAAGCATATCGTACAATGCTCCAGAGACATAATCTTGATTTTCCAGCTTCATTTTCTCAGCAGCATTCAAATCTCCATTCTCATGTGCACTTACTATTCCATTGCTACGGGACTCTCCGCTGCTATTACTATGTCCATTTTCTTTCTGATCCGTGAGCTGGACTGGCTTCTCCTTACCCTCTGATCTGCTACAGCCATCAAATGCGCCCGACGAGTTCTTTTCTTGTTTTAACAATGAGCTAGCATCATTTGACTGGGATGATCCAGATTGAAAACTTGTTTTTCGTGATGAAGAACCATTTGAGGGTCTGGACAAATTTTCAACTCCTCCAAGGGACATACGCCTTGAGCGCACATTGCTTATGCTTCTTCCTTCAGCCGCAGTGCGAGAAGCAACATTTGAAGGCACCTTAAGCCTTTCTTCCAAAATTTTAAATCGTAATTGATACTTTTCCTGGGGAATCAAGAACATCAGATGCAATTGGTAGCACGTACACAATAAGTACAAAGCAGCATAATTTTCTGAATCATTTACTTTCTCACCTTTAACTGTGCTTCTGCTTTTGCAGCACGCTCTGCAATCGCCAGTTTATCTTTAAGCTGTTGCATTACTCCCTGCAAAATATATACAGAAGGTTATTGGTTCCTGAATGTCAAGCATCATACCTGCTGAGTACATGTGAAAGTTCATCTGATAAATCTGATATCCACAAGGTAACACTTGGTTTATTCTGCTTTTTAATTACCATGGTTACAGATCCAGAGAGAGCAAGTTATATAGAAACGGGCCATTCTCATTTAGAACTGACAGCCTTTACCCCCCTTTCATCTGTCTTGGTTTGACCTCACATCTTGAGGTTGAAGGTCCACTCTCCTTTAAAGTTGACTTCTTTAGTCCCATTTATCTGTCTTAATTAACCTCACATTTTCCAAGAGCAGATGTAGGTCCATATAACTGAGACTAATTAATTAGTGAGACGAAGAAATTTCCATTTCAAGGAGAAAAAAAAAGATGTTGGACAGGGAAATAAAGTAAGCAACAAAAGGGATAGAGTATAGAGGATATTTACTTGCTTTAGCATGAACAATGTCTCCAAACAAGGATCCGAAGTCCAGGAGGGCAACCCGTGTTCTATTAGTAATTACTTATATATATATTACAGAGAACTGAATAACAGCTAAATCAGGTTGATTCATGCAACCATCCTAGTTTATAATGAAGGTCCTTACATTGAGTATTACGACAATTAACATAAGGTTTTTCAAAAATAGTAACACAAGAAAGCTAACGTATACATACTTGGAAAAATTTTCTTTCTTCAAGCCATTGTTTTACAGGCATTACTTTGTCATTGGCATCTTTCCAGTCATTAGCAACGACAACAGCTACTCTGTTTGCAGAAATCTTTGCACGGGCTAGCTCACGATCTAGGATTCTTTTCTCCTCCTACAAACCATAATATTCAGATTTTTACTCAACCTCAATTTATGACAGATACTGAATTTACAAATAAGAAAAAAAAACAAGATATGAAGAAGGAATAGTTTGTGAAGTTGACAGCCACTTACATTCAGTTCTTGCACTTTTCTCTGGTATTCTCGTACAGCATTTGCTGCAGCTCCACCAGCCAATACAGCTTCCTCAAGCTCGCGGACAGTTTGTGTTAGTTTTTCAACCTCTGCAACCTTCTGTCTATGCATTTTGTCCAATATATTATTCTCTTCCTGCAATAGGAATCTAGATGCTTACATCGGAATCTTGATAATGACAGCTAAAATGAAAGTACTCTATCCATTGATATCATAAGGAACTTTAGTGTCTGCAAAACCTGGCATATTTCTATCTGTTTCATTAGATCTTGATTTTTATTTTGCAGGTCATCAACCAAGGCAGCCTTTGCCAATGCCATTTGAACAGTTCGTTCTTCCTCCAGTAGAGCGGCTTCTTTAGATTTTGTAAGTCGATCTAGTGCTTTATTGTTATCCTGCAGCTTTGCCATCTGCAACCGTTTAATTTTGAAAGAGATAGCATTACCGAACTTCACCAAGGTAGCTACATGAGTAATTCTTAAGAACCGTGAAGAATACCAAAGTTCACGTGTACCTCTAATCTGGCAAGTTTTAACTCTGCTTCCAGGGGTGTGATGATTGCCTCAATGGGCGGCATATCATCATCTTTCTGCGCGGCATGAACTCTCCGAAGAGTAGCTTCGGCAGAAAATTGTGCAGCCAGCGCTGCCTTTTTCTCATCATTTATTTTCTTAATCTCAAGATTCTGAAATACGAAAAGGTCTCGATAAATCCATAACTCTGAATGATTAGGCTCTAAATTCTTAGTTAATTTCCGTATCTCAGTTAGTTATAATAGGTGGTCTCACGGTCATAGAAGAATAGAAAAGGGTAAGAAACTAGTCATGAATATTGAGGACATGTAATGACAGTAGCAAAACATTTACCTTGTATTCAAGAAGAGCCTCTGTTTTTTCCAGCTTTTCATCTACATTCTTTAACTCATCATTTAGCTGCAAAAGCATCCAAGAAAAGTAAAAAGGACATCAATAACATAAAGTCCTCTTTGTTATTCTTTTTCTTTTTTTGGTTTCTTGACGAAGTGCCAATGCATATTTAGGAGGGCAGTATAAACATAGTGTTGAACGATTTGGTGTAACTGTTGAATTCTACAGAAAAGTACTGAATGCTGCCGATTATATGATCCTGCTACAAAACCAAAGGCAAACGTGCTCAATTGGCTGAAACATCGAATTACATAGTGATACTGACAGCATTTTCTTTAGCAGTCATCATGGAAAGATATGAACCTTACTCGTAAAGATGTCATACATTGATTTTAGTAAATAAAAAAGACAGCAATAATTCAACACTTTTTTTTATTTGAAGAGGCTAACTTCAACCCCCACCCAAGTGAACCATTATGTTCCTTTGAGCCTTCATCGTACAGTGTTACAGCTCTTTAACTAAGATTTACAGACTCTTGGGCACCAGACTTCTAAGGCGCTAACTTTTGATATGGATAATCAGCTATCAGATTCCAGAGATGATGGCATTTAACAAAGATATACTAACTTTGGGAAGACCAGACTTCCTGATTTGCTAACTTTTGATATAGATATATAGTTATGAGATCCCATAGATAATGGAATTTCAAGACCAGGGCACAGTCAGCAGCTTCACCGACGAATCCAGTCATCGGGTCATAAATATTCTTTTGATTAAGTCTTCTATGACCCACTTTGTTCATTTGAACCTTCACCATACAGAATTACAGCTATTTAACCAAGATTTACAGACTCTTGGACACCAGACTTCCTAAATTGCTAACTTTTGATCATGGATAAATTCAGATTCCAGGGACACCGGCATTTTACCAAGATCAGGTCACGAATGAAAAATTCAGGCGCTTCAACGACAAATCCAGTCATCAGATCATAATGATTTCTTTTGACAAATTCCATTATGTACCCAAGAATAATGATTTATAAGATCCATATAGCGAAGTTAAAATGTACTTTGCAATGTATAGTCAAATGAAAGTTCCGATATCATTATTTACTTTAGGTAAGTGGTTTAAATCTTACGGATGGAGCATACTCTCATTGGTCAACTTAAATTAACCATACACAGACATTCTTTTAATTTATTTTTCTATTACACCTTTTTTGTTTTTAGGTCGAAACCAAAACGTTAAATTTCGCACTGGCTTTTGTTTCCTTCTAATCTTCTTAAGTTACCTTAGTTATTCACCTCAGAGAACAAGTGTAGTTTTAGTTTTTATTTGGAAGGTTAGACAGAGGTAGTTTAAACATAAAATTTACTGTCTGTCCAATTTAGAATCAAGAGAGGAGTTGAAGGGAATGTAGCAAAAAGTGAATTAATAGATCTAGAAGAGGGAATGGACTAGAGACAAGGTTGTATGTATAGTGTACACGATCCATACAACTTATTTTGTATTAAGTGAGATAAAACTTTTCTTGTCTGTAAAGTATACAATATTTTATCATGAACTAAATGAATAGGTGAAGATTCAATTTCAGTGGATTGAGTTGAAAAACTATTGCAAATTAAAGTAATAGCCCAATTTAATAAAAAATGATACGAAATTTGCAATTAAATACTTTTATTCTGTATTTGGTACAGCTATATGCATTTTTTTACATGATTCGATATTTTCATATAGGTTTCTATACCTCCTCAACTGCCTTTTCTTTAAGGCGTTCTGAGCACTTCAAAGACTTGATTTCTCCATGTGCCTCCCCCAGTTCTCTATCTTTATCTGCAAGGTTTTGCAGACTATAAGCTCCAGTAAGAAGTATGCAGGGACTTACCAAAAAAATGAAAAAAAGAAAGTCGTATGTAGAAACGATAGTTGTGCCGGAAAAGATAACCCAAAAAGGAGAATGAAAGGAAAAGAAAAAGCAAGAAAGGGACAAAAGTATGCCCCTCCAAAAAGGAAAATGCATAGTTGATCACAGTTGATTTACGTTACACCAAAGAGTAACACACCCAATCTGTAGTTTCTGAACAAACTCTTTCTTGTTTAAGGATACTCAGAGTAGCTTCAAGCAAGACTTCGTAAGAGTCAAAAGATAATCTGATGCACCTAATACCTGAAGGTGCTTACATTTTAGTTCTCAAATATTTTAAGTGCAACAGATGTTGGGATATCTTTGATTCATGGTAATTGTAACACTCCGTAAATCTGGAATAGGTGTGGATGTGTTAAATGAGTATTAATGTGACATTTTAGACATGTGAAGTGCTATCGGGATGAGTTTGGGTGGAAATAGTTGTTTTGAATTCAAGACAAGTAGTGAGGTGCTTAAGATTTGATAGAAATCGGTTAAGTTTACGGCAGGTCTGCCTTCCAGCCCGATTTCGTAATATCCAGCTTGCTATTCAAAACCCATTAATATTGCAAATTGTGTGCATTATTAAGTGGTGGCTAGGCCATCGCAATCAAGACATTTGTTATATCATGTTTGTTAAATAGTATAAAATCCAACATCAAAGCACTCTCAATTATTAGTCATGTAAAATAATCACTTCTTTGTGGCGTACTTGATCACCCTTCTTCATATTACATAGCCACTAAGTATCACATTGCCACCTTCAGTACATTAGATCAAAGTTTGATTCATAATTCTTTTTTATATTTATCGTTTCTTCCCATTTTGCCAATATCTCTAATTATACCCTCTTCATTGCTGATTTGTTTTGCTAGAATATGCTTCTTACATTCATCAGATTCAATCCATGCTGTGATGAAAGAAATATGCAATTTTCATCATATGGACTGGACAGTAAGATAAGGTCACAAACTTGGTACCATACAGAAACAAGACCCTCTTTGGCACGCAAACTTGCTAGAATGTGCAACGCACATGAAAATGGCTCAACGTTATAATGTGCAAATGTTCATTAAATGGACCATCCGAACAGATAACAAGAGGACCTATAAGTAGGGACCAACAAAATTGGCTCCATTACCACCAATTAACATGCAACAACAAAAAATACATTTTAGCATTTTTCCACTGTTCTGACTCAAAGAAAACAACCTTCACATTTCTAATTTGTCTTTATTAGCTTTTGAAGTCACAAGTTTCCAAATATTCCATGTGAGCAAGCCTCATACATCTTTTTCTGTTTCCCACATCAAATTATTTAAAAAATTACTCCCTCCGTCCCATTTTATATGAGGGTGATTGAATGAATACGAAGTTTAAGAAATAAAAGAAGAATTTTGAAACTTGTGGTCTAACACAAACCCCAGAAATTTGTGTGGCTAGAATCATTTCATTAAGGCTAAAAAGGTAAATTTAAAGTTGAATTGTTACTAAAATATAGAAAAGTATCTTTCTTTTTTAGACTGACTAAAGTGTGACGGATGGAGTAGCTTTTACTGAAAAGAAAGAAGCCAAATTTTGATCCCTCACAAAAAAGAAAAAAAAAGGTAGTTTACGAAAAGAGAGAAATAAAAAAGCTCTCAGGCAAGTTGTCAAAAATTAGAACACCATTTGCAAAAAAAGATCATGAAAAATCCAAAACTGCTCCAAATTTAACTTTTTGTCAAGTACATTGTCTGGATTGTTTTTACATCGGTAAACTGTCTGAATAAACACCTTCCTTCATCATAAAGGTAACCCATATGGAAAGTTTTTTCCCATTTTTGGCAAACCATTGTCTATTGATAAAACACTAAGAATGCAACATTAATGGCACAATTTCAAACTTCCCCACAAAAGATGACAATAATAATTTATCCAAGTGATTGAAATCCACGAATAATAGAAAAATAAAAGGAAAGATAAGGCAGTCAACTGACACGCAAAAATAAGTAATCACAGAGCTGCCAAAAATGAGGAACTAACCACATTCGAACCCAATTCCCCCCCAAAAAAAAAATTGTATTACCAAAATTGGTGCAAAAGAAGGGCATTTAATTTTCTTTTGTGGAACAACTTTTCATAAAAACCAAACACTAACAGTAAAAAAGAGAAATAATGGTCATAATTGAAATCCAGATATAGAACATAACAGAAAAAGCAGAAGATAAAGCGGTGAAGTGACACGTCAAAAGAAATAACAGAACCTTCAAGAGAAAAACAAAGTAATTGATCATCACACAAGAAAGGGGTAACCTCGGAGTTGATTGTCAAGACGAGTGAGCTCAATTCGGACGGGATCAGAGCCATGCAACAATTTCATAAACTCATCCCCCGTCTTCTTCCCGCTCCTCAATGAACTCAGCTTCACCGGCTCCACCATACCATCGCCCATTTCAAAAACACCACAGAGACAGAAAAATACTACTACAGAGAGAGAGAGAGAGATCTGTTTCAGTACTTGTGTCCACAAAACTCCAAACCCCAAAATTCTGGAGTACACAATGCGTGTGTATACGTACTCTACAATGATTGAATGTCTAATTTTATTTATATTTGTGGGGACAGTAGTAGGAGGGGGTGGGGGTGGGGGGAGAGACGAAAGAGAATTAAATGTGGAGGAGAGGGGGTTTAGCGGGTTTTATGAGAGTTGCACAGAATTATGGTTTTGTTTTTCACTTTTTCCTCCCCTTCTTAACTAGTTTTTAGATGGATGGACTTATGATTTTTGTCTTTTAAAGTCATAAGTCAGGAATTATAATTTATAATTTTTGATTTATTTTTATTATTATAAAATTTATTTATGTTTTGCACAGTTATTAAATATTTAAAAAAAAAACTAAAAATCAATATTTACTCTTTGATCAATGTTATATCCTCTCTATTCATGTGATTAGTCTTATCAGGGGTTTTGTGTTGCTCTAATTTCCTTGCTACTTTCATGTTCTTTTTCTTTTTTATAAATGTGTTGTTTTTATTGATTCTTAGTGATATTAAAATGAATGAACGAAAAGATATTTTTCTACGAATTTGAAGTTAGACATTTTCAGTTAGACAATCTCTCTTCATATAAGAATGTTAAACTTATACATAACTCATCCAACATAAATTTATATTGAAATATTTAATTCTAAAAGACAATTTAGTTTAGTTGCACGTATACATCTATCATTAAATTTACTCTTCTTTGCATTCCCATCGACGAAGGATAGAACGGAAAGAGAGCCTTACTAAGCTCGTCCATAAGGAGCAACCCGAGCCATAATAGAGATTTAAAAAAACAAAGAGCAATGAAAATGTGAATTCATCTACATAAATTTTGATTAATATAATCTCAAATAAATTTACAATATATAATTTTTTTCATTAACTTTGATTTGATCTACTATAATACTATAAAATTGTACAGTATATGTTGCTATTTTCAAACATTAAAACGAATAAATGAGAATTTCAAAATTACGTTGAAGTTATTTAAATGAAATGAGGTAATTAAAAAAAATTATCATATGCACATAAAAGGGTCATTTATCTATGCAATTGTCGTTGGGTTAGCAAGGCTTGAAGAAGGGTCATTTATCTATGCAATTGTCGTTGGGTTAGCAAGGCTTGAAGAGTTTAGAACGTCAATGGTTTGGTTTTCAAGGTTGAAACTAGACCTGTCCACCGGTCGGGGACCCGCCTGGCCCGACCCGAAAAAATCAGGGTCAGGGTTAGCTTATAACTGACCCGTGAGCTACTTGACCTGAAAAAGCGGGGACCCGACCAGGGTCAGGGTCGGGGCAGGGTCAGAATATTTTACCCTTCTGATCCAGCCCGACCCCGATCCTGACCCGCATATTTTTTTATATTATTTTTTCTTCATTAATATTTATTTTGTACTTATATATATTTTTGTCATTAATAAATGATATAATGCATATTTTTATAATATATGTATTGCTCTAATCTACATTGAGCTCGACATAAAATAAGATAAAAAACGGTAGCTGATTATTAATTATATATTTATATTATTAGTCGTTCTGTTAATATCACGGAAGCATAATGTAGGGAGAAAAAGTAGTTGTAAATTGGTGAAACTTTAAATGGTAATAACTCTGCGCTCGAATGTCCGTTTTACCCGATTTTTTTTTTATTTTGCGTATTTTTTCGAGACAGGGCCGGTCAAACAGCCATAAGGCAGTTTGGAGCAGCCAATTTTTAGAAAAACGTCTGTTTTTTCAATCAATTTGTGTTTTTCCCCAAATCGATTTCTAATTTTCTTTTTCTTTAGTCAGATCTCACGATATACAATACATTTCAACGTCGAAATTTCGTGGTAATGTAGGGGTGAATGCCAATTTCAGTTTTGAAAATTCAATTTTTTTTTAAAAAAAAAATTCTCGACCCGATCCGACTCTGGCCAGCCAAAAAATTCCGACGGGTCAGGGCCAGGGTCGGAATTTTTTTACAAAAATAGGGTCAGGGTCGGGAAAAAAAAAAACCACCCGACCCGACCTTTGGACAGGTCTAGTTGAAACTATCACAAACATACTTGTAAAAAATATTCGAATGATGTGAGGAGTAATTAAAAAATAACTGCATAATAGCTAAATAGGAAAAAAGAAAAAATTCACAGATATACAAAAATAAAGCTAAATCTAGAACGAAGGTATGTAGTAATCACATAGGAAAAAGAAATATTTGAAGAAACTTAAAAGACTTGGTCCAGAAAGAATCCAATATTTGGATAGTCCCGAAACAAATAATCCTTCCAATCTTTAAAAATCCACTTAACGCTTTTCAACATAACTCTATAATACAATTTCTCAATTACAATAATTATCGATTTAAAATACCTTTTAATCAACCAACACTCCCTGAAAGTATCTTCCAAATCATCAAAGACATTTAGAGAAAGAGCAATTCAATTATCCACAACACCAAAATTGCACAAATAGTGAGGGGAAGTTGAATAGAGCTGATAATTGGGGAATATGAAGATTGTGAAAACATAAATTCTTGAGGATTAAATTTAGCCAGTAACTTATTTTTGCTTAGATTTCAGATAATTAATTTTTTTATATACATTAATGTACATTTATTATAGGAGAAAGGCTTACCTTGCTTTGCCTTTTCCTCTGCTTTTAGATATTTGGAGTTCTTGACTCTACAAATTCTTCGTAAATAGCAATAATATTACTCCATTTTTCCCATATTACTTGGCCACGTTACTAAAGTATCCGTCTCAAATTACTTGACTAACACGAAAATACTACAAAACCTTCAAGACTGCTGTCACTTGTACAAGAACTAACTAGAAAGGAATACAAGTCTGAGAATACATCCCGAAAGTACATAAGTTGTCCGAATATGAAAAGACATAAAGTAAAAGATAGGTGGAAGGATCTGGTGCCATGTATCACACTGATGGCTCACCCCGAATCGTCCAGAATGGCCTTCTCAATGACTGACAACGTATCGAGCTCTGCTCTTGCTAGGAATAGAGTCTTCACAGAAAAAAGGTACACAAGTGTAGCGTGAGTACAAAAACAATAGGTACTCAGCAGCATCGTCGACCGACCCTAGATACAACGGAGATGAGGGCTAGCCTTCCGGATACTACTTTCACACCAACTGCTGCTAGTCACGATAATAACAATAATTATAAAGTTCACTTTAATCATGAGTCCAAGCCTAGGTTATAGCATCTAGTCCCTCAACTCTAATTAGGTATTCACATAGCCAAGCCAATAGAGTTTAATCAACAGTTTAGGCATCAATTAAACAAGAAATAAATGGGATGATATGAGATGCAAATGAAATGCAATCCAAGATCTTTCTTTCTCATCACCGATACAAACACATTCAAATTCTATGCATCGTGACCCATGCGGACCCGCGAGGTCCATATACTATCCGTAATCAGTTTTCTTTGAGTTCCTTAGCCAATCATTGGCTCTCAGTCAAATCACTTGCGCAATGTGAGCTCATAATAATTGTCTCTAGCCAATACTAGGCTCACAATACATGTATCTAGCCAATCGAGCTCATATATATAGCATCACTCCATTCAGATATATACCCCGTCGGACCCACATATGTATCAACAAACGTGCATGCATGAGATACCATATGAAGCATGAATATGAAATGCACAACATCAAGAAGACAAGATACACAATAAAGGTTCAAACTTTAATCAATATAAGTCATAAAGGTTCGACCTTTAACCAAATTCATAACAAAATTACGCTCTTTAGCTTATTTTCAACTTTTAACGAGTATTTAGGAGTGATGAGTAACACAATAATAGTGTCATACCCCACACTGGAGGTGTGGTCGGTACCCGGTGTCGCACTGACCCGAGCGTACCATTCTAAAACATAACCTGTAAACTGAATAGAAATTGCGGCCGACAAGGACATAACAACATGAATAGCATTGAGGCATAACCAAACAAAATACTAGGCCTAAAAGGCCATCAACTGAATGTACAAGACGTCATCTGGAAATCACAACATAAGGAGTTAAACAACCCCAAACAACTATGTACAATAAAGTACAGGACCGACAAGGTCGTCGTACATATCAACTGGTCAATACAGAGGCCGGCAAGGCCTTACAGAACAACTATGCATACCAACTAAATCTACAAGCCTCTATGGAAAACATAATTATGATATGGTCGGGACAGGGCCCCTACATACTCATCAATTGCATCTATACCAAAACTCAACTCATGACTCTGAATCGGTAGCTTCAGATGAAGGGAAGCTTACACTCAATTAGCTTAAGTCAACAGGCTCCTACTGGGGAGGTCCATCTGCACCTCTACCTAAACCTGTAGCATGAAATGCAGCGCCCACATCAAAAGAAATGTTAGTATGAATGAAATGTGTCGGTATGTAAAACATGAAAAGCAGTATGAACGTATAAGTTATAAAATAGGGCATAAGAAGCAACCTGATACTATGAAAACCTATGTGGCACTTAGGGCAAACAATGAAACTTTAAAACTGTACTGAAACCTCTACAGATGTTTTATTATGTAATCTTCCCTTGGCTTTTAGCCCGAGGTGTGTAATTTGGTAATTCCCTTAGGTAATTCTCTGAGGTGTATGTATGGATGCACATATAAGTGCTTGCCCTCCGGTTATGGCCCGGAGTGTATATAATGTACTTATATAACTGCCCACTGATTATCTACACAGTAGTGTAAATAGTGTGTGTGTGTGTATATATATATATATATATATATATATATATATATATATATATAGTTGCCCACCGATATTAGTTCGGTGGTGTTGGTGATATACTACAATGATAATGGCACGTATGGCCTCTTTGAGACTCAAAAACTCTTTGGCTTTATTTGGAATGACTCTTGGTCGACATGACTAACTCTTTGAAACACTCCTTCTACTAGGTTTATGATACACATATGAACATCCAACAATCAATAGGTATGGAACACAATAATAACAAGAGAAACTACTCCCGACAAGGGATAAATGACATATGAATAGAATAGTTCCTTTGACGTTTCTTTTTTAAAACGATAAACATTTGGAATTAATGCTTTTGAAAGAAGGGAATAGCCTTACATACCTTATGTCGATATCTCACAAGCTTCCGAATGCTCTACCAATGATAAATTACATTAAATGAATAACTCAGATTAATTTCGGATCAACAACTAAATGAAGACTTCACTTAGACATTTCAACAACCACTTTGTGTGCATGAGATTGATATTATCTTCTATATAGAAACCTATACTTGTAGCAACACAATCAATTCTCCTAATCCTCCTCCTTAAACTCCATAACATCTACACAATCCAGTAACTTCATTTCATAATCACAACTTCACACAAACAGCCCAACAACTCAACAAACAAAGTTCAATATATCCTTAACAAGCTAGTAGGAAGAATCACTCCTTACAAATTATAGAGCTTAAGAACAAGGAGAGGAAGGAAGAACTTACCTCAAACTACCCAAATTACTCTATTACAGAGGTTACTTCAACTTCAAGAATTCTCCAAAGACGATACAACAAGGAGAAATATGATCTAGTGATAGCCACAAGATCCTTTACGTTGAATTAGCTTGGTTTGCCTTTTGTTTTCACCTTGGATCATGATAGTCTTGTTAGAGAGAATTTAGGACTAGTTTAAGGTTGGAAATGAGATGAAATGAGCTCCAAATCTTGGCGGGACCTATTTATAGGATAGTAATAAGTTGGCACTGACCTGACCCATGGCGAGGTCTGTGAACTGCAAACAATACATGTGAATCACAGACCTTGACAATATTCCACCAAACATGCATGCCCTGTAGCTCTTTTGTAAAACGTTCATAACATCTTGTAAGGAGTTCAGATTGATGAATGGTTGGTTGCATTGAAAAGTAGACTCTCTGAACTTGAACTTAGATAGGTTATGCAGTCCTAACTATATATATATATATATATATACGGAAAGATATGCCCTTGCCAAGTTGGCCAAAAATCCAATCCAAACTTCTGCCTGTCTTTCCCCGAATATTGTGACGAGCTTAAGTTCTTTGATACGTTTGACCTCGAATCATTTTGGTACTCTCTTAACACTCGATAAAAACCTTCATTAGCCTTATAAGGGTATCATGACCTTCCCAGATTATGATGATGTCGACATACAAAGTACGGGGTATAACATCCTCCCCCCTTAAGAATATTTGTCCTCGAATGTAGGGGTAACCTAACTTAATACTTATCAATGCTATGGGATTATAAAAGAAAATCCGGCAAATTCTTCTCTATAAACATAATTGTTCAAAACCTGCCATGCAACCAGAAAGCATATCCAATGCCACAAAGGGCCATATAATATGTATATATAACATAATACCGGCCTCACACGACTGTCTAGCTATTAATATACTCAATAGGGTAATCTATAAATCACCTCAACTGTCAAGTCTCGTAGTTTGGGTTGCTCCGATCAAATCTGTGCTTTGAGTATCACCTATACAGGGTACACAAGATAAGTTACTGCTATGGAGTAGGATTAAGGGATCACATCGCACAAGCATCATATAAACCTGATGTCTGAAATATGTGAGGATATCTAGACCTCATGTCCTCCTCAGCCTCCCATATAATCTCGTATATGTTATTAATTCTCCACAATACGTCAATGAATGCTATCTTATCAGTCCGTGACTTCTGGACTTAATAATAAAGGATAGTAATTGGGACCTACTCATAGGTCTTCTGTAATTTGAACATTCTCGATAAGTAACATAGGAGATGAAACTTCCTCTGGTTTCAGAGGTAATCTCAAGCTCATAGGCCACTTGTCCAAGTCTCTGAGTAATCTTATACAGTTCGTTGTATCTAGAGATAAACTTGCCTTCTTGGTTGAACTCTTGTTACACTCTTTATGGGTAAAACCCTCAAGAATATCCCATCATGAACATCATTCTTTAAATCTCAGTATCGCACACCAACGGGTGACATCTGTTAATCCTGGACTATTGACATTCACTCCTGAAGGAATTTACTTCTTCCATAACTTTGGGGACAAACAGGACCAACATAGGTTTAAACAACTCTTATTTTCTTACGCCAAGGTAATTGATCGACGATCTATACTCCCGACCACACAAGGTCTTATAAGAATCTATCTTGATGATAATATAATAACTGCTATAATACGTATCTCGTAGAAAGATAGATGATCATCCCACTCCTCTTATATATCAATCATACTTTCATGTATCATATCCTCCAGCGTCTGAATCGTGTGCTCAGCTCAACCACTTATCTACGAGCAAACTACAAGGGTTTTCTCTATGCTTCTAAACCTTTCTAGGGGAATCTTAGAAATTCACTGCAACTGAGCCCCTCTGTTTGGGTAATAGACATTTAAATGTCCTACAGCCGTATGCCTTTTTGTAAATGGACAACTAGCATAATCCTTAACTGTGCGGGTAGCTCTATTTTGGAAAGAAATGGGTCAACTTTATAAATCTGTTGACTATCAACTATCTGGAGAGATATTTAAAATAAGAATATGGACTAACCCATAGTGAGCTTTATCTTCAAACCATGTTATCCTTTATAGATGGGAATCAGTATTCTATACACTAGCCCTCTAGGCCTCTAATGCTCTATCATTCCATGTTGATCATTGGGTTGCTATGCCAAAACTCGACACTGGTTTTCTTCTCATTATCATATCAATCCATGTATTTTGGTATCGTGGTACGTCCTTATCGAACCAAGACGAATATAACGGGAACAAGGACCATTCACTACAATATTATCCCTCAAACTCGCTAGATCTAGGATACACCATTGACCTTGTTATCAGAGAACTCTGTCTCTCTTTAATTCTGGAATTGACTTTGTTTTCCATGGGACTTTATCTTCCAAAAGTACTAATTCTAAATTCTCATTGATACTCTTTTACTCTTTCCGCAGGGGTGATGCTAGCACCATCTATTCTACAATTTTATAATCAGCAGAGCCTTGAAATTGGATCCTTAACTTACTATCTGATGGAGTTTCTTGGCTAATCTTCTCTTCTCCCGGCCTCTAGATAGGCTAAACTGTTCATACATCTTATCTCATATTGCCGTGAAGGCTGACACTTTGTTCTGTTGAACTTCCTCTTCAAATTGTAGTAGGATCAAATCCCTATACGGTTATTCCTTCATTTCATCCACGGAGGGAGGTTACCATTACATTTCTATATTATATCTCTATTATTCTATTAGTCCCATACTCGAACTCTCAACTAGTTGCCTCTCCACCACATTCATGGGATATTTTCCTGCTGAAGTCTAACTTTTGCACATCTGCCTCTTAAGGAGGATCATACTTTACTATATTACCTGGGCTCACCTTCACTTATTTTTTTTAATTCCAAGAATCGTTATTCTCTTTAAGAAGACTCATGGTCCCTATATCATCGCGATCTATCCGAGAGGAAGACTTTACTTAGTAGTAAGATAAACTCATCTCAATGTTGTTTATTATCGCCTAAAAGTGTACTGGAGGTCCTTACGATTATAGAGGATATCACGCTATACCTCCAATGCACGCTTACAGCTGCCGATCCTAAGTATTGGTCCTGAAATCCTTCTTGACTTTCCAAATGTTCTTGAGTGTAAATAACTTCACTCTCTTATTCATTTCGAATCTACACATTACAATGCATTGAGTTATCTAAACCTCTATTACCCAGGTGTTTCTTATATATCTACCCTTATGTTCCACTCTGGGTTCAACTCTTGGTTCTTAATTCAACCGACCTAACTATCAGTAAATTGTTACCATACTTAAACCGCTATGTTCAGCGTAAATTTCTCCTTTGTTTTTTAGTTGGAATCTTTTAGTGATATGCTTTTAGCAATCTCATAATCGTATATCCTTGCAGGATCTTGGGCACCTTTAACTGCCAAAGTTATCCTTCTTACCATCACATTTGCTTTTGTTCACTCTGAGTAGAATATTTAACTGATTATCTTCACTTCTAGGCTTCATTTCCCTTTTTGGTCGATTTCTTTATACTAGCCCTTTATGTCGTTACCTTCTACATGAAATACTTTCTGAGAGTTGTAGTCACTTACTTGTGAGATTAAAACTTTAGGCTCTAAGGCTATTCTATAATATGAATACTATATAGAATGACGGCTCGTCCGGTCTCTTGACTAGTCTTCTTGTAGGCTTTACATACATCATCTCTCAATGTAAATTCAACTTACCCTTTTTATTCATAAATTTTGAATAACTCCTCTTGAGCCTACATAGGCCTCTATCTTTGAGTACTCCTCACGTTTCCCTTTCTAAGACCATACGTCTAACGGTCCTTACCGTTGTTTTAACTTCTCTAATCAGGAGGATGTCACCACTCCCTTCTTTGCGTTACCACTTACATATCACTTGATAGTCATAGCGTATCCACACAATCTGGGTAACATACACTTATTTGTCATAAAACTTTTCATTGTAACCTTATCTCATGCTTACTAAGTCATCATATGAGTCAATATCTGTTCTTTTCTGTACTAATTCCCATAGGCTACTCTTTACGCTCATGGATTTCCTTTCTAAAATATCAGGTCATTAAATCAACTTTTTCATAATCTTGATCCTTTAACAACTTGAATCTTGCCTTAAAGTAATATCCTCTAAAGAGGGGCTACTGAATCGTTTACATAAGTAGGGTGTTACATGTTCATAAATGTCATGCTCAGTCCCAATAGACTTCTTATATTTTAATCAAGGCATTAATCTTAGGGGTTTTTTATGACCTTTAAAAGTCACTCTTTTACTGTTCATTCTTTCTCTGCCTGATTGCTTACCTGGTAATTTCACCACGTCTTTTATTATAACAGCCTCTCGAGGCCTCGACTTGTATTTTGTTTAACTGGAAAAATTTATCAATATTGGTACTTCCTAGTTCAGGGAGATAAATTATATGATCGATATATTCTGTTGACCTTTGTCAATTCAAACTTCATAATAGGCTTGGTTTCATAACACCTTCCTTTTCTCAACTCAACATTTACTTCTTCTTTCCTTTTTTGTTTAACTCAACTATGATTTTTGCCATGTTACCACACGTTAGCTCATGACTCTTAGTCATTTCTTGTATATACTCATATGTCCCGTTTATTGTTGTATCATTCTTTTGCTATCATTTTTGCTTCTTACCTTAATCTAAACACTCGTAACAAAATATGTTCTCGCTTTTAGTGTCTTCTTTATTGGCTGCCCTTATCTTATGGGCACTTACTATTTTTTCTTTAATTTGGACAGTTCCAGTGTGGGAGGGGAAACATTAACCTCGCACACAAAGAGTTCAATACCTGTCCCCTGAATCTTCGAGATTCTTAAAAGTCATATCCGACTAATAATTTCCTGGGTATGTCAGGCATAAACCTTCCAATGGGTGCCATTTACATAACTGCACCATTCCCATCTATACTAAGGGTTTTTCTAATCTTTACTAAATCTAGAGGGTTCACTCCTTTGTAAGACTACAAACATTGACGACTGTAAATAAAAGGTTAGAATAGGTACTTCTCGTTGTGGTTCTATCACCACTAGAGGCGGAATATCATTACTTGCATCAATTTTTTTGAATATCAACCTCCTTACAATCTTCTGCCTTCAGGTAGTCTATACCTACCTTACTTTACCTCTTTTGCGTTCCAAATAAGCACTTCACCTCTTTAAACAGGCATTAGCTTCTCCATATATGAGTGAGATAAATGCTCGGACTCTAAAACTTTAGTATAATAATCGCACGTCTAGCATGTCAATGGTCTGTTGGTGGTGGGGGGTCTTTTCTTTACTTACTATGAATACAAACTGACCGAAGTCTTTCTAACAGTCGGCATTACTGAAACTGTATAAAGCACGAGTTGGACTCGATTTCTTACAACTCAGTTCTACTGTACAATCTATGAGATGAAAGGACATAAACCATCCCTAAATGCCCGACATCCTCTCGCTTATAAGTGTGGTTCACAACACACCAAAAAAGAAGACTCTACTAGACACGACTTGTAGACTCTCTAGGACTGATATGCTTTGATACCATGTTTGTCACACCCCAAACTGGGGGTGTGGCCAACACCCGGTGTCGCACTGGCTTGAGTGTACCACTCCAAAACATAACCTATAAACTGAATAGAAACTGCGACCGACAAAGCCATGACAACATGAATAGTAAGGAGGCATAATCAACATATATACTACACCAAAAAGGCCATCGACTGAATGTACAAGACGTCATCTGGACATCACAGCAAGAGGAGTATAACAACCCCAAACAACTATGTACAATATAGTACAAGACCAACAAGGTCGTCATACAGATCAACTGGTCAACATCTCGGTCGGCAAGGCCTTACAGGACAACTATACATACCAACCAAATCTACAAGCCTTTATGAAAAACATAACTGTGATATGGCCAGGATATGGCCCCAACCTACCTATCAACTGCATTTGTATCAAAACTCAGCTCATGACTCTAACTTGAGATCTTCGGATAAAGTGAAACTTACCATTCAATCAACTGAACTCAACAAGCTCCTACTGGGGGGGGGGGGGGTATCTGCATCTCTACCTGAACTTGCAGTATGAAATGTAGCATCCCACAGCAAAAGGAACGTCAGTACGAATGAAATGTACCGATATGTAAAGCATGAAAAGAAGTATGAAAGTATAAGCTGTAAAAAAGTGCATAAGAAGCAACCTGATACTCTGACAACCTGTGTGCCACTTAGGGGGAATAATGAAACTCTTAAACTATACTGAAACCTCTACAGATGTTTTATTACATAAACTTCCCTTAGCTTTTAGCCCGAGGTTTGTAATATGTTACTACCCTTAGGTAATGCTCTGAGGTGTATGTATGGATGCACATATAAATGTCTGCCCTCCGGTTATAGCTCGGGGTGTGTATAATGTTCATGTACAACTGCCCACCGGTTATCTGCGCGGTGGTGTGAATAATGTATATATATATATATATGTGTGTGTGTGTGTGTGTGTGTGTGTACGTAAGTATGTATAGCTGCCCACCGACATTCGTTCGGTTGTGTTGGTGATATACTACTATGATAATGGCACTTAGGCCTCTTTGAGACTCGAAAACTCTTTGGCTATACTTTGAAACGACTATTGGTCTACTAGATGACTAACTATTTGCACCACTCCTTCTTAGAGGTTTATGATACTCATATGAACAACCAACAATCAAGAGGTATGGAACACAATAATAACGACAGAAACTACTCTCGAAAAAGGATAAATGACATATGAATAGAATAGTTCCTTTGACGTTTCTTTTTTAAAACGATAAACATTTAGAATTCATGCTTTTGAAAGAAGGGAATAGCATTATCTACCTTATGTCGATATCTCACAAGCTTTTGAACGCTCTACCGATGATAAACTACATTAAATGAATAATTTGAATCAATTTTGGATCAACAACTAAAGGAAGACTTCCCTTAGATATTTCAACAACCACCTTGTGTGCCTAAGATTCATATTCTCTTCTATATAGAAACCTATACATGTAGCAACACAATCAATTCTCCTAATCCTCCTCCTTAAACTCTATAACATCTACACAATCCAACAACTTCATTTCATAATCACAACTTCACACAAATAACCCAACAACTCAACAAACAAAGTTCAATATCTCAAATAATCTCCTTAACAAGCTAGTAGCAAGAATCACTCCTTTCAGCTTGTAGAGCTTAAGAACAAGGAGAGGAAGGTAAAACTTACCTCAAACCACCAAAATCACTCTAGTATAGAGGTTACTTCAACTTCAAGAATTCTCAAAGTCGACACAACAAGGAGAAATATGATCTAGCAATAACGATGGGATCCTTTACGTTGAATTAGCTTGGTTTGCCTTTGGTTTTCACCTTGGATTATGAGAGACTTCTTGGAGAGATTAGGACTAGGTTAGGGTTGGGAATGAGATGAAATGAGCTCCAAGTCATGGGGGAGGGGGGACCTATTTATAGGAAAGTAACAAATTGGCACCGACCTAACCCGTGGCGAGGTCTGCGAACCACAAACCATGCATGCGAATCACAGGTTGGATCCCAGACCTTGATATCTCTTTTGTAAAATGTTCATAACTTTTTGTATAGAGATCGGATTGATGAATGGATTATTGCGTTGGAAGTAGACTCCATGAGCTTAAACTTAGATAGATTATGCACTCCTTAACTATATATATATATATACACACACACACATAGAGATATGCCCTTGACAATTTGGCCAAAAATCCTGTCCAAACTTATGCATGTCTTTCCCCGAATATTTTGACGAACTTAACTTCTTTGATTCGTTTGACCTAGAAACCCTTTTGGTACTCTCTAAACACTTGATAACAACGTTGGTTAACCTTATAAGGGTATTATGACCTTCTCGGCTTACGACGATGTTGACATACAAAGTACGAGGTGTAACAAACAGACAAGATAGGCATACATACATAAAAACTAAAAAGTACGAGCTTTATACCCCAATCACCGATCCATAGGATCATACTAACAATCAGATAGTGCCCTGAGCATGACATTCAATACACAATTTAAATGGTGCAAGTACCCATAATATGTCACCGATACCCGATACAAATGCTCATCACATCACAAGTATCAGTACCCCTTATTATCCCCAATACACCCTCTTAGTTTATTTGACCAACCACGATGCTTTAAATAAGGTACAAGATCTCAACTTGCCTAATTTGAAGTTCGAAGCTCAAACGATCACCATATGGCCTTTCCCTTCTTCAAAGCCGCCGAACGATCTCAAACTATTCAAATACGTAATCTATATAAGTATACGAGTTCGTAGACACTCCTATTGCTATGATAATAATTCGGGTCCAAAAGTCACCCAAAAAGCCAATCCTGATCCCGAAGGTCAAAACTATAATTTCATCACAAAATCGGGTTTAATATAAATAAAATAGTACTATATGAGGTTAAACGAGTCCAATAATACTAATATTTCTATACTTTAGTTCGAAAATCCAAAAATGACCCCAATAAGGTAACCCCGAGCCCCCAAGGGTAAAAATGAAATTCTATTTCAAAATTGGTTTTCCCATAGCTTAATTAGTCTAAATCCATAAAATCCATTCAAAAAGCCATCATTTTGATTCTCAAATCCATGATTTATCACTTTTCAACTTTTGGGTTCAAAAACTCCAATTTCTACAATCCAAATGCAGATAAAAATGATAACCAACGAAAATAATCATGGGAAAACACCAAAATAAGGATTATGTACTTACCATCAATGCCATGAAAATCAACTCAAACGGAGCTCTAGAACTCAAAATATGCCCAAAATACTAAATATTTCAGATATGTTCAATTTATACAATGTCTAGGTATTTTCGTCCATGGTGATCGCGAAGCCAGTTTCGCGATCATGAAGGCCAACTTTGTTTTACACCAGAAAACCAGCAATAACACATTTTAGTAAAATGATCATATCTCCCTCATACGATGTCAAAACGCAATGATTCCAATTGCTATAGTTCTGAAATAACGATTCAAATGTAACGGTTCAATCAAATACTAATAAAAGCCCTTTCACCCAATAGGGTATCATTTATGCTCAAAACAACGTCTAAATAAAAAACAAACACCATACAACCTAAACTTATTATAAACACATCGAAATCTAACCAAAATTTGCAGATAATTTCAAAATTATCATAGGAATCTGCTCAAACTCTCAAAACACCCAAACGGGCCTGTCTTCACCAATGTTGACTGTGGTTAACTCCAAATCACATCAAAAGGTAGTTTCTCAACCAACCACCTAAATCACACATGAACCTCTCAGGAACCGAACCAATGACTCGACTAAGTCATAGATCACATTTCTGGCCTAATGGAATCGACGAAACTTCAAAAAAGACTCATTTACCCATGATGTTGACTTTGGTCAACTAAATCTTTTCTTTAACTTAAGAACCTCCTAAAATTCACTTTCTTGTCCGAAACTCACCCAAATCACTCGGGACTCATCCCAACCATCCATCTAGTTCAAAAAATCACATTCCGAACCTAACAGAACCATTGAATTTTTATTTTGGATGCATTTACCGAATAGTCAACTCTTGGGCTAACTTCTCAAACTTAGAAATTCAAAATTTCAAAACGTAGATTTCCTTTCACGATTTTTATCTGATTGTCTTGGGAATCACACCAACTATCCCCACAAGTCATAAACATCAATACAAAGCTAAGGAATCAAAAAAAATTCAATCCGGATCTTATTTTTTTCTGTGACCGTCTTTTTTCCCCAAATAAACATATTGAGTACTAAAACTGACTTAATTGTCAAAAACCAACCAAACGAACTCTAAAATTAGTTTCGTCAATTTTTTCTTGTCATAAATAATATTATAATTCCAACAAAATCTTCATCTTGCCAATCCGAACACGTTTTCCAAAATGAACAATTCATCTAAATAATTAAATACGGGGATTTTCAAAATAAAACCTTCTCCCAATGTGAACCAAATGATATCCGTTCAAATTTGTAAGCAAGTCAAAATAATTGTTACAGAGCTTCTATAAAGACGACACTCAAAATAGAGCATCGGTTCTCATAACAACTGATTGGGTCGTTACATCATCCACTATTTAAATGCACGTTCATCCTAGAACATAAAAAGAAATAAAGTATCTGAACTATAAAAAAAGTTGGGGATATCCACCTCGTATGTCCAACTCAATCTCCCAATTAGCCTCATCAATCAACTGATGCCTCTATTGAACCTTCTCTGAAACTATCTCTTTGAATTCCAACTTCCAAATTTGCCTATCCAAAATGGCTACTAATTCTTTCTCAAAAGTCAAATTCTGGTCAAGCAACACTGAAACCTATTGAATCCCATTAGAACCATCTGAATGGTACTCCTTGAGCATCAAAATGTGAAATACAAGGTGAACACTCGATAAACCAGGTGGAAAAGCTAACTTATAAGCCACCTCGCCAATATACTGAACAATCTCAAAGGGTCCAATATACCTTGGGCTAAACTTGTTCTTCTTTCCGAACCACATCACACCCTTCATGATTGAAGCCTTCAATAAAACCCGCTCGCCAACCATGAACTCCAAATCAAGGACCTTCCGATCTGCATAACTCTTTTGCCTACTGTAAGTTGTGAGAAACCTCTCCTGAATCAATATGACCTTTTCCGAAGAATCCCTCAACCAGTCTGCACTCCAACTCTTAACCTCGTACACATCGAACCAACAACCTATCACACCTCAATATAGGTGAGGCAGACATGCACCTAGTGTCTTAGTTACGTGAGCGACCTATATTATAAGACAAATAACTTACTGTATTTGAAACATCTGCAAACAAAAAATCCCATATATATATATATATATGAGAGAGAGAGAGATGGGTTTATGAGGCCTCAACCTGTACAACACTTTACTTACATAACATTACTGACCATAGTCGTACATACATTTACAAAAGCCTCTAAGAATATATGACATTAATAACTTGATCGGGCCCGGGCCCTAGCCTACCTATATAGCTTGTACAACTATATCACAAGTGCGCCTAGAATTGGCTACTCCAGGAAGAAGTGGAGCTCATCAAACTTTGATGATTAACTAGAGTGACTACTGAGAAAGCTTGCCAATCTAGGAACCTAGACCTGCAGCATGACATGCAACGTCTGTGGCAAAAGGGACGTTAGTACGAAAGAATGTATCGAATATACAAGGGAGATAACATAACAAATGTAAGTGTAAAATCTTCCAATGAAAGAAAATAGGAAAGTAAGAACAACTACATAGGTACTTGGCCCTCGTCTACACGCTGCATCTTATGAAACTACTATTGCCTCTTTGGCATTTTCTACTACAACAACTTGCAAGTGATATACAAATACAAGATTCTTACGTCACAAATAAGCCCCACTGGGCAACACATAAGCCTTAAAGGCCGACAAATAGGCCGTAGTGGCCAGCAAATAGGCTTTGTAGCCATTCAAATAGACCTCGATGGTCAGTAACTAGGCTTTTGTAGCCAATAAATAAGCCGCAAGGGCGAGCGAGTTGTTCCTCTTAATTCAACTAGTTTCTTTGTGTATTACATTATACAACTAAAGCTATGTTCTGAAGTGACCACCATGATACATACAATCACTTACAAGTAATGTAACTAAAGAGTTTTCTTACCTTCTGAGTTGAATACAAATGCACATATACTCAACTAGAAAGGTAATAACTACAAATGAAGTCGACGTGGAAAACTAAATAACTAATAAGTGTGTGACCCAATTCTTAATACAACTGGACTTTTGGGACTCTTATCTCATGAGGACAACCAATGTTTCCAAATACTCTGTGAAATCATGTCAAGTAGTGTAGAATGTAATGAGGACTTAGTAGTTTGGAATGGAATAAACTAGTGAAGCTCAAGGACCAACAAGATATAAGTTGAACTTCTAATTACAACTCCTCTCTTACCATTTTTGACTATTATTATACAACAATAACTATCACATATAATAGGGATTTCGAGACACAACTAATAATTACAAGCTGATTCATCTACTATTTAAGATACACACTCATGCGATGAATCAAATAAATGCTAGTGAACTTAGGAGCTGACTTATGAGCCACATAACGCTCAACTCAACAACATATATCACAATCTGAGGTAATAAGGAAATCAAATACAAGAATAGAGTACCTACGACAATTGTTCTTCTTAATTTTTTGTCTCATCTAGTACACTTCTAATGAGTCATTGATAAGTATCAGGCTAATTGAAAGAAACAAGAAAATAATGCGGAAGTGAAAATACGAAGATTAAAGATAGAATTTAAAGATATGCGAAATTCAAGAATAAAAGCTCCAAATTTTAAGATTAAGTGATAAGAACCCTAATTGATCTTAGTATTTAGAATTAGCGGATTAAGAATAATTACAATACTAATAGAGTTAATTCAAGAACTTGTATCAAAAAGTGATCTAGACTCCTATTTCGAAGAAATTAGAGATAGTAAATAGTATAAGACTAATTACCTTCTTTAATTTACGAATAAGAACCAAAGATATCAAGTATGAATTAATCTTACCTCTTAGAAGAAGACCATGACTGATCCTGAAAGGGAATGAATGGTAAAAATAGCATGTCGTATCAACGTAAAGTTCTTAAAAAATTTAATTGTTCCTAGATGGGTAGAATCATTCTTATAAGGTTGCAAGATAAATTAAAAGTAGCCACACACAAAGATGTAAAGACGAGAAACTCTCAAATAATAATAATGTTGTCTGTCTCATAAAAATAATAAAATTCACCCCGATATATAGGGGAAACCTATCCAAATAGAACGGAATTCGAATCGTACTTTATGGAATAATAAATCCCAAAACCTAACTAGAAAACTTTTAAACTAAGAAATTTTAAACTAGGAAAACATATAAAAATAATACCAAAATTATTCCTAAAGAAATAAGAAAAAGTCTTCAACTAAGCACCAAAAAATTCCATGCCTAAACAAGGCAAATGGGCGTGACTTTCAGCCCCTAAAACAACCCCCTTTTTGGGCAGAATTTTCCAGCTAATCTAGGCTGGAATTCTCACGGTAATGCAGCCATTTTTGGACGACCTTTTGGCTTAGTCATCTTATTGGAAGACTCTCGGCCTTGTCACCCTTTACATGACCTATTAATTGTATTCTAAGGTAGTTATTACATGGTATACTATGTCCTAATCTAAGAGCTAAAAGCTAAGATAAGAAATAAAGACAAGCTAAAATAAAACATGGTCTTCGGCCAAGACCTACATACAAAGGCCGAATAAAAACTTTCTTCCAAGATCTTCACGTGACAACTCCAACTCGAACTCCATTCCATTTTCCATGCCATCTGAGGCATATTATCTTCGGATGATCAACCTTATTTGGAGCACCGAGCTTAACACCTCGAGGATCAAATTGGAACCTTGAGCTCAGGGGGATTTTTACATCAGTAAGAATACTTGATATATACATATTGGAACCCTATGATTTGTTGGTACTCTATTGTACTTTATAGATCAGTACGGGAAGTAATAACTATTACAAATGTTCGAAAGGATAAATAAATGGTCAATCTTCAAAACTGCCGCATGTGTGTTGTGTCTTGAATCTTGATCACCTTGCAAAGACAATGTTGAGAACTGCCGCAAGTTTGTTGTGTCTTGAATGTTGATATCCTGAAATCAAGAAACAACTAAATCTGGATGGTTACAACGTTGTGTGTTGAGTCGAGGATAGCCCTCTATCCTTAAGACAAGATTGCCCCGTGTAAATGCTTTTACGTTAGCGGGCAATAGTCTCCCAAGATAAAACAACACTTTAATCTCAACACTACAAAGCCAATAGGTTGAGCCTGCCGAATAAAACAAATATGAATCGACTTGCTGAAGATATGGAATAGGAAGGAAGAGATTTTATCTACTATTCTCTTTTGTCTCTGGGTATATAGTGTGTCTCTGTAGTGTATATCTTGTGTATATGTAAGGGTTTGGTCACTGTTTTTCAGCCACTGTTTTGCTGAATTTCAGTTACTGTTTCGTGGCTTTTTGCTGTCTGTTTTTCGTGTGTTTTCAGTCTTCTGTGCAGTTTTGAATTGAGCGAACAACTGCTCAATATATAGCATGGAAGAGGGGCTGTTCAACTGCCAAAAAACAAGGCTGTAATGGCCATTAAGGGAGGCCATTAAAACAGCCAAGTAATGGCTGTTAAGGCCATTGAAAGAGGCTGCCCAAATGCCCAAGTAATGGGCTGTTAATGGAGGAGTTAATCAGCCAAGTAATGGCTGATTAATGCCTCAAAAAACAGTTCTAACAGAGGCAGAACCAACTTTCCATAAACTCTGGGGACCAAACTGTAAATATTGAAATTTCAGGGACCAAAATGTACATATGAAAGAATTCATGTCCAAACTGTACATATGAAACTTCAGGGATCAAACTGTACATCTGGCAGAGTTCTCTGGTCCAAAAAGATAATATCAAAAAGTCCCCACAGCCCACGACCCGTGAACCGGACGGGCGGCGGCGGCGCGCGTGTGGGCTTAGCCTTGAACCCAAGCACATCTAGGTCTTCCCTCCTTTAAACACATGGGATACCCCTTGGGGTCCCAACCCCTTTACCAATTAGAGACTTATATAGAGAGCAATTCTTCCTATTTCCACCGATGTGGTAGATTTGTCCCACACCACATTTCCATGCCTCAAACACCTTACTTCGTGGACCAATATCTCTTTCATTTCTCAATGAAATTTGACGATTCTTGGCCCTACGGTCATCTACTCACTTCGTAGATCATGCATGCGTAAAGAGACAAAGCCTCCAACATGCGGAACACTAGTGTTTAATTCATCAAAGATGGGTGGACGCATCTCCCCGCTAAAGGTAAATTTCCAACATGATTATGACGTAGGATTTAGGCAAAACGATACTTACATCATTTAGAATGGATAGAGTCCCAAAACATGTTTTCAAATATTCCCCCAAGTTATAAACTTGTACGTCTTTATATAATAAAAAATGAAATGATTTTAAAGGCTTAATTTGATTTGAACTTGTTAAAAAAATGGACTGCTTTGGTACTAAAAATGAACTGTTTTACTTTGAAATCCGGATTATTTCAATACAAAAACCGAACTGTTTTTGAAGAGAAAAGAAAACTGAAAATTTGTTGAAACCTTGAAATTCAGAAACTGATTTTAAACGGAAAATTGGTCAAGTTTACAAAACCTTTAAAGACTGTTTTAGGTCAAGTCCAACTAAGTTGATTTCTAAAAAAATAGAAGAAAAGCCCTTAATGACTTGAGTTTAAGTATTGGTTTGGAAGTAGAATATGGTTTGACATTCAATAATAATAAAAGGGGAAAACTTTATATTTCTATTAAAATCCCCATAGCATGTTATTTCAAATGGACTATACTTCTTTTCTTTAAAAGATTTTCAAAGAACTTCTAAGGATATTAGACAAACCATTGGACTAAATTAGTAGGGTTCTACTCAAATTAAATTTTAAGTTTGCCTTAGTCTGAAAATGGATTGACTAAATTATCCCTATACGATTTTTTCATGCGGAATTCAACTCTTTGATTTTCAAAACTCCCTTTCAAACTTGAAATGAAAAAATGAGATGACATGCTATGATTTTGCGGAAAATAAACACTCTTAAGGCAATTTTTAGTAATTAGACATGATATAGAATCCGAAGGTCAACAGTATTCTATGGATCCTTAATACCGGGGTGTCTAACACCTTCCCTGGAGGATCACCAGAACCCTTACCTCAAGCTCTGGTTTAAAAGGGATTTTCACAGATTTTTAAATAAACCGTTTTAGCCAGTTTTCCTAATTTTCCTATAAATTAGGTGGCGACTCTAAAAATAATATTCGAAATAGAGTTCCAACAACCTCCTAGTAGCTTTTATGCCTCCGCGGAAAAGTGAACCATAAAATAATTAACTTACAACAACTAACTTAGAACGCAACTTAACGTGGAAGAAAAATACGGGATGTTGCACAATCGGAGAATGACATCTCCAACCATATAATATCTCAAATGGTGCCATTTCAACGCTTGAATGGTAACTATTATTGTAAGAAACTCTGCTAAATGCAGGAGATGATACCATTGACCACCAAGGTCAATCATACAAGCCCATAACATATCCTAAGGACATGAAAAGTCTACTCAGACTAGCCATCTTTCTGAAGGTGAAATGATGTGTAATTTCCACATGAGATAAATAATCTGATTCAGTACGAAAAGAACCAACTTAGTCTAATGGTCCACAATGACCCAAGTAGCACCAAACATTATCAAAGTCCATGGTAATCCTACAACAAAGTCCATGGTAATCCTACAACAAAGTCCATAGTAATTTGCTTACTCACCTAATCTGCCAAATCTTGTTTGAACTTAGCTTAATAGTTCGATTCACACACATTTGATCTGGTTCCAGTTGAAATACCTAATTGTAATTATAACCATAACTCTAAACGCAATTGGCTGATTCCACAATTGTCATCATAGTCGCCACAATCTTTTAGCTCAAGTAGAAATCCATTGTCAAATATGTACCCGTAAAGTACCCTGATTCTACTTATCTTTATCCCACACCTTCCAAAGTCATCTTTAGTTACAGGAATCCATAGAAATCACTTTGTCACACTCCATGAGTCTAAATTATGACTCCATCTGACCAGAAAAGAATTTGTGCTTGTACTGAGCTGATTCTAAGCATTTTTGTCAAAAGCTGACCTTATCCAAGGCATATTACGCAATTTTCAAATTCCTAAGTTCTATTTCGAAGAGCTAAAACTACTGGGTCAACACTCATCATTCAATTCCTTCTAATCCTTCAAATATCATACTATGCGCATCATCTTAGCAATTACATTTCCATACCAAATCTGTAGAAAATCAAGTAGTCACTCCAAAGATTTTCTATATCCATTTATACCTCCTCCAAAACATTACCAAGTAACCACATAGACTATTGGAATTTTTCGTATAGCTACCATCAACAAAAATATTATCAATTCTCCTCAAACTCCAATAACAATAAAAAAACATGACATACCTATATTCTGAATGGAAATCCATCAATCCTTAAGTCATATAATGAGTTACTAGAATAACCATACATCTTCCTAATAACATAACCATAAGCCACCGACTTTAAATAAATGGACCCGACCCGGTTAAAATGCACCATTCCTTGAGTATGATCAATAATTACCCGAACTGTTTCCAAATCTTTGTAAAATGAAAATAAACCTTTCATAAATATGTGGTGACCCATTCTGATTTGTTGTTCCTGAGTACAAAACCTCGTTCTGTCATTCACAATATTAAAAGCTTAAATTTGCCTAAGTCATCAACCAAGTACCGATGAACTATACCTTATGACTTTAAATCTTCATGGAATCTAATTATAATGAGATCTGCTCCTTTTAATGTCACTAAACTCGTTCATCACTTCGAACACTCCAATGAAAGGCCTATGACCCCATATTTCACCCTTTCACAACCATAAACTCAAACTTTAAGCGCAGTACCTTATTACGCTTTTGGAAAACCCAATGTATCAAATCACACAATCCATCTGTCTTACCATACATAATTTCTCTCAAGTCATCCGTGTTTGAAATACTCAACCACACTGTCTAACCATTCACATTTTGACACAGTCTACTACCATGGATATAGTCTCACCTAAAAAATGTGATTCCTACTTTTCAGTTGTAGAAACTTCTTCTTATCAACCAACTCTAGATTGTCCATACAAGGATCCCACAAAACTACCCATCTTGGTGTTGTACAAGTTACCTCCTCACCAATCCTGAATAAAAAAGTCCTTGTTGGTTGTTACCATACACCAAGTAAAATTATCTGCATATTCCTTTCTCAATCACACTATCACTTTTCCACCCTATATGAAAGATATGATATGATGTCAACATAACCCGTATAGGTTTTAAGTAGTCACATTGCTTCAAAGTCAAGTCCTAAGAACTTTAATCTTCCAAAATCGATAGTAAGATGCCTTTACCTTAATTCTTCTCCTATCATATTGCATTCAAAATCACTTTTATCATTATCAACTGAAAATCACTCAAATCCATTCATGGGTGGATCAAAATATCATACATCTCACAAAATAGCTAAGCCAATCATAGAGGTAGTAGAAAATCACAATCTTGAACATCTAATATTTTTCATGCCTCACTCGAACCTTAAAACTAAACATTTCTCTAGGCCAAATACATCACTTAACAATATTCGTATTTTTTCACCGAATTAGGTGGAACAAATGATAACTCTTTAGGTAATTAAATCTTCATATTCGTCCATCACTAGAGCCATTTATATTAGTCGATCACTATTTTCCTCCAAAAGCCTACGACATAGTCCATTTTACTGATCAATTCATGTCATTTTAGTATTCCTTCATAAACAGAGTAGTCTTACACAATATCAATAAGATCATGGTTCAAAAATGACTTCTTATCACCATACCCCCGAGATATCAAGCAAACCTCTAAACACGGACTTTACTTAAATATTACACCTAATTATTCCCACAATATTCAATCATCCATAGTAACTTTCTTATAAACGAGCACATCTACCACTTGTGCTCGTCATATGACTGATTTTGATCCATTTGAATTCCTTTCATTGCATATATGTTCTGTCGAGTAGGTGAAGAATCTTCACACACACCTCAATACGAAGTCCTATAGCCTTATACCTTATCACAAAAGGCCAATATTCATGTTCATATCTTTGTCAAACTTCTCTTCATATCCTCATAAACTATTCTTCTTGCCCGGTCAACTAATTCATCTATGGTTTCCTTCGTCTTCAGAATATTAGTACATGTCCCATCTTATTGCACCTCAAGAAATCCTTATGTTATGCTCAAGACTCTCAAGAATATTCTTCAAAGCCATAATGTTTTAACCTATTTATTCCGCTAACCATACTTTTTACAACCACTAACTTGCTTTTCAATACTCCTTATGCCATAGATACACTCTCCCAACTTCCGAGCGACTAGTTGTAGGAGACATGTTGGTCAATGCATGCCTTTGCACCATTACTCTCATTTCCTAGAGGATATCACCAAACCAGAGGGTTTAAAACACAACCACACTCAACTAAGTTTTCACAACATCACTGCAATCTGAACTTGGTCACACATCTTTATCACGTTGACACATCTCTTACCTTAAAACGTAACGCCATATCCAGTCATTTATCATACAAATACGAGAACGTGTCCTCACCCTCAGTGAGAGAGTAAAATAAAGAAAATCTTAGAATCCATTAGAATCAATTAAGCATGATAAGGAATGAAAGATTGAGTTTTCCTAGATGTCTTATAACCTCTCAAATATAGGTAGAGAGCTCATCATATCAATCTACAAGACTCTACTAGACACTATTCTTGTAATTGTGAGATTGGTGAACCTAAAGCTCTGTTACAAATTTGTCACAATCCAATTTTAAAGCCATCATGGCACTAACCCCAAGGGTCAGTAAGCCGACCTTAACCATTTAACCCAAATTGATTAGAAAAATAAAGTGCAAAAATAGTAAAAGCCATTCAATTTAAGTCATAAATAAGTCTCATAATATAAATAGTATGAAAATACTACAGAACCCCCGAGACTGGTGTCACTAGTACATGAACTAACTAGAAAGGAATACAAGTATGAGAATACATCCCGAAAGTATATAATATGCCTGAATATGAAAATACAGAAAGTAAATGATAGGTAGGAGGATCTGGTGCCATGGATCACACAGATGGCTCACCCAAAATCATCCAAAATGGCCTTCTCAACGGTCGGCAACATCTCGAGCTCCACTCGTACTAGGAATAGAGTCTGCACACAAAAATGGTGCAACAAATGTAGCGTGAGTATAAAAATAACTGGTACTCAACATCATCATCGATGGACCCTAGATAATATGGTGACGAGGGTGGCCTTTTGAATACTACTTTCACACCAATTTCCACTAGTCCCCTTAATAACAATAATTTATTGTACACGTACGACAATCCCTTGTCTCCATTTTATCTAGGGTCAATCGACTATGATGTTGAGTACCCATTTTAGTTATACTCATGCTACACTTGCTGCACCCTTTTTTATGCAGATTCTATTCCTAGCACGTGCGTACCTCTGGATGTTGCCGACTGTTAAGGAGGCCATATAGATGATTTGGTGTGAGAAATTAGTGTGATCCATGGCACCAGATCTTCCAATCTTTCCTTTACCTTTTGTCCTTTTATTTCTAGATAGCTTATGTATTTCGGGATGTATTCATAGACTTATATTCCTTTTTAGTTCATTCTTGTACTAGTGACACTAGTCTTGGCGAGATTTGTAGTACTCGTTCCGTATTATTATGTTAGGAGACTTATGCAAGACTTACATTGAATTATTATAACTATTTCTGCACTTTATTCTTGCATTAATTTAGGTTAAAGGGTTGTGGTCAACTTACTAACTCTTGGGAGTTAGTTCCATTATGGCTTGGTAAATTGGGTCATGGCAAATTAGTATCATTTAAGGTTCACCGGTCTCACAACTACAAGAAAATGTCTAGTAGAGTCTTGTGAATCGATACAATAAGCTTCGTACCTAACTTCGATAGGCTATAGGACATCTAAAAAAACTTTGATCTTTTATTCCTTATTGTGCATACTTGATTCTAATGGTTTCTAAGAGTTTATTATTTCACTCTCTCACAGATGGTTAGGACACATTCGACTGAAGTTGGAGATTAGGAGCCCATACCTATACCCGTACCAGCTGCTGAGACTGTTGCTCGAGGGAGAGGCAGGGGATACGATAGGGGTCGAGGCAGGGGATATGATAGGGGTCGAGGCAAGGCTAGAGCCTATATTTCTATGCCAGCCAGAGACCGAGCACTAGTTGTTTCTCAAGCCCGTGCTAGAGAGTTGAGTTCAGATCTAGAAGAGTAGCCAGTTCAGGTAGATGATATTGGACCTGCCCAGGTACAAGAGGGATTCATTGCTACTCATATTCTTTAGGACACCTTGGCGCGTATTCTAAGTGTCTTTGAGAGTTGGTTCTAGCAGGAGCACTTTCGATTACTCCACAGGGTTCCCAAACTAGAATTGGGGGTCAGACTCCCAATCCGGTGGCTTCAGGGTATAGGACCCTAGGAGCACAGGCAACTGTTACTATGGTTTCTCAGTTTTTCTATTTTTCCATCTTAGGATGTTTTTATTTATCCAGTTGTTCAGCCCTGTATGTTTGTTGAGAAATAGAAGAGGCTGGATAAGTTTGAGAAGATAAAGCAACCACAGTATGATGTGCATCCTGATGATGATTCTTATGAGTTTCTAGTGAGTTGTCATGAGATGTTGCACCATTTGGGATTCGTTGAGTCCAATGATGTTGATTTCACAATATTTCAAATGATTGGCCTTGCCAAGCAGTGGTAGAGGGTGTTTGTTAAGACTAGGTCAGTTGAGTCGCCCCCATTTACTTGGGCTGAGTTCACTAGAGTGTTTCTAGAGAAGTGGGTTCCCTACAGCTTGAGGGAGGAAAGGCATGCGAAACTTGATCTATTAGAGAAGAGGGTATGTTTGTCACTGAGTATGAGATGAGGTTCCACTCTTTGTCTTGTTGTGCCTTGACTATTTTACCAGATGAGACAAAGAGGATTAGGAAGTTTGTGAGAGGTCTGTTGTATCACATTCGAGTTCAACAATGCATGTGGTAACTTTGGGAGGTACTTTTTAGGCAGTAGTGGATGCCACAATGAGTGTTGATTCTATTAGGAGTCTTTAATTTGGGGATAGATAGAGAAAGAAGCCCCACAACTCAGACAGTTATAAAGGTACCTTATCTGAAGGTAGAGGTTATTATGGTAAGGGTTATCTCCCCCAGTTCAGCAGGCCAGTTTAGTCAATGATGCAGACTTTAACTGGTAGTTCTTCAGGTTATGGTGGTTATAGTTTGGGATAGGGTTCCCAGAGTTCTTATTCCCGACCTGTAGGTTGAGGTAGTCATTCCGGCCATTCTAGATCTTCTGAACAGCCTATGTCCCATCATGGATGTTTTAAGTATGGTGATATGGGACACTTTATAAGGGACTACCCCAGAGTTAGACAGAGTGGTCAGCACTCTGGTTCTTATAGTTCTGCATCAAGAGTAGTACAACAGGGTAGAGGTGGTGCACAGAGTGGTAGATATGGTTCTTACTCGGGTAGAAGTGGTTCCCAGACAGGTTGTGATGGTGGTCACAGAAGTTCTCAAGCCGAGGTGTCTGTGGTCAATGGTATGCATTACCAAGTAGACTAGAAGCAAATGTTTCTGATGTAGTCATCACAAGTACTATTTTAGTTCATCATCGGCCGGCTGTAATATTATTTGATCCAGGCTCTACATAATCTTATGTGTCTACTTATTTTTCTTCGAGTCTGGGTATGATGTGAGTCACTTGACTTCTCTATTAGTGTTTCTACT
The DNA here is from genome assembly GCA_029783415.1 of Anisodus acutangulus. Lineage (NCBI taxonomy): Eukaryota > Viridiplantae > Streptophyta > Magnoliopsida > Solanales > Solanaceae > Anisodus > Anisodus acutangulus. Next base: position 20,344,596 of record CM056511.1, on the reverse strand, counting down.
CTTGTTGGGTATTCTATAATTGTGTATCGGGTGTACCGATCCTGTATTGTGAATTTAATGGGGTATGACACTTGGGTTGATTTGATAATTATAGATATGGTAGATTTCAACATTATTCTAGGCATGAATTGGTTGTCTCCTTATCATGTTATCTTGGACTGTCATGCCAAGACAATTGCATTAGCCATGCTGGGGATTCCTAGGTTGGAATGGAATTGTGCTACTAGCCATGCGCCAAAGAAGGTGGTATATTATCTTAAGGATAGACAGATGGTTGAGAAAGTTATTTGTCTTATTTGGCATATGTTTGGGATACTAATGTTGAAATACCTCCCCTTAAGTCAGTGCCAGCAGTGAGGGATTTTCTCGAGATGTTTCCAACCGATCTACCAAGTGTTCTACTGGATTGTGATATTGATTTATGTATTGATTTGGAGTCGGGCACCAAGCCCATCTATATTCTACCATATCAGATGGCGTCAACATAGTTGAAGAAGCAGTTGTAGGATATATTGAGTAAGGAGTTCATTAGACCTAGTGTGTCACTATGCGGTGCTACAATGTTGTTTATGAAGAATAAAGATGGGTTTATGCGGATTTGTATTGACTACCGACTTTTTAACAAGGTCACAATTAAGAACATGTATCATATTCCTCGCATAGATGACTTATTTGATTAGCTTCAGGGTGTATTAGTCTTCTCTAAGATCAATTTGGGATCCGGTTATCACCAGTTAAAGATTATGGCAGAGGATATCCCTAAGATAGTTTCATGACATGTTATGGTTATTATGAGTTTTTGGTCATGTCTTTCGGGCTGACTAATGCCCCAATAGCTTTCATGGATTTGATGAACGATGTCTTTAGACCATACTTGGATTCTTTCATGATTTTCTTCATCGATGATATATTGATCTACTTTTGGAGTAGGGAGGGGCACGAGCAACATTTGAGGATCATGCTCGAGATTCTAAAGGAGAAGCAACTTTATGCTAAGTTTTCAAAATGTGAGTTCTGACTTATTTCCATGACATTTTGGGCCATGTGGTGACCAAGGATGATATCATGGTATATCCAAATAAGATTGAGGAAATTCAAGATAGGGTTAGACCCACTTCAGTTATCGATAATCAGAGTTTTATTGGTCTCGCTAGTTATTACCAATGTTTTGTAGAGGGGTTTTTATCTATTGCATCTCTCCAGATCAGATTGACTTAGAATAATATACCTTTCTATTGGTCGAATGAGTGTGAGGAGAACTTTCAAAAGCTCAAGACTTTGTTGACTATATCTCTGATTTTGACTCTTCCTGTAGAGGGAAAAGACTTTATTGTGTATTGTGATGCTTCGCAGATCGGCCTTGGATGTATTTTAATGTAAAATGGGAAAGTTATAGCTTATGCTTTGAGGCAGTTGAAGATGCACGAGAATAACTACCTACTCATGACTTGGAGTTGGCGACATTAGTATTTGCCTTGAAAATTTTGAGGCATTACCTCTATGGTGTGAATTGTGAGGTGTTTACCGATCATTAAAGTTTTTAGCATATTTTTAATGAGAGAGATCTTAATTTGAGGCAGAGGAGATGGTTAGAGATGCTTAAGGATTTTGAAATGACTATTTTTTATCACCCGAGGAAGGCCAATGTAGGGGTGGATGCCTTGAGTCAGAAGGCGATGAGTATGTGCAGCCTAGCATCATTGCAGGTAGGGGAGCAACCTTTGGCTATGGAGGTTCAGTAATTGACAAATAATATGGTGAGACTTGATATTTCTAAACCTGGTAGGGCTCAAGCTTGTGTAGAGGCACAATCATCGTTATTAGATCACATTAGAGCCTAGTAGTTTGATAATGCCAAGTTGTGCAATATTAGGGACAAACTGTTGAAAGGAAAGGCAAGAAAAGAAATTTTTGATGATGAATGAGTGGTGAGGATTAAGGGTCTCATATGTGTTCCCCAAGTGGGGGATTTTACTAGATTGATCATGGAAGAGGCCTATAGTTCGAGGTACTCTATTCATTCGAGGGCTACAAAGATGTATCAGGATTTGAAACAACATTACTCGTGGAGTAGTATAAAGAGGTACATTGTAGAATTTGTATCTCCATGTTTGAATTGTCAACAAGTGAAGTATGAGCACCAAAGGCCTGGTGGGCTTACTTAGAAGATGCCTATACCCGAGTGGAAATGGGAGCGAATCACTATGGATTTTGTGGTAGGGTTATCACAGACTTTGGAGAAGTTTGATTCCATTTGGGTGATTATGGATCGGTTGATGAAGTCGACTCACTTTGTACCGGTTTAGACTACTTACAATTTGGAGAAGTTAGCTAGGATCTACATCCGAGAGATAGTTCGACTGCATGGGGTTTCTATTTCGATCATTTCAAATTGAGGCACAGAATTTACATCCTCTTTCTAGAGATCTATACAGAAGAAGTTGGGTACTCGGGTAGAGCTTAGTACGACATTTCACCCTCAGATGAATGGTCAGTCCCCGGGGACTATTCAGGTCCTTGAGGATATGTTATGGGCATGTGTGATTGATTTTGGAGGTCATTGGGATTAGTTATTTCCATTGGCTAAGTCTTCTGACAATAATAGTTATTATTCGGGCATTGAGATAGTGTCATTTGAGGCATTGTATGGTAGAAGGTATCGTTCTCCTGTTTGTTGGTTCGATGCATTTGAGGTTAGGCCTTGGGGTACAAATTTGTTGCGTGATTCTTTAGATAAGGTCAAGTTGATTCAGGAGATACTTCTCATGACGCATAGTCGATAGAAGAGTTATGTAGATCGAAAGGTTCGTGACTTACAGTTCATGGTTGGTGAACATATTCTCTTGAAGGTTTCACCTATGAAGGGTGTGATGAGATTTAGGAAGAAGGGTAAGTTTATCCCTAGGTATACCGGTCCATTCGAGATTGTTCAGTGCATTGGTAAGGTAGCATATGAGTTGGCTTTGCCTCCTGGCTTATCAAGAGTCCATCCCATCTTTCATATTTCCATGCTAAAAAAGTACCATTTAGAAAGTTCTTATGTGATTCGATGGAATTCAGTGTCACTTGATCAGAACTTGACTTTTGAGGAAGAGCCAGTTGCTATTCTTGATAGACAGATTCAACAGTTGAGGTCCAAGGAGATTGCTTTAGTAAAGGTTTAGTAGAGGCATCGTCCAGTCGAGGAGGCTACTTGGGAGACTGAGTCGGACATGCGGAGTAGATATCCTCAGCTTTTCAGTGATTCATGTACTTCATTTCTCTTTTATGTTCGAGGATGAACATGTGTTTAAGTGGTGGATGATGTAATGATCCATTAGATCATTTTGGAAATTTTTCTTGTTTTCTCATAAATGACCCTTCCACTAGCCTTGTTTTGGTATATTTGACTTGTGGGGATGGGTGTCGCAATTCCCGAGGCAATCGGGTGAAAATAACTGAAGAAAATCTAAGTTTTGAAATTTGAAAGTTCTATGTTTGGGAAGCTTGACTAGGAGTTGAGTTTTGGGAAGACACGCTTAGAATCAATTTTTGATGGTTCCGTTAGATCCAGAATGTGATTTTTGACTTAGATGGATAGTTGGGACAAAAATGTGGTTTGTAGAAAGTTCTTAAGTTAAAAGATGAATTTTGGTTGACGAAAGTCATCATCGAGGGTAAATGAGTCTTTTTCAAAGTTTCGGCAATTCCATTAGATTCGAAATATCGTTTAGGACTTAGTCGAGTCATTGGTTCGACTCCTGAGGGACTTAGGGTTATTTACTTTTGATTGGAATTCTAGTCCTTTAAGAGAATTAGATTTAACAACGGTCAACGGCGGGTCAAGGAGACCTCGTATAATTATTTTTGAGTGCTCGAGAAAGTTCTTAACATGTTTTAGGAGTTGGTTGAATATTTGGTTTGTGTCCGGGAGGTCTCGGATGAGTTTCGAGGGTTAAATTGAAGTTGGATCATCACTTGGGTTGCTAGTCTCGGGTGTCTCACATCCGAGAGATTGGGCTCGCACCTGCACGTGGTAGGCCTCAAGTGCGAAGAAGGGGAAGCTTGGGGCAGGGCCGTACCTGCATAGAAAAATTGTCACATGCGTGACCTCTTGTGCGAGGAAATGACCATATTTTCCTCCTTGGATATTTTAGTGGAACCTCGTAGATGCGAGTAATTCTTCGCAGATGCGGATTTTGGACCACAGATGCGAGGATTGCTGAACAAAACATATAAGTTCCCATTTGAACTTTAGCTTATTCTATTCACATAGTTGGGACTTGGGAGCTCGGTCAAAGGTATATTTTGAGGGATTTTGCAAGGATCTTCAGTGGGTATGTTCCTAATCATCGTACGATTATATTTTCGTTTATTAAGGATTTCCATGCTAGAATTCATGATTTGAGACTTGAAATTGAGGATTTTAAATCCTAGGTTAAAAATGGAGATTTCCTCAAATAAATTTTGGATTTGATGTTGTATTGAGTTGGGATGCGATCATACCAGCACTAATGCACCAGATCCCATCAGAACTCCGAAGTTAAGCGTGTTTGGGCGAGAGCAGTACTAGGATGGGTGACCTCCTGGGAAGTCCTCGTGTTGTATCCCTTCTCTAGACCCCACGTTGTGTGATTTCACTGGGTATGTTATTATGTTGTATTGAGTTGATTTATAGTATTTAGACTCCATAGACTTTGGGTAAACCAATTTTTGGATGAATTTTTGAGTTTGAAACATCCATATAGCAATATGGGTGTCTATAGAATCATGTGTACTTTTCATATTTGAATAGATTTGGACCATTCAGAGGCGTTACGAAAAAGGCAAGGCTTCATTGTGACTATCAGACTTCTATATTAGGCAATTTGAGATCTTGAACTTTATTTAAAGCATCGTGGTTGGTTAAATATATTAAGTAAGAGGGTGTAATGGGGATAATAAGGGTGTTCCTATACTTGTGAGTTGACGAGCACTTGTATCAGGTACTAGTGTCATGTTATGGGTATTTGCGCCATTTAGATTGTATAGTCCGGTCTGAATGCCATGCTTTGGGCACTGACTGATAGATAGTATGATCCTATGGATGTGTGATTGGGGTATAAAGCTTGTACTTCTCTGTCTTTATGATTATGTGCCTATCTTATCTAATATTGTGCTACTCATCACTCCTAAATACACGTTAAAAGAGGAAAATAAGCTACGATTGTAACTTTGTTGTGTAATTGGTTAAAGGTCGGAACTTTATGGTCTATTTTGATTAAAGATGGAATCTTTATTGCATATCTTGGCTTCTTGTTGTTGCACATGTCATGTTCATGCTTCATATGGTATCTCATGCATTATATATTTGCGGATACATATATATTATCATGCTACTTAACTACTTGAGATAAATCTGAACAATTAGAGGATTCTTACACTTAGGCTTGAATCTTGTATTTATTGACTTTATTGTTGTATCAGACTAATAGCAATTTAGTGTGGAAGTGGTATTCGTACGACTAGCCCCTGTCTATGTTTTGTCTAGGGCCAGTCGACGATACTGTTGAGTACCCGTTGTTCATTGTACTCACGCTACACTTGTTGCACTCTTTTGTGTGCAGATTCTATTCCTAGCACGAGCACAACTCGGGACATTGCCAGCCGTTGAGGAGGCCATCTGGACGATTCATGGTGAGCCATTGGTGTGATCCATGGCACCAGATCTTCCCATCTATCCTTTACCTCATGTCTTTTCATTTCCAGACAGCTTATTCTAACTATTTCCGCACTTTATTCTTGGATTAAATATAGGTTAAATGGTTGTGGTCGGCTTACTGACTCTTGGGAGTTAGTGTCATCACGACTTGATAAATCGGGTCGTGACACAATTACAATCCAATTATATATGCAAATATTTATATAAGCAAATATTTATATGCAAATTACAAAGCATTAAAAATAATTGTGAACTACATTGCTGGACGTGAAATTTCTAAATTTTCTGAACCTGAATGTGATTTAAATATTTCCTAGTTGATCTTAATCGTGAAAGGCAATAAACTAGACAAGCTATTTGACTCCTAATAGGATTAATCAGATGATCTTTTATAATTCTAATCTACGGATTGATAAAATAAAGAATTTAAATAAATAAAAAAATTCTTAAATGTTAGGAATTAGTAAATGGTTCATCCAAGGAAATATTTAATAGTCAAGATTTTTTTGTTAATTTCAAAGTCCTAAATATTAAAAAAAAATTAAATATATATTTTGTAGCGCTAGTGATAATAAATATTTAAATGAGATTTAAATAGCGCATATATTTAAAAAGAAAAAGGCATCTAAATATCCTTGAATTATGTAGGAGTGTGTATTGATATTATTACTAAGATAATTAAAGCTGATATTTTGTATCTTGTAAAAAAGTACACAGTACTTACATAAAACAAACATATAGAGGAGAGGACAGTTATAACTGGAACACTTAGGGCACAATGTCTTCTCTTCAAAAGTTGTGTATGACATGATCTCTAGCAATGAATGCACTAACTGTAGAAATAAAGATCTAACCTGGTTATGGAAAGCTAACACTATGAACAAGCTAAATTTTTTCTTATGGTTACTATCTATTAATAGGCTCCCTACAACCAGCATATTTCACAAAAGGAAAATCTGTCCTAATGATATGTGTAAAATATGTCGAGAAGAGAAAGAAAATATCGAACACTTGTTCTTCAGATGCAACCACTTCAAACCACTTTGGGATCCAATTCACCATAGCCACAATTATCGTCACTATAGCGATGACCCAGAAACTATGACTCTATGTCTAAGGGATCAACTTAAGTCAAAAGAAAAGTTTAATGAACTGTTACCATATCTAAAATAACTAAATCCACCCAAGTGTCCTATCCCATTAATGTAACCGCACATGACCGATAAACTTGATCCACTACCACATAATTCCCAACAGGAGTAGAGACATGCATGGATAAATCAAGTAGATCACATAACATATCCAGACCCATAGAGAAATAAGCGAACACATAGGAATAAGTAGAGCCCGTGTCAAATAAGACTGTCGTTGATCGATGACAAACCGAAATAATACATGTGATAATCACATCGTGATCGATTTACTTATTATGGGTCAGGTTAAAGTTCACGGGTGTCAGGCTCGCATCATAAAGGAGAATCTATACAGATAAGGCCTTATTTACCCTATCGATGTGGTAAAGCCCGTTTTAAGTAGTGCCATCAGAGTTCAGACTTATGTTATTCTTTTGGATAGCCCGGTCATATTATGTGGAACTATCCGATGAGAGGTAGGGGCGGTATGGCACATCCGACTGGATCTATAACTGCTTCTTCTTCATATGTACACCCTCTTGGGAAGGGTACTAATACATCGACTGGTAGAGGCAGATGTAGAGGTGGAGCATCTAGATCAAGCGATCATCAAAACCATATTTATGCATTTGCAGGCCGATAGGACCTAGAGTTATCTCTTGATGTTGTTACAAGTATATTATTCATCTCGTCTCTTGATGTGTATGCATTAATAGACCCAAGTTCCACTTTATCGTATATTACTCTTTTCATTGCGGGCAAGATTTGTAGAGAATCTGATTTATTAAGTAATCCATTTACAGTGTCTACGCCGGTTGGCGAGTCAGTGATTGTTAGATAGGTATATCAGGATTGTGAGGTGGTTATCTGTAATCATCATACTCTAGATGACATAAATGAATTGGAAATAGTTGATTTTGATGTAATTATGGGCATGGACTAGTTAGCCTCTTGTTATTCTAACGTGGATTGTTGGACGAAGGTTGTTCATTTTAATTTTCAAGGCGAGACTATTATAGAATGGAAGGGTAACACATCAGCACCTAAGGGGATGTTTATTTCCTACCTTAATGCACAAAATATGATTTCAAAAGGTTATATCTATCATTTGGCATGAGTACAAGATGCGGAGGCAGAACCTCTAACCCTTAAGTCTGTTCTCGCTGTTAATGAATTCCCCGATGTATTCCCTGATAAGCTTCTGGGTATTCCTCCTGAAAGGGAGATTGATTTTTTCATTCATGTGCTTCTGGACACTTAGTCTATATTTATTCCTTCTTATAGAATGACTCCTGCTGAGCTGAAGTAGTTGAAAGCATAGTTGAAAGATTTGTTGGAGAAGGGCTTTATTAGGCCCAATACATCACCATGGGGCGCACTTGCATTATTTGTTCATAAGAAAGATGGCTCATTGAGAATGTGTATTGATTACCGCCAGCTGAATAAGGTTACTATCAAAAATAAATATCTACTCCCAAGGATCAATGACTTTTTTTATCAGTTGCAGGGCGCTAATTTTTTCTCGAAGATCTATCTTAGGTCTAGATACCATCAATTGAGAGTTAAGGAGAAAGATATTCCGAAGACCGCTTTCAGGTCTATATATGGTCAGTTTGAGTTTCTTATTATGTCATTCAGTCTCACTAATGTACCAACAACTTTCATGGACTTGATGAATCGGATGTTCAAGAAGTTTCTGGATATCTTCGTGATTTTTTTTATAGAAGACATTTTGGGGTACTCTTGATCAGAGGCAAAACATGCATACCATTTGCGAGTGGTGTTATAGATGCTCTAAGATCGTAAGTTTTATGCCAAATTTTCCAAATGCGAGTTCTGGTTGAATTCAGTGGCCTTTCTTGGTCATGTAATTTCAGACGAGGGCATTAAAGTTGATATCCAGAAGATTGAGGCTGTGAATAATTGGCCGAGGCCCATGACTCCTACTGAGGTACGTAGTTTATTGGGCTTGGCAGGTTATTATCAAAGATGCGTGGAGAACTTCTCTTCTATTGTTGCCTCATTAATGAAGTTAACTCATAAGGCAACTAAGTTTCAATGGTCAGATGCTTGTGAAAGGAGATTCAGGATAGGCTGACATCAACACCTGTCCTAGCACATCCAGAAGGTTCAGAGGGCTATATTTTTTACTGTGATGCCTCCTGAGTTGGCTTGGGGTGTGTTCTGATGCAGTACGACAGGGTTATTTCTTATGCATCGAGACAGTTGTGAAAGCACGAGAAGAATTATCCGACACATGATCTTGAGTTGGTATGTGTAATATTTTCCTTGAATATATGGCGTCATTATCTATATGGGGTTCATGTTTACTGATTCACTAATAATACGAGCCTATAATATATATTCCGGCGGAATGAGTTAAACTTGAGGCAGAAAATGTGGCTTGAGTTGTTGAAGGACTATGATGTTGATATACTATACCATCCCATCAAAGATAATGTTGTAGTCGATGCCTTGAGTCGTAAGTCTATGAGTAGCCTGAGTTATGTAAAGGCTGTGAAATTAGAGATGACCAAGGATTTGTGTTGATTAACCAGTTTGAATGTACGACTGCTTGATACATATTATAGAGGTGTTGTAGTTTGGAATGCTGCAGAATTATCTTTGGTAGAAGAATTTAAAGCAAGGCAGTTTGAGTATAAAGAGTTGATCAGAATAAGAAAAGGGGCTCCCTTTCAGAAGAAGCAGATATTTGAGTTGTCAAATGATGGGGTTCTTAGACATAGAGGCCGATTGTATTTGCCCAATGTTGGAGGGCTCCGAGGGCAAATTATTGTATAGATTCATCAGTCCAGGTACTCTATTCATTCTATTTCAACTAAGATGTACCATGATCTCCAACATGTTTACTGGTGGAATGATATGAAGAGAAATATTGCAAACTTTGTATCTTGATGTCCTAATTGCCAGCAGGTCAAGGTTGAGCACAAAAAACCTAAGGGTTTGCTTCAGAGTATATAGATTCCGACGTGCAAATGGGAGATAGACAATATGGACTTCATTACAGGTTTGCCTCATTCTTATTTGAAGTTCTACTCCATTTAGGTTATCGTTGACAAACATACAAAGTTAGCCCATTTTCTACTTGTTAGAACTACTTATTCGACTGAAGATTATGCCAAGTTATATGTCAAGGAGATAGTTCAGCTTCATGGGGTTCCAGTTTTTATTATATCTTACAGAGGTGCTCATTTTACAGATAACTTCTAGAGATCTTTCCAGAAAGGTTTGGGTGCTCAGGTTAATCTCAATACAATTTTCCATCCATAGACAGATGGATAGGCTGAGCACATTATTCAGACGCTCGAGGATATTCTACGAGCTTGTGTCTTGGACTTCAAGGGGAGTTGGGAATATCATTCTCCACTTATTGAATTTGCTCATAATAACAGTTATCATTCCAGCATTAAGATGACTTTATATGAAGCCTTGTATGAGCGAACATGTAGGTCTCCTATCAGATGGTTTGAAGTGGGTGAATCAAAGTTATTGAGACCTAACTTGGTAAAACAAGTGGTAGAAAAGGTAAAGTCAATATAGGAGGGATTGTTGACTGCCCAGAGTCGGTAGAAGTCCTATTCAAATGTTCGATACCGAGATTTAGAGTTTTTTGTTGATGGTTGGGTCTTCTTGAAAGTATCGCATGTGAAAGACGTGATGAGATTTGGAAAGAAGGGCAAGATTAGCCCCATGTATGTTAGACCATATAAGATTGTTCAGAGGATCGGAAAGGTGGCTGACAGGCTTGAGCTACCCCGAAAGATGGAAGCAGTCCATCCAGTGTTTTATATATCTATACTTCAGAAATGCGTAGAAGACCCCTAGCGTATTACCTATGTATAGGATGTTCAGATTATAGAGGACTTGTTGTATGAGGAAATTCCAGTTGCTATTTTAGATTATCAGATATCAAAGTTATGGACCAAAGAAGTAGCCTACGTTAAAGTATTGTGGAGAAACAATAATGTAGAAGAAATGACGTGCGAAATCGAGAAGGACATGAAGTCCAGATATCCTTACTTGTTTCAGACAAGAGGTTTATATGGACACTCGTGGGATACGATTTCCCCTATTCTTATATTATATATAAAACTTATCTAGTATGCCTTGTATAGGCAATGTTGTTGATACATATGTGACAGATGCAACCCAGATTACGACACTTGACAATTGCGGTGAGTTATGGTTAACCTTCTGGATCTTTGGATAGATAGACGGTCGTGTGTGGCCGATATTATTGTATTACACTATTGTGTGGCCCTGTGTGGCACTGGATATGTATTCTGGATGCTTGATAGGTTTTGGATAGTCCTGTTTACAGAGGAAACTCTACCAAATTTTTTTAGAATCCTCAGAGTTAAATTCTAAGTTATGCTACCCCTACATTCGAGGACGAATGTTCTTAAGGGGGGAAGGATGTTACACTCCGTAATTCATGCGTCATCATTATTGTAGTATTAGCCAACGTAAGCTTGGAGATGGTAAGATCCCTATAAGGGACTAATAAAGGTTTACGAAAGTGTTGAGTAAGCTTTGGGAAGGTTTAAAACTAATCGAATCAATAGAAGTAAGTTTCGACTAAAGTTCAACAAATCATCGTTGCTTGGGGTGATATGCGAATCGCAGAGCATGATTTGTGAATTGCACACCATGTCTGTGAAATGCAGATGAAACAATAAAGTGTGAAAACCATTTTTGGATTTCTGGCAAGGTCTGCGACACCACATGTTGTTCGCAGGTAGTGTATGTGATTCACAGACATCACCATGGACTATGTCGGTGCAAAATTATCAAATCTTCTATACAAAGACCCAATTCCATCCTTATGTCATTTTACTATATTTTCAACCCTAAATATCTCTTAAGTCATCTCCAAAAGCTCTCTTATGATGTAATGCCAAAATCAAAGGCAACCTATGTGAATCCAATGTAAGGAATCCTGGGTTATCGTTAGATCGTTCTTCTCCTCATCGTGCTGAATTTGGAGTATCCTTTGAAGAGAAGTAATATTTGATATGTAGTAATTCTTGTTGTTTGAGGTAAGTCTCATCTCCTTCTTCTTTTTCTTGATTTTATGCAAGTGTTAGAAGGATGATTGTTGAAAATCTTATAGAACAAGTTCATGAACATCTTGGAGCTAGGTTGTGTTGTTGTTGGGCTATTTATTTGAAGTCATAGAATGGTGTAAGTGATTAAATCTTTTTGTATGTGTTGTGAAGTTAAGGAGGGAGGATTGGAGAAGCTTGTGGTGTTGATATACATATAGGTTTGGATATAGAAGATCATATGAATTCTATGCACGCTAAGTGTTCAACGAAATGCCTAAGTGAGTTTTATTATGAGTTATGAATCCGTCGTTGATACAAATCATTCCTTTATGGTAGATAATCATTCATAGAGAGATGACTCATGGGATTCATATAGATAAGGCAACAAGTTATGTAAGTCTTACCCTTCCTTCTATTGGCATGATCGTAAAGAACGTGTTATAGAACAAATGTTCCTTATTCAAACTCCATTATTGAGCATAGAGGCATGTCTACTCTTATTATAAAAAGTTGTATGAATCTTATATGTCCCTTGTCGGGAGTACCTTCCGCACTTTATAAAGTTTCTTGTTATATGATTGATTTTGAGTTCTATGTTAGGTTGTAACAATTGATGTATCTAGTTCTATAATGATAGGCGGGGGTTAACGACACTATGTCACTCCGCCCTGCTCCTGTTATTCATCTGAGGTCATTCATGCATTGTGTGTGTGTATATATATATATATATATATATATATATGTGTGTGTGTGTGTGTGTGTGTGTGTGTGTGTGTGTATATGTATGTATGTATATATATGTATGTATATATATGTATGTGTATATATGTATGTTTCTATTTTCTACCCAGCTGCACTATAGTCGGACGGCTACGACACTTATATGTGCACACCACTGCAGTTGGGTACGTTATGATGATTCGCCCCACATAGAGGCTTGATATGATATGATTTAGCCCCATACAGTGGCCCAATTTTTACTATTATGCATACGATCATGAGTATATCTATTGTACGCCCTTAGTGGTAGTTCTGAAGTTGACTTATGTAGCCATCACTTGTATTACATTCTTATATTCATGTTTTACATTCCTTACATATTCAGTACATTATTTCGTACTGACGTCCCTTTGCTGGGGTGTTCTATTTTATGCCCGCAGGTGTAGGTAGACAGACAGACGCACCTCGACAGTAGGTTGTTCAGTGCAACAGTTGGTCGTTGCACTACTCTTCTTCCGGAGTTACTGTATAGAGAGTGGTAGGTGATGTTCCATATGTTTATATATATTTAGGGTATAGCGGGGCCATTTCCTGACTTGATGACATATTGTATTACTCCTAGAGGCTTTCAGACTAGTGGCTGGTGTACAATTATTGGTATGGCTTTTTGGCCTTTCTGTTGTTGTTAACTGTGGCCTTGTCTGCCTTGTTATATATATATATATATATATATATATATATATATATATATATATATATGTCGGTTAGCTGTCTATTGTTACAGGTTGTTCCATTTAGATTTCTTTCCTAACTGTTTATCTTATCGGCCCAGACGGTTATATGTTCAGGTTCTGGTACACAAGTGGTATGCTCGGGCCGTTCAGGAGCCGGGTGCCCGCCACCCCCACCCTCCAAGGTTGAGGTGTGACAAAATCTACGAGTCCTCTTGTCATCACCCTATCATGAGCCTAAAATCTCACCGACTCAGCCTCTTTGTCATGATCCACTACCTGCTAATACGTAGCCCTAGTGACTGCTACTTGTAGAGTCACCAATCAAATCGGAAGGGAAAATCCCTTAACAAACCGCCTCACCCTCTCTGCCTCAGTGGGAAGTAAAGTCACAACATAACGAGCCAAGCCGGGAAATCTCATCTCATACTCGACGACACACATACCAATCTCTCTAAGGCCCCTAACTAATCCTTCCTCCTGTCCCTCAAGGTATGAGGAAACTACTTCTCTAAAAATATCTGATAGAATTGAGTCCATGTCAAGGGAGGTGACCAAACTGGTCACCAATCAATATAGATCTCCACCACTTCTTGGCAGCCCCGATCATCTGAAAAGCAACACAGTTGACCCTGGGTGACACACCAAACCTAAATTATGAAGCCTATTGCGACAGCTAACAATGAACTCATACACATCATCTCTCGAGGCTACCATGGAGGGTTCATCTTGCAAAATCTATCAAGCATCTTTTGCTCTTCATTAGTCATAATCGGCCCAACAACTGGCTGAGGGAAAAAATCAAGCAATGGAACATCATCAATTTGGGGAGCCACAAAAATAGTCGGTTGTGCTCCTGAGGTACGAAATTCATCAATGTCTGACCTCTATATGTGACCCCTCTAGAGTAGCTGCAAAGATGCCCGCCTAGTTTAAGCTTTCAAGAAGACTCAAAATGCGCACTATGGCATCATGAAGCACTAGCGTAGAAATGATTTCTGGCGGTGCCTAGGCTGGTCCCAGCTCGTTCTCCTCAATAGGCTCATCTTCGTGCTCTACCTCTGGCTCGGGAGTTACCGCTCTAATACATGTATGAGCAACCACTAGTGCTCGACCTCTGGCCAGTGCTACTCCACAGGTTTTTCCCCTACTATGACCTCTGCCTCTGCATTTTTCATGGCTCTGACAACATGTACTGGTGCCTCATCGCTGGACGTATTCGCGTGTGCCCTCGCCATTTGTGAGTGAATACAACAACAAAGTTTAGATATCAATTTGAACAAACTAGCATGAAAAGACTAAAAGAATGGAAGTTTTAATAATTTCATATACCCTCTCAAGGTTGGGTACGGATGTCTACGTACCAATCTGCAAAACTCGACTAGACATTGCTCTTGTAATCATTAGACCGGTGAACCTAGGGCTTTGATACCAATTTGTCACGATCCAAATCGCGGGTCATGATTGCACCTGCACAACCCCCTCCGGTAGGCAAACCATCCCCATGTTTATAAAACCATTAAGTGCAGAAAACATATCAGAAATGGGATATTTTCAAGTCTCAATAATATAGAGGTGCGAAAAACCATAACAATCATTCATCCCCAAAAACTGGTGTCAATCGTACAAGAGCACTAGATATTGAGTACAAGTCCCGTAGGACTAAAATGAACTGTCTATAGGAAACAAAATACAGAAAGATAAAACAAGAGGTCCATAGGCTGTGAATCAGCCAAGCAGCTCACCCTGAAGTCTCAAAAATTGTGCCTCGGAGTCAACTGCGAGGCTTAGAGATGGAACAAGGGTCCGTATCTGCACAAAGTGTAGCAAGTGTAGTATAAGTACACCCACTAGTACTCGGTAGGTATCATAGGCCGAAAATGAAGGAGACAATTCATATGTCATATAAAGACTGAACACATGAAATAATTCAACTAGAACAAATATATCTCTAAATTACAAAAGGGAAGTTATAATACATGTAGCAACAACAAATAGGCACATATTCCAGATAGGGAAAGTCGAAGAATAAATGAATGCAATGCACTGGCCAATATTAACTCTTGGTATGCACATGCTATAGATCAATCCGACTAGTCATGACTCATGAGGGACTCACGAGGTCCATATACATGAATATACCACATAACAGTCAATACACGATAGATTTTACACACACGGTTAATCATGAATAACTATCTATCAGTTGACAACCCAATATTGAGATTCTAACATGGAAATGGGAGATAATCAACATGTATTTCATTACAGGATTACCTGTTTGTCGAAAGTTCGATTACATTTGGGTTATCATGGATAGACATACAAAGTTAACTCATTTCCTACCTATCAGTACTACCTATTTAGCTGAGGATCATGCCAGATAATATATCAGAGAGATAGTCCGGTTTTATGGAGTTATGGTGTCTATTATATCTAACCGTGGTTCCCAGTTTACAACTAAATTCTGGAGGTCCTTTCAAAAAGGTTTGGGTACTCAGATTAGCCTTAGTACAACTTTCCATCCATAGACAGATGGGCAGGCTGAGCGTACTATTTAGATGCTCGGAGACATGTTTTGAGCCTATGTTTTAGAATTCAAAGGAATTTTAGAAGACCATTTGCTGCTCATTGAGTTCACTTATAATGATAGCTACCATTCCAGTATCCAAATGTCACCATATGAAGACTTGTATGGGCGAAAGTGCATGTCTCCTATCAGTTGATTTGATGTTGGTAAAGCAAAGCTATTAGGGCCTGATTTGGTACAACAAGTAGTAGAGAAGTGAAATTGATTCAGGAATGATTATTAATAGTTCAGAGTCGACAGAAGTCCTATTCAGATAACCTGCTTCAAGAGTTAGAGTTTGTTATAGGAGATTGGGTGTTTCTGAAGGTGTCACCTATGAAAGGCGTGATGAGGTTTGGCAAGAAAGGCAAACTTAGCCCCAGATACATCGAACCGTATGAGATCATACAGAGAATCGGCCAAGTGGCTTACAAGCTTGAGTTTCCCCAGGAGTTAGAAGCAATTCATCTAGTATTCCACATATCTATGTTTCAAAAGTGCTTGGGTGATCCCTCCCGTATCACCCCCATTGACGATGTTCAGGTCAGAAAGATCTATCATACGAGGAAATACCTATTGCAATTCTAGATTGGCAGATCTATAAGTTGTGGACTAAAAAAGTAGCTTCGGTTAAAGTACTTTGGAGGAATAATAACATCGAGGAAATGACATGGGAGGCCGAAGAGGATACGAAGTCCTAATACCCTCATTTATTTTAGGCTTCAGGTTTAAATCGACACTCGTGTGATATGATTACCTTATTCTATATTCTACTTATCGAGCTTAATGTCTACATATTGATTTAGGTGACATTATTGAGACAGATATGGCAGGTGTAACCCAAATGTCAGTAGGAAAAAGTTGAGGTGAGTTATGGCTAACCCCTTTGATTTTTTGCATAAATAAACGGTCATGCGGGGTCGATATAATGTTACTTTGTTATGCTATATCCCTATGAGGCATTGGATATGTGTTTGGGCTGTTTGACAGGTTTGCATAGTCATGTTTACAGAGGAAACTCTGCTGAAATTTTTAGAAATCGTGAAAGTTAGAATATTCCTCAACATTCACAGATGAATGTTCTTAAGGGGAGAAGGTTGTTATGCCTAATAATTTCACGTCTAGTCATGCCGTCGATTAACATCGGCATCCTGAGAAGATATGCAACCTTATGGAAGGGTAATTAGGGTTTACAACTTGTTTATAGAATTATCAGGGTGTATAGAAGTTAAAACGGATCGTAGAAAATATGTGTAGATGAAATTTGCAAATTTTCCAGAAATACGGTCCAAATGTATGGATTGTACAATTTAGGTTTGGGCCATTACTTTCCTGCATTTTTCAAGTTTCAACTCTAGACATACGGTCCAAATTTATAGACCGTACATTTGCACCGTACATTTTGATGGTAGGGGTCCTTTTTCTGATATATATCATGTTTCTCGACTTGGATGTCTCATTTTACATCTCTCCAGACCCCAAAACACCTCCCACATCCTCTCAAAGGTTTCTTAACACCTTGGAGCCAAATTCAAAGGTAAAATACGCAAAATCGACGTAAGGAATCTCGTGGATATCGTAGACTTGTTTTATTCTTCATCATAGTGATCTTTGGAGAATTCTTAGCCATGAAGCAAGCTCTGTTTTGAAAGGTTTATTACACCTTACGGTAAGTTTTATCTCGTACATGATCTTTTTAAGATTTTACAAGTATTTGGGATAGAATTATTGGAGGATTCTTAAAGAACAAGTATTTGTGAATCTTAAAGTTATGCCTTGTAGTTGTGGGCTATTTTGCATGATTTGAAGGTGCTTTATGAAGTTATGGAGTTATGTATAGAGTGGTGGTAGTGAGTAGAAGTAGTAATGAAGATTGTTGTGATAAGATATGAAGAATTTGAGTTACAAATGATCCTCTAAACTTACACTCACAAGTTGTTTGATAAAATGTTTAAATGAACTTCCCTATGAGATATGAATTCGATATTGATAATAATCCTTCGTGTAATGTAGATAATCATCCGTAGAAAATGTGAGGGATCGTGGGACGTAAATAGATTCATTGATAAGGTATTTAATGCTTAACTTTCCTTCATTTGGCATGATCTTTGTGATAGCGACATACAACGAAACGTCCCCCAATAAGAATTCTACTCTTGGTTGTTGAAGACATACTTGTTCCTTATTCTTGAAATTTTCATCGATCTTATGTATCCCTTGTCGGGAGTACGTTTTTGCAGCTTAAATTATCTCCAGTTATGTGATATTCTGTATATCTTATTGTTTACATGAAAGTTGATGAACGTAGTGACAATAATGATAGTCGGAGAATAACAAACATAGGTCACTCCGACTCTGCTCATGATATCCCTTGAGGTCGGTCTTGCATTGCACTTATATATATTTATCTATTTTCTAACCGCGCCATGCTATAGTCGACCGGGCAGACACTTATATGTTCATACGACCGGTTGGGCAGTTATATATCATTATTTACCACCGCTTGGCAGTTACTATTGATAAGTTGGGTAGATATTACCGCACTCTATATTGTCGGGCAGTGTGTGATGAGATTACCTCACAGAGGGACTTGATACTCTATTTTATGTGTCATACCCCAACCTTGGGGGTGTGGCAGACACCCGATGCCCTAAGGCCCGACCGTACCAATACTGATACATGTAACATATTCCAACAAACCATGGGCCGACAAGGCCGCTGATGAATGATTATTGATCAAGACACAATCACTCGCCCGCAGAAAAGGCCCAACACATATGTACAACAAGTCTGATAAGGCCACACCAGGCCACTATACACAAAATGACTATCTATAAGCCCCTAGAGAGTATATCAATAATATCTGGTTAGAAAGGGCCCCACCATACCCAACTATATAATATATGAAACCATCATACCTATCAACCCATTAGATAGCTCTGAAAGAAGGGAGTGTAACAACCCTCAGCTGAGATAAGTCACCTACTGCGAGGTATCATCTGAATCTCTATCTGTACCTGCAGGCATAAAATGCAGTGCCCCAGAAGGGACATCAGTACAAAAGATGGACTGAATATGTAAGGCTAAAATTGTAAACAAGTGCAATAATGTAAATAAAGCATAAGCTGAAACTGCAACTGAGTACATAACTGTAAGATAGATCAGTGGAAAAACAACATGTACTCTAAGTGCCTATGTGGGCCAAAATATGTATAAATGAAATATAATCACATATATATACCGTCGTAAGCCTTTGTGGGCAATATTATCAATATCATATCTGTATAAACTGCGTATGTAACGCCATAGGCCTCTCTGGGCAATATTATCAATTTTATATCTATATAAGCTGCACATATAGTGTTGTAGGCCTCTGAGGGAAATATAGATATATAATACATGCATATAATGACATCTGAAGGATAATAGAATACTCTTTAGAACTTGTCAGAGTGACATAAGATCGTTACACCTCCGACTCCCTTATGAGGATTAGACATTACCTTCATTTCTCATATAAATCAATAATAAGATCAATCTTCTATCTATAGCTTTTTTGAATAATACCATTGAACCTTGTCTTATCAATACAAAGATTATAGTACCGAAAGTGAAGCTTACTCCTGATGAGGAATGAATATGGTACCACAATAACTCAACAGGATAGAACACAAGTGCCCTTTTTAATGATTAAGAATAGAATTTCTTTTTGAAGTGACGTCATTATGGTTATACTTATTCATAGATCATACCAAGAGAATTAAGGAATGAGCCTTACCATACCTTATTCATGAAGCTACGAAATCCAACGAGTCCTTGCACTTCCGACGGATGATTATCTATATCATACAAAGGATTGGTATCAATATCAAATTCATGTTCTATAAGAAAGTTCACTTAGGAATTTTATCGAACAACTCATGTACGCAACTTCATAGGGTCATTCAAGGTTTAAATTCAATATATCCTAACACAACAACTTCCATCATAACTCCTACTCATCTACACCATGATATCCATGTATTTACAACTCTATTTAATAGCTTGAATCTATCAAAATCAGCCCACACAACATAGCTAAGTCTCAAGATTTATGGTTACTAATTCCATCAAGAATCCTCCAATGAAAATTCAATCCAACCCTTATACAAGAACAAAAACAATATCTACAACATAATCAAGTTACTTCCCATAATTCCAGTTATAACAAGTCACATATTCATCCTTAAATAGTCCAACAACATCCTTTGTCATTTAGAGGGCTAACTTGTAAATTCTTCACCCAAACACTTAACCGACACATGAATAATCTTAAACACAAGAAAGAGAGTGTTAATATTACCTTGAACAACAAGTATAATCTCATACCAAGTGTTCTTATCATCAAGAACAACCCTCAAGTACATAGCAACTCCATAGAAGTATTATTCCTCACTTAACCTAGCTTTTGATGTGGTATTATGATGTAATCACCTTGGAACCACCTTGAAACATAGAAATTTGTTGAAAGGTCTTGAGTGAGAGTGAGGGTGGTGTTTGGTCGAGAAATGTCCTCTAATGGACCTTAAAACCATTCTAAAATGAAGCAAAGTCGGCCACCGCACAAAAATACAGTCTACTTTTATGGTCCATACATTTTTGTATGGTCCATAGAATTGGACTGTATAATCAGACCTGCAACTTTGAATTTTGCAGGAAAAAATATGGTTCACTTTTACTATTTGTACGGTCCGTACATTCTGGCCGTCAAATTTAGAATTCTGCTAATTTCGTCGAATCATGTTTTCTTTGATTTGTTTAATTTTATACACTCTGGTACTTCAATAGATAACCTATGAACCCTCATTATCCTTCCGTAAGGTCACATATCTTCCCAGAATACCAGTATCAATCAATGACGCGACAGAACGTGAAACTATGAGGCGTAACAATATGACCCCATATAGTGGCTTGAATTTATGTACATGCATATATTCATGGTTATATCAGTTGTATGCTCTCACAGTCATTTTATGAGTTTCAGGTTGATTCTATACTCTTTTCTTTGTCATTACATCTTTGATTTACCTACTTTACCTGTCTTACATATTCAATATATCTTTTGTACTAACATTCTTTTATGGGACACTGTGTTTATGCCCGCATGTATAGATAGAGATGATGATGTACCTCCTTGGTAGAGTACCCGTTTCCATATTTGTCGGCCTAATATTCGAGTTGAGGAATTGAAGTGCTATAGTTGGTTCATTCAATCCTTAGGGTGTCGAGTGCTGGCTACACCACCCAAGGTTGGGGTGTGACAATAACGTCATTGGCCTCTATGGGAAATATGAGCAATACCATAATACATACATATGCATGAGACTCAATCCGAAGAACATAAAATACTCTTTGAGCCCATTGGTGTGATATAAGGTCGTTACACCTCCGACTATTCTTATGAGGATAACATATCATTTTACTTTTCCATATGAATCAATAAGAAAAGATGAATTATAATGATTTACGTATGGAGGGGTAAGTGAGGGTAAGTTGGTATGAGTTTGGCAGGAAACCAGTTGATGCAAAAATGTACTTGAAAGTAAGTTCTCGGTTGGTTGGTTTTCAGCTGGGCAGTGGGTATTTGGTGGCTGTTTTGGGTGGATTCAGGGGGAGTTTGGTTTAGGCGTTTAAGGAGGTTGTCCCGAGGGTGTTGTGGGATATTGTGGTGGCAGGACTTTGGTTTTTAAGGGTGGTAAAGTCTCGGAAATGAACCAAAACAGTGAGTCCTCTGTAAAAGTAGTTTTAGGGAATGACTTGGTATTGTCGGGTTTGGATGGGAAGATATTCTTGGATTAGGGTGTTGGCCTTTATTGTGAGTGTTTAGGAAGTGATGGTGATCAGTATATGGTAGGTTAGGTTTGGCTGATCCCCGAGTTGCAATATGCCATGTTAGGCATATAAGTGTAGCATGACGTTCCATTGTTGGCAACCTTAGTAAAGCTCTTCTCGACTTTGGTTGAGAGTTTAAGTTCGTTGGCTGATTTACATCATTATCTCCTTCTTGAAAAGAATTTGTCCTCAAATTCAAATGGTTCAAGTATGAAGGCATCTTAGGAACATAACATGTTGGACCTAGTCCGTCGCTCGAAATATTTGTCTCACATAAGCCGCTTCAGAACTTAGCCAATAACTTGAAGGAACCATATCTCAATTAGCCTTCCCATTTAATCAAATCGTTATAATACCATGGTTTGTTATAAGTGCCTACTAACCTTTCATCACAAGGAGTCATGGCTCGGGGTTCTTTCATTAGGTTGGCACTAAGCTCTTGCTCAACTTGTAACGTCATGACCATGATAGGGGTAGTATATGGATCACTACCTTGTATGTCATAACTTCCGAGTGACATTACAAGACATCCGCTCTTTTCTTGCTCAACTTCCTCTAGGGTCTTCATCGGTGGAGATCTTCTTTTCAAGCCGAGCTTTGAAGACATTTTGGCTCCACATAATTCTCACATACGTACTCATCCTTGACCATGGAGATTCAGACCTCATGACGAGGTTGTATACCAATCAGTGACCAATGTGCACTTCCTATACTTTCTTTTGTTTCGGCACCACCAAGAGAGGTACCGTGTTGGAGCTAAGGCATTCTTGGTCATCCCCTTGCCTAACGTTTCTTCTTCTTCACATCCATAGGCTTGCCGAATAGACAATGAACGTTTTGAAAATAAATTAAGAGTGAGTTCATTATCTTCCTTGGTAGGATTCTGGATGTGTTATTCCTTGGAAATTCCATGTCGGCATCTTCTTCCATGTGGGTTGACTCATATAATGGGTTGACAAAGAAGGTACCACCTATTTCCTCAACTTGGTACAAATTATTGGTAAAGAATGTCCAACCTTGTTTTGTTTCTTCATCCTCCTTAGAAATATGATCATAGATAAGGATCATCCATGAAACAAGGCTCTCGTGATCACATTGCTTGGTTGTTTCCTTCGGATCATCCTAGGTAGGGAGGGATCTTCTGAGAACTCACTCACAATTAGGATCAATATTATTACTTGATGGTAGCTCAGTGGTTGGCTCATTCAGTATGGCATCTCCCGAAACCTCTTCGGGTTCCTTCAAATCGGCTTTTTCTCTACATGCATAAACATTCATAGCACTCTCCTTATTAGATTCGTCCTTTTCCTTCCATACCTAGGATTCTTCCACAAGAAAGGCATCTCCACTTTCCTTATATTCTTCAAGTGGCATGGCTCTCGGGTTAGGCATTCCTTGGCAAAATGTCCGAGTCCTTGACATTTGTAACATTTCTTGCCGCCTTTATCAACACCTTTGGTAACTTCCATTTTTCCATTTTCCTTGTTTACATCATCTTGTTTGTACAAGGGATTGGAATAGGACGTGCCAACCTTCTCCTTAGCACTTGCGGTCTTAGTGTAAGGTCTTGTGACAACCTTCTTTTGTTGCTGCTTGAACCTTAGTGCCTAATAGCACACATCCTCAAATATTGTGTAAGTAGACACTTTCACTTTTTCTGGAATTGACACACTTAGTCCGCCAATGAACCGTGTAATGCGTTGCAACTCTTTTTCTTCTAAGTCACACAACATTGTGACCTCGAATTCCCGGATGTATTCTTCAACCTTAAGAACACATTGCCGAAGCCTGGTGAGTTTAAGGTACAAATCATGCTCATAATCTCTAGGCAAGAACTTTCTTTTTAAGTGTTTCTTCAACTTTTCCAAATAATCAAGCTTGGGTTTGCCGTGCCTTTTGAGGCTTGCCTTTAGGTTCTCGTACCACACGGAAGCAAAGGACTTGAGCTTCAATGTGGCTACTTTGAAACATTATTGGTCGTCATATTGTTTAAACTCAAAGAGTCTTTCTATGGCTCTTAGCCATTCGAGAAACTCTTCCGGGTCTAAATTATCATTAAACGTAGGAAGGTCGAACCGTAAGGTTCGGTCATTCCCTCTTTCAAGTCTTGGTTCTTCTTGTGTATCATGTTCAATATGTAGGGGATTGTTTTGGGAAACTTTCTCTCTTTATCTGTTGCATTTGTTCCGAAACCATTTTGGATAGGGCCCTCCTAAGTTTGTCATTTACTTATGCCATAGCGTCAAAGCATAGTTCCACTACATTAGGGACATAGAAATGTCCATGGCACCTGAGCGTTTATCTTACATTAGGCTTAGGGGTTAGCGACTCTCTTTTGTTAAGTATTCGACCAAAATGAAAATTTGGTCTTTATCCTGATATTCCTTATCTCTCCATATGAATGATGACTCTCGTTAGTCCTAAATCTTAAGAGTGTTGTCTTGTGAATTATTGAGTCAGGCTTCCACTAGATTAACTGATACATTCCTTAGACTAATTCCTTTCCTTAACTTTAACACTAGTCAGGTCATTTGTAGGTATACGGTTGTATTGATTACGATACTATTTAATTCCAACAATATAGAATTATTGGTACATGAGATCCTTTAGAATACTCAAGTCTTCACTCCATTCATAAACTTAGCCTCGCTTATCGATTAGTGTATTATAAGTCTTATAGTTCATAGTGCCTCAGTCCTGAATACCCTATATATAATATTATTGAAATTCTCCTTCAGGGTTTAGAAGAAAACCTCTTCGTACTTTCTCATCACTTGTAGTTATAAACGACCTTCTTATTTTACTTCTTTTAACACTTGCCTACACGTTCTCTTATTTATCATACGTCATTCTTTCTTAGATGTTCTGGTATACACTCGTAGTCTCAAATATTACTACATGTTCTTATATTTGATGGTACTTATCTTTGAAGGAACGAGTCATTAATTTATTTCCTTATGGAGTCCAAACTAGATTCTGGAAGATTCAATGCTACATAACGTTGTTCAGTTATATCCAAATCTGGTTGTCGTACTAACATCCAAATTATTTCACTTGCCATATAGCTAAGACTTTCCGTTGATGGCGCTTGGAGGAGAGATTTCCTTAATCAGGTTGCGTTGTAAACCCGTTACTTCACTTATCTGGTAAAACCTTTGATCGATTCAAGGGTTCTTACATATATCTTTACCTTCTCGATATTATATCTTTTCTAACATGTCATTATCCCTTAACGTGCCTTCCTAATATTTACATGATATTCCTAGGCTCATTGTCCCCTTTTCTCACTTATTTATATGCATATTCCGAACTTTACTCGTTATTACTTCCTTTTCCATACTTCTTGAGAGTCATCACATGTTTCAATCCAATTCAATAGTGTGTCCAAATCACATTGCCTTACCATGATCATGCCTTTCACTGGTTGACGGTTCAGTCGTCTTACTCTTACATTTTCATTTCCATTTCCGGTTATCTTTAGGGGGTTTCTTGCCTCTAATGTACTCCTCATAACGGATTCCCGAATGTCAAAAGTCTGGTACCTCTGGTCGAAGAATCCTTATTACCCCTTTCTCTCTATGGTTATGTTCTTACATCACTTCAGAGTACTTCACACCTTTGTGAAGACTATATAGATGTAGCCTCATTCACTTTTATCCTTCTCATCACGGTCTACTTGTTTATCATTAGCATACCCATTTTTGTTTCAACACTTCATCATGTCATTTCTTTCATGCTCATACTCCCTTTGCAGAATTCACCTAACTGATTTCAATTATCCTAAAGTCCTCATCATTATTTGTCTTCCACAAACTATTGTTATCCATGGGTATCCAGAATTGTGTCATGTTGGCTGATAAGTTCGAAGGTCTTTCCAATTCATTGCCCATCGTAGACTTTAGCTTACTAGCACCACAATATAAAATTTCCAACGGTAAATGATATGACTTTTTTACAACTAGACGAGAGGTTTATACCACCTTCTACTATAATGTTAGTTCTATATTGATTCTCTATCATACTACCTCCCCTATGGAAGGAGGGACGATTTCTGCGCTTAGGGATTTTCTTCCTGACAAGCCACATTGTTGCCCCAACACTTTCTGAAATTCTGCGATCTACTAACAACTTACAATTTTCCCCGAAACAACTCGTTCTTACTAGGAATTACTGAACCGTTTGTGCGGGTAAAATGACACGTATTCATAACTGACACGCTCAATCTTGATAAACTTCTCATCCTATAACCGAGACATTAGTCTTAAGGGGGGCTTCCTTTTAGACAACCTTTAAAGGTCACTCTGTTGCAATTTATTCTCATACCTATCTAATTGCTTACCTTGCAACTTCGTAATATCATTTATTATAACAATCTCTCGAGTATCCGTTCATATTCCGCTTAGCTTAAGACACTTTCCATTATTGATACTTCTTAACTCAGGAAGCTAAATCATCCGATCGGTACGTTCCGTTGACTTTTGTCAATTCAAATTGCATAATAGACACATGGTCTCATTACACATTATTCTTCTCAACTTAACATTTACTTCTTCTTACCCTTTGTTTTACTCGTCTACGAACTTGTCACATTACTATACTTTACCTTATAACTCTCTGTCGCTTCTCATATTTACTTAGGTGTCCCACTTATCTCTACATCATTCTCTTATTACCACCAGTACTTATTACCTCAATCTTGATACTTATAACAAAATATCCTCTCGCCTTTAAATTCTTCTTTTAAAATCATCAACGGTCATAGCCTTCTTCGTTTGCCCCATAATTTCCATTGAAATCATCTCCTAGAAACGTAAACAACTCCCACTTCCGGATTTCTTGAGTTGTGAACTTCCCAATCATCTCTGAGCTCTATCACTATTTGGGGCATTTAGTGGTGCCAGGCCTGTAAGGAAACTAACTGCGCTATTACCTATACCGCTTTTCTCATAACTTGGTTTGACAGAACTGGGAGTGAAACTAAGAGGGCTACTGATACCAAAGCTTCTCTTAGCTCTTTTAATGCTAGTAAAATCAGGCTATCGGATGGAGTGACTCACTCTATGCCTTAGATGGACCAACTTCAATAGAGGACGTACATCCCATAACTTCATTACTTTTGGGTGTCAGATGGATCTACTTCGAGGGAGGGCATATATCTCATATCCTTTCTTAATCCTACATTGACATCTCAGCTAGCTGTATCTCTTCTAGGCATAGACTTTCCTATACAATATATATATCAATGCTTCCGTTAGACTTGATTCCCTACGGCCCAGCTCTATCGCACGATCAAGATCAGGAAAAGAAGGTAACCATCCTAAATGTCCTTAACCTCCTGATTATAAGTGTGGCGCGCTACACACCTACAAACAATACGACTAGACACGGCTTGTAGACATCCCTAGGACAAACCTGCTCTAATACCAAGCTTTTCACACCTCAACCTTGGGGAGAAGGGGGGGTATCCGTACTGTGGATACACATGTACTTGGCCAACAAGGCCTCAAAATGAGCATTATCAGAAAATCAAGACACCATCACCTATAGAAGTCCGAACATATACATACGAAGAAGGCGAACAAGGCCACAATACACATCAATTGGCTAACAAAGAGGGCAGTAGGGCCATACATGACTTTGACATATATGACAACTATCTACAAGCCTCTAAGAGTACATAAACATCATGAGGTCGGGACAGGGCCCCGCCATACCTATATATATATATAACCATACCAACTCAAACTAGTACCTCCAGAATAAGTGGAGTGCTTTGACACAATTATTGAGCTAAAATCCTACTGAGAGCAGGTGTCGCTCCATCTAGTTGAACCTGCGGGCATGAAATGTAGCACCCTGACAGGGAACGTCACTACGAATAATGTACAAAATATGTAAGGCAGGAAAATATTAATAGATACAGTAATGTAAATGAGAATAAAGAAGAGATAACCCGTAACTCTAAATTTAAGTGAGGAACATGATATGCATAAATAATATATA
This sequence comes from Anisodus acutangulus, assembly GCA_029783415.1. Taxonomy (NCBI): domain Eukaryota; kingdom Viridiplantae; phylum Streptophyta; class Magnoliopsida; order Solanales; family Solanaceae; genus Anisodus; species Anisodus acutangulus. The sequence goes on along the minus strand of CM056511.1, from coordinate 20,316,820 downwards.
ATCGATTGTGTAATATCGTAGGCCTCTATGGGAAATATCATTTGTATACCTCGGTGATATATATATAAGCTGCGTATATAACGTCATAGGCCTATGTGGGAAATATCATCTATATAGTGATATACATGAGACTCAATCCGAAGAACATAGAACACTCTTTGAGCCTATTGGAGTGATGTAAGGTCCTTACACCTTCGACTATCCTTATGAGGATAACATATCATTTTACTTTTCTCTGTGAATCAATAAGAAGAGATGAAATATACCATTTTTAGCTTTCTGGAAACTATCAAGGAACCATACTATGTCAATATAGGAGGTATACTATAAAGTGAGGAAAGTACTCTCGGCAAGGGACAACAAAGATCATGAAATCACTTTCGAGAGTAATGAACAAACATGTTGTCAACAATCAAGAATAGAGTCTTATCTTATGGACGTTTCAATATATGTTGTTATTCTTAGGGTCATGCCAGAATGAAAGAAAGGGTAAGCCTTACATACCTTATCGCTTGTCCTATCGTTAGCTTACAAAGCCTCGCACGCTCTACGAATGTCAACTTATGCAATAGAAATGATTTGAGCCTAGTGTAGATAGATCACTAGAAGAGCAATTCATTAGGACATTGTATCGAACACTTAACATTCATAGAACTTCATACCCTTTACCTGTTGACACCTAATTTTTACCCTCCAATAATTTTATTTAATTATTCAAAGTTCCCTAGTCATAGACGGAGTGAAATATACTTTTCATAAACCGAATATGACTTTACAATTATTTCGGGAGTATTTTGTCATTTCATTTGAAAAAATATCACTTGATAGTTATATTATATATCATATCCTAGTTTTACATAATTTCAATCATTAATTATGATTTTGGAATTTTAACCGATAATTTTAGATGTAATTGTCTCAAAAGAATTTTAAAAATTAAAGGATTAATATTCCACTCCGTCAAAGTCGGGAAATTGTTTAGTTAAATACGATAAGGGAATTACACCTCTATTTTATGTCTTGTTTTTAAATTTAAAAGACGTTTGCATGATTTTAATTTTGTTAATCCTAATTAGCATCAAATTAGGCTTAAAATGAAGCTTTTAAATTAATTAGGTTGTTTATGTATACATTTGGCCATTTCTTAATTTCAAATATGTCCCATTTGCAAAATGTGGCCATTGTCTATTAAAGTTGGGTTTTAATCATAATTTTGGGCCCCTATTCATTTTAAATCAGTCGAGCCCAGGTCAAAATGACCCAAACTCGGCCCAGGTCCAAGCTTGGGCATAAAAAGGCAAAGGAAGCAAACCCCCATTTCCCTTTTTTGTCATTTACACGATTTGGAGGGTTTTTGAAAACGCTAGTCGCGTATGCCATTGCCAAGAATGATAAGGTCAGAGGGCACGCCATCTTTGTGCATACATGGTTCAACTAGAAGGGGAAAGATCATTGAATGCTCTCCCTTTTCTCCAATCACGCCATTGACACCCCACTACCCCCACAGACGAGGTTACCCCTCTCAACGGTACTTTATGTGAAACCTTAATTGGTTTTTATCCGATTCAGAGTTTGAATACTCAATTTCCATTGGCTATGAGATTTTGGAGGAGATTTTCCATCCAATTTCACTTGTCCCACATCGGATGGCATCAAAATTCAAGGGTTTGAGGTCTCCCTATAAATTGACCCTCTTCTCTTCATCTCAAACAAGTTTTGTAGTCTAATGAGAGGTTGGAAAAAGTTTTGAAGTCTAAAGAGAGGTTGGAAAAAGTTTGGAAGTCTAAAGAAAAGTTTAAATAAATTTAAAATGGTCTGATGCTTGATTATCAAGAATTCAGATTGATTGAAATCTTTAATTGAGTTTAAATTGGCTAATTTAACTTAAGTTGGGATCCAAACCATTTTGGGGAACCCAAATCTAGTTTTATCAGCCTTTAATTACTAAAACCTCTCCTTTTTTCGGGTGTATGCGAGTTTGAGATCATCAGAGTGAAGAACAAGCTCAACTTCAATCTTTAGGCTGCCTCCATATAAGGTAAACACTTTTTATTTTTATTTTTATTTTTATGTTTAAATTACATTATGTAATCTGTATTATGTGTTTGTGTGTTGCTTAAGCATGATTAGTTGTTGTTTGAGATGGGCCCTTACTGGCCTATCACCCTATTCAGACGAGTTCGATGAATTCCACAGCCGATTAGGCTGAGGCCCAATCAAGTATGTTTTAGCTGAGAAAATAAGCAAGGGAAGCTAATATTTGCACGAAGGCTCAACTATGGGTGAAAATAGCCAACTGGTGGGCTTTGGTAGGTCCACCAGCCTAAACTCTCTCTCGTTTTTTAATTCTCATATTACATGTATATATATGTATTTGTTGTAATAAACTACTTTGATATATATAAATTGGAACTTCACTTATGGTTATAATCTAGGATAGACAAATGATACATAGATCGTTTAGCTTAGATCGCCAATAACTTATTTCAAAGCTTTTATTTTAAATCTGGAAAATCGGAAATGAAGGACTCTTTTTGGTTAAATAAAAGGGATTGTATGTCAAAACTAGAACAAAAATTGATTTTAAAGCTAAGTATGAAAACTGATTTTTGAATCTTAGATAAATGATTTGGGCTTTAGAAGCTAATTGGGCTGAGTGTTAATATTTAAAGGACCCTGAATTTGGTTTGAGTGACTTGAAATTTGATAAATGGATTGCTGAAAATCAGACTCAGAATTGGACTAAAATTATTACTTGAAGGACAGTTTTTCGGGCTAAGCCCAGTTAGATAATTAATTTTGACAATAAAACCTTGTCTTGGACTTGATGTTAAGTTGAGGGTTTTGGAATGTATGATATGGTTTAACCTTGGGAGATATAACATGCAAAAGGAACGAAAAAACCATTTTCGTGTTACTTTTATTTCAAAACCAATTTTGTTATTTAAATGAATTATACCATTTTCAAACACATGGAAAGGATTTTAAAAAGTCGCAAGTGTGAAAATAGTCAATATAGTTGGACTAAATGTGGAGTTTTACTCAAATTCACATTTGAGTGTTCTTAGTCCGAAAAGAAAATTGACTATTTTATCCCGTGCATACTATTTTTGGCGGAAGTGTAACTCTTTGTTTAACAACAAAACCTTGAGTTTGAATAAATAAAATGACAAGTTACTTTGCGAATTTTTAAACCTTAAGCAATTTAAATCATTTTAAAGCATTTTATAGAACCCATAGGTCAATCGTATTCTATGGATCCTTAATACCGGGGTCTTAAAACATTCCCCAGGGGATCACCAGAACCCTTACCTTAACACTAGTTTAGATAGGATTTTTCAATGAATTTGAATAAATCATTTCACACTGGTTTTCCTAATTTACCTATAAATTAGGCGGTGACTCTAAAATATATTATCCGACTTAGAGCACCATCCAGGTTCTTAGTAGCTCTTTATGCACTCACACGCGTAAAAAAGTGAACCGTAACATTACCCATGGTAACTTAACCTGAGGACAACCTCCTTATTCCTTTTCTAACTTCTTCCTCTTATTCCAACCATCAAAAAGGTTAAAAAATTCAACACTAACACCTAGTTTCAACTAACTACCCAACAATCAACACAATACAACAATATGAACAACTTCCAAGTGTTATCTAACCATTTCCTCTATTAGTTAGCAATCTCTTCAACATGTAGATAATCATAATAACAATCATAACATCAAAACCAAGTTATTTTTCATAATTTCAATCCATGAGGAGTCATAACATAGCCTCAAAACAGTCTAACAACAAGACAACCTTGCTTCTTATCATTTAAAGTACTAGCTTGTAGTATTTAACTCAACACTCATCCAACACTTAAATAAGTTTAAGCACAAGCAAGAGAGTGATTTACTTATCTTATACAAACTACACAACCTTAAGTCAAAGCTTCTCTCTACTTGGAATACCCTTCTATTGCATAGCAACACCATGGTAGTGTTATTCTTCACTCTGATTGGCTTTTTGATGATGGATTATGGTGTAATCGCCTTGAAACCACCTTTGAATCTTAAGAATCTATTTGGAGGTCTTGGGAGAGAGTAAGGGCAATGTTTGGTCGAGAAATAACAAGAAATAAGCCCCAAAACAAATTTAAAGCGACACAAAGTCGGCTACCGCCTCAATGTATGGTTGGACATACGGTTCGTACAGAGGGTACGACCTAAATTTCGATTCATATAGAGGGTATGACCCAAGGTACGATCCATACAAAGGGAGGTACAATATGTACCTCTACCGTACTTCACCAACAAAAAGTTTCCAACTCCTTGAAAATTTATACGGCCTCTCAAACAATTTAAACGATCCGTAAATCAAAAGTACAGTCCATACATGCCCTGCAACATATGAAACTTTATCTAACTTTCCTCAAAACTTACTTTAGTTGATCTAATATGTCTTAATCCTTCTCGAAACTTACTCAACACATTTGAAACCTTTATTAGTCTCTTGGAGGGGTCATACTATCACTAGGCCTATGTAGATTGACTTTACGACAACAATGACACATGATAATACAAGTTGTAACACTCACAATCGCGATCACAACATGTACCCCACGATCGCAATCATGACCAGCCGACCCGATCCAAACATGTATGTTTTAAGTTGAACCTTGTGCAAACTCTTTTATCATATTAGTTCGTGATGTAGTTTTCACTCGAATTTATTCTTGAGCTCTCTTCAATCCTTAATCACTTCCAACACACCTCATACAGTTATTAGCATGCTCATTTAGTGTGGTACTAGTTTGTAGCCTCTTTTAACATACACAACATTATTTTCAATCATCTTCATCGTGTCATGAAGTCTTAAATCATTTCGATACTTCATCTTTTTGCCCAACATATTATCACACCCATCCTAGTCCATTTCGTCACTTTCTGACTTAATTATCCTTGTTGGTCCCTACACTTTCAGTATTTGTGCCATTATATCCACATCATACGGGTTAATCCTTAGTTCGAATGTATGTGATCTTACATCTTCAATAGTCCAAATCTAGCTTTTTATTCTAAAACTCACTCAACCCCTGAACAAGTTTAAAATAATAAATATAACTTAAACCAAGCTCCCAAAAATAAAGTCAAGCGTTAAATCTCAAAATCAATGGTCTGATTGTTACCCGATGTGTGTGTATATGAATCTGAGTGCATGCGTGTGTGTGAGCTTGTTTTTGAAATGATAATAAAGAATCTTGAGTAGGTTGCAATATTATGGACAATTGTTTTCTTTAATCAAATTAAGATTACAACAATAACAACAGCATACCCAGTGTAATCCCACAAATCGGATATGGGGAGGGTAGTGTGTACGCAGACCTTACCCCTACCTTGGAAATGTAGAGAAATTATTTCTGATAGACCCTCAGCTCAAAGAAAGATAAAAAAGAAGATAGTAGCAACAAGTAGAAACAACAACAATATATTAAAATAATCGAGGCTAAAGAAACAACAAGTAGTAAATAGAAATCTAAGAATATAAAGATAAAAGAATAATACTAATACTCTGGGAATAGGAGAGAAATACGTCAGACTACCTACTAACCTTACACCCTAATTCTTGACTTCCACCCCCTCCTATCAAGGGTCATGTCCTCTTAGACCTACATCTGCCATCCTCAAGCCCAATATAACAAACCTCTCACACCTCCTTACTGGGCAACCAGACATCTCTTCTTCACATCTCGAACCATCTCAACCTCACTTCCGGCATCTTATCCTCCACAAGGGTTACTCCCACCTTATACCGAATATCTTCATTTCTATTCTTATATCTCATAGTATTCCTACACATCTATCTCAACATCCTCATTTCTTCTACTCTGATCTTCTAGACATGGGAGTTCTTGATTGGCCAACACTCCGCCCCATATAACATTGTCAGTCTAATCACCCATGCTGTAGAACTTACCTTTAAGTATTGGCGGCTAATAAAAATAAGAAAATAAAGATATTAATTAGCTTTTTGATGCAAAACATAAAAGAAAATAAAATACAACAAGAACAACATACCAGTGTAATCCCACAAGTGGGTTCTAGGGAGCGTGGGGTATACACAGACCTTATCCCTACCATGGGAGGTAGAAATATTGTTTATTATAAACCCTCGGCACAGAGACAAACAAACAAAAGCAATACGAAAAAAGAAATAAAAGAAGTAAAGAAGTAACAGATAATAACATAAATCAATTTGAAAAAAGGAACAATAACATAAGTGCCACAAAAATCATACACTAATCGAAGTACAAACAACTCCAAATAGTAACAGAAATCAAAGGACAAGAAACTATCAAAGTAATACTATGACTACATGTATGGAAATATAAGTGTGACAATGCTCAACTATCTACTAGCCTTCTACCCTAATTTGTGTCGTCCATAACCTCATATCTATGGTCATTTCCTCAGTGAGATGTAACTGTGTCATGTCCTATCTAATCACCTCTCCCAATACTTCTTCGGCCTACCTCTACTTCTCCTGAAACAATCGATAACAAATCTCTCACACCTCCGCACTGAGGCATATGTACATCTCCTCTTCACATGCCCGAACCATCTTAGCCTCGCTTCCCTCATCTTGTTTTCCATGAGGCCACCCCCACCTTGTCCCGAATATCTTCATTATTAATCATATATCTCCTCATATCACATCCACCATACTATCCTCATCTCCACTACTTTGATCTTCTGAACGTGAGAATTCTTCACTGGTCAACACTCTGTATAACTTGCCTTTAAGTTTTGGGGGTACCTTCTTAGCACACAAGACTCCGGATGCGAGCCTACATTTCATCCATCCTGTACCAATACAATATGTGACATCTTCGTCAATCTCCCCATTTCATTAGATGATAGACCCAAGATACTTGAAGCTTTCTCTCTTTTGGATGACATGGGTATCGAGCCTCACTATGCCAGCCTCATGCGCTACGTCATTGAACTTGTACTCCAAGTATTCTGTCTTGGTCCTGCTCAACATGAACACTTTAGATTCTAATGTTTGTCTCCACACCTCCAACTTAGCGTTAACTCCACCGCGAGTCTCGTCAATTATAACTATGTCATACACCAGTAACATACACCATGGCACCTCGCCTTGAATTTGCTGCATCAAAGCATCAATCACTAGGGAAAATAAATATGGGTTAAGGGCTGACCCCTGGTGCAACTCCATCACAATTGAAAAATGCTCTGAGTCTCCTTCCACTATCCTTATCCTGGTCATCGCTGCATCATATATGCCATTGATCTCCCTACTGTACGACACTAGGTACCCCACTAGACTCCAAGCATCTCCAAAGAACCTCCATTAGGACCTTCTCTTATGTCTTTTCTAGATCGATGAACACATTATGTATACAAGAAAAATCAAATAGTTAGTCTAAATTAAATGTCAATAAGAAAAAAATATAAAAACACTAATTTATTTATTAAAAAATCTAAGTTAAAAAAATGTATATTGTTTTAAATTCTCTTAGAAATAAAAATGAAACAATATTCTAAAATGTGATTCCTGTTAATTGTAATTTTCACAAGTAAAATCAATTAAAATGAAATTAGGTGTAAACATTAAAAGGACCTAAAATATATAAAATTAACTAACGAGAACTAAAAATGAGATGTATTTGAGATTTCTCCCTTATCTCCAACTCCAAAGCGAATTTCTTGGGAATAATGTATCAGTAATGCAGACAAAAAAATACTCTTCTATCATAATAATATATGTTCGCGACATGAAATAAGAGCGTGACAAAAGGTATTGTTCTACTGTAAAATTCTTTACTATCAGGAAAGTATTAAATTTCACTCAATGAGGATTTTCATCATCCTGTCCAATTATTAAGAAAAGTATAAATGTCTCAATTATTACTAAGCTTCTCCTACTCTTTATTAATGCATAAAAAAATCCTAAGATCTCTGGGCTAGACTTATAAATATCTCTTATAGCTTTATATTTCTTTCAATTGTTTGTCACTTTTTTCCATATGATGCCCTTTTATTTAATTAAAGGTTGAAACATTTTTTTATATCTTTTAGTTTTTACAGAAAAAATACTTTTTCATTATGAATATTTAGATAATATTAAAAATCATTTCTTAATTTTAATAGGCTATTTTATGGTCGAGTGAGGCACAATCAAGTTCCCTAATTAAATAATAAGTAAGGACAAATTAGAAAAAGATATATGGTAACAATCTGATCATACCAAATTCATATGTAACTGTCACACCCAAGCCTTGGAGGGTGTGGCCGGCACCCAGTGCCCGTAGTCCTGAGCGTGCCTCTATAATATCTGACCCTGAAACATGAATTTTGGGCTGACACGACCTCCAATAAATCATAATGACCATATTGAAAGATAACCTACATACAGAAGAGTCCCAGCATGTATACTACTAACAAAAGGGGCCGCAAGGCCATGACATACCAACGTCTACTGTAGACCGGTCTGCAAGCCTCTACGAGTCATATATATATATCAACAGGTCGGGATAGGGCCTCACCATACCCAAAACACAAGTAGCACATGCATCAGTACCTAAAACTCCTATAATGCAAATCTGAGAGAAAGGATTGCGACAAAAACACAGCTGAACATATCACTTACTAAGGAGGAGCGCCGCTCTATCTATCTGTACATGCAGGTATAAACATAGTGCCTTGAAGAAGGGCATCAGTACGAAAATAAACTATAGCACGACTCGATAAGAAAATAAAAACATATATATAAGTTCAATGCAAGACAACCTCTATCAGATACCAAAAGCCGAGTCGGAGTGATCTAGTGTCATTATCTTCCGACTATTGTTATTGGCGGTACGTTCAAGAACTTTGATATGAACACTTGGAACTAGTTTAACCCGAAAAATACTATGAACAAGAAAATATTCAAGAATTCTGATTGATTGTCAAAGAATACCTTTCGCTACTTTATTTCGCCAACGAGATTTCTATCAAAAAATGATGTACCAAGTCATGCCAAGAAAAAAGGTTCACCTTACATACCTTTTCCTTGAGATTACAATCGCCTTATACGCCCTCACACACCTTATGAATAGCTATCTATATCTACAAAGATTCGATATCAATATCAAATCCATATTCCCAGTAAGAAACTTCATTTAGGCATCATTATTGATAACCTTAAACACAAGGAATCCTTGGACTTGTTAACAAAGGGTACTTATGTATTCTCAACCCCACGATTCTTTGAAACATAATTTCTTAGGTTTACAACATCAATAATCAATTCACTTATCAATTCCCAATTCATATCTTCAACAAAACAGCCCCCAAATCACAATACAAAGATTTCTTAGGCTTACTGGTTTTGATTACAAAAATCCTTTCACAACTTACTCCAAATAATCAATTAATCACAATTATAGCTAAAGAAGGGTAAGTCTTACCTCAATGTATCAAAGTATTCTCAAAACAATGGATTTCCCCAATTTCAAGGGTTCCAAAATCCTTTCAACTCGGAGTTGATGATTTCTTCGATTACTACGGAAATTTTTACGTTAATCTAGCGTAATTCGTCTTTGATTTGATCTAAGATTGATAGAGTATATTTGAGAGGGTTTGGGAGGATGATGTAAAAATTTCCGTGAGCTTAAAGTTCCAAATTGATCCTCATGGTGAAAAGCTCAGAGTTCCAAAGATGATTGATCATCCAATGATAATATACTTAAAATGGCATAGAATATGGAGCGTGATTGAAGATTGGACTTGAATATTTGACAAGAAGTCATTCATTTTTTGGCCTTCTTGTTTGTCTTGGCCGAGACCATCTTGTTTCCTTTAGCTTGTCTTTAATTCTTCGTTTAGCTTTTAGTTCTTCTTATTACATAATTAATAAGCCATGTAATAAGGAAGGATGACTATGCGAAGAAGTCTTCCAAATAGATGACTAGGCCGAAAGAGGGAAGACAAGACGGCAATGGCAAGAATGATCTAGAAGATGAGGCTTCCAAGAAGACAATTCATTAACCAACTAGTTCATGGATTTGGCTACCTAGAATACATCATGTTCGGCCTAGGGGAGGAGAAGCGTTGGCCGAATAACTCATCCAAGCACATACAAAGAATGGAGACTTCCAAAAATATTCCAAGAAGATGAAGAGCCAAGTTCATGTATTCTTATACATGGGAACTACAAAGGGGTGTGAAAGAGATTGGGTTCATCCTTGTGCCCAAGTAAACACGAAAACTTTCCCATTGATGAAGTTTAAGCTGAGAACATCCTTGTTCTCCAAGCAAACCGAGACCTTTCCCACTTGTCCTTACTTGGCCGAGAAGTTCATGTATTTTGTGTCCTTTTGTTATCCTTCTAGAAAAGTCCATGTACTACTATAAATAGGACCCTTATGATGTTGTAAAATTCATAGTTTATTTATGAAAATTATTTGAGTTTTACTCAATTGCTAAGTTGTTCAACTTGTGTGTTGTTTATCTTAGTTGGTCCTTGTGTGGGCCTTCGATCCTTTTGTAGGTCAAACCCTTGGTGTAAGTTTACCTAGAATTTATGTGATCTAGTTGAACCCAAGATAAGGTTCCCTTCAGCGTAAGTCTTGGCTAGAACTTGTGTGAACTAATCAAACCCAAGCTTAAGGAACCCCCTTGGTGCAAGTGGATGTTGAAAATTGTGTGATCCAACCAAACCCAAATCTAGGGTCTATTTTAAAGTTACCGGCAACCCTCACTTGGCTTGTGCACGAGGTTGTACTTAGAAACCCCGGACTAGTCCTTTTCCAATTGGCCAAACTCATCTTGGTGTTGACACGAGAATTAAAAACCTTATGTCTTTATCCCTGTTATATCGATCGACCAACACTTAACCAAAACGATCGTTCAACACTTGGTATGTACTCGGGTTTGCACTTAGCACCCCGTCTTCATTCCTTGACCAAACCAATTCATTATTTCGACCACCATATCCCATAATACGTACCTAACCTCCACATAAAATGATCACCACCCGAAACAGTCCACAAATACATGTCCATTCCCGACAACACCAAACAGTTCACAAAACACCCCTTACCGATAACCTCACTGTTCCAGCTAGTTGTCGTCACCTTTCCACCACTCAACTACCAAACCCTAACCATCAATACAACCCTCATCGTGTCTAGAATACCGCCACAAAATGCCTTAATCCATCTCCTCCCTAAACTACCCGTCTAAGTCCCACAATACCCCACTGGCTGGCAGAAACCGAGAACCCCAACTTTGAGTCCTTTTTTATGTCAACCCGTATTCAACCAAACTCTGATCCACTTACCCACTTACACCCCTCCTTACTTGCATAAGATTGTAATCAGAGCGAGGACATCCCATCCCACGCTTTGACGTTATGGCTCACATAAACAAAGAAGAATTACGGAAGGTCGTAAGAGAAATTTTTACGGAACAAGTGCGGGCCGTGAAAACAGAACTTGCGGGACATACCATGAGTAATAATGCCAAGTCAAGGGTTGTGCAAAATAGTCCAAGGCTTGAAGGGAAAGGTACCCCAAGGTCCTTTGTAAGGCCCACAACTATTAAAGAAAATGGGGGTATTTCTTTTACTAACCCATTGTATCGTCACGAAAGTGCAAAGAAAGATAAAAATGTAGAGATGGGTAGCAACTATTTTACTAATCCTTTGTATAACCACAAAAGTATAGAAGTTACAAAGGGATTAGATAAAAAGAGAAAGAGGTGTTTCAAGTGCCAAGGACTAGGGCACTTTGGTATGGAATGTCCCAATTCGCAGGTCGTGACAATTGAAGAATATCAAGATTATGCGGATTCCTTTTTTTTTTTGAGAAATCCGAAAGAGAGGAAGTTGTCACCCTTTCGGAGGAGGATAAAAGTTTGGTACTCTGACATGAGTCGGTGTTCCACGTGAAGAAGAGGAAGAACCCAAGACCCCATTACTTAATGCACAAAGATAGAGGAAGAATTTATGAAGGGGAGTTCTATAGATGCCTACCCAGAAGAACTCTTAGAGGAATCGGAAGATGTATGTGCGGATGTTCTTACAACTGGGTCACAACTGATGGGAAGTCTTGGACATACTCTTGGTTTATTTCCAAGAAGTTCATTTCCTAACCATCTCCTTACAGAAACCATCCGGAAAGAGAGACGGACCCCGCCTTATTGGCGCAAAAGGGAAATGAGAGTTGGCACACATGTGTTACCATCCAAGTGGTCGGCAACATCATGGAATACAAACTTTCTATGTCGGGGTTGAAAGACCTATTTGAGGACTCGAGTGGAGCCAAGTTGTACTACAAGATATATTCGATGAGAGGATACCATCTAGGGGAAATTCGAAGAAAGAATGAATGGAAGGAGTCTTCCAAAGCCAAACATGGTTTGTCCGGATGGCTCATGATTCCGTTTGAATTGTGTAATGCTTCAAGATTTTTCATGAAGCTGAAACCTTATTTCTTATGTCTGGGGCATTAGTCTTGGAAGTGTTTACATGGGTGGGGAAAATTGAATTCAAGACATGCTAGGTGGATGACACACCTGCTAACTTTCATATTTTCCATGAGGCGCAAAGATGGCGAATCCAACATTTTGGCGGGTGCAATTTTTTGAAACCAAGTACGGTTGACCGTGCCTAAAAAACTGGTGGGATTTGAAATGCTAAGGGAATTCCATGTGCGAGATCCCGAGTTTGAAGATATACATGGAATGGTAAGTGAACGTTCCACTTGTCAAAATGTCAAAAGTTTGTCCCACCAAGGGTCGGATACTCTTTTGTGGATTCTCGGACGACCACGGAAAGATGTGAGATGGGATTTTATCCACAGTCCGTCATGAACACAACGGAGAAAAAAATCTCTCACGGTAGTCATGGATAAATTCGTAAAGTTGTCTCATTCCCTTATTTGCCACACGACCAACGAAGAAAAAAATATTACGGACTTATGTGGCGAGCTAGAGAAGCATGCTTATATGATTACTATGTATCTGAAGAAAGCCCCAATCTCTTCCATGAGTTGTGTGGATGAAATACTGCAGCCATCCATGGGATACATGACCTTATCTAAAGGCACACATGAGAATCCATCCACGGTAGAAACTACCCGAAATTGGCCCTAACCTACGAGTGCAAGAAGTAGCCATTGTGTAAGTTCTCCCCTCGTTATTTCATCTGAGATGATGGTTCCCTTACTGTCCCTATTCTGACCATATAGTTATTAATTGAAGTTGAGCATTATGCTAGAGGAATCAGTGTTGGTCCCATCTTAATTCAAGACCAAAGATCCATTGCTTTCTCTAGTCTATTACTTCCATACAAGGAATTTTGCATCACGGGACCCTTGGTCAATTGGGAACATTTAACTAGGCTTGTGCTAGGATAATTGGGCTTGACTACACTTAAGGAAGAAAGGGACAATCGAATGCCAAGGACGGATGGACCTTGCAAGATATTGGCCTTCAAGGTCGAGCATGATTTGTACGAAAGGCGTGCAATGCCATTGGAACTATGTGGCACCCTAAGATCTTCCATACACGAGGCATTACAACCATCCTTGGGATACTTAGAATAATCTGAGGATATTCATAACAATTCATCTAAGGAAGGAGCCACCCGGCGTTGGCCCGAGTATACCAATGTAAGGGCGGTAAGAGGCTTACATGACTTGTCTTCCTTTTGTCGTCATGTCATTCAAGGTTGTAACACCCTTGCTGCCCATATTCCGAATAATGTGATGCTATTGGACGTTAAGCGTGAGGCTAATGAAATTGGTTTCGTCTTAACTCGAGACAAAGAACCCGTGGTTTCCTCTAGTAAAGAAGAGGTTAATGCACGACTCACCTCCTCTACTTGTGACTCCATGCTCCAGTGGGAAAATTATGTGGAGTGTGGTCCTTTCAAGCTATTTGTTAGGTTCTGAGAAGGCATCTACAAGGAGGAACCCCCAGTTGATTGTGGAGGTTCAATGTTTCGTGGTAAAAACTTGTCCTCAAATTTAGATGACGAAAATTCGAGGATGAATTCTTTTGAAGAAGAGGAGTATGACGTAAAAATCCCCGTGAGCTTAAAGTTCCAATTTTATCCTCAAGGTGATAATCTCAGAGTTCCAAAGATGGTTGATCAACCAATAATAATATGCTTAAAATGGCATGGAATATGGAGCGGGATTGAAGATTGGACTTGAAGACTGAGAAAAAGTCATTTATTTTTTGGCCTTCTTGTTGGTCTTGGTCGAGACCATATTGTTTCCTTTAGCTTGTATTTAATTCTTCGCTTAGGTTTTAGTTCTTATTAGGACATAATTAATAAGCCATGTAATAAGGAAAGATGACTAGGCCATGTAATAAGGTGACTAGGCCAAGAAGTCTTCCAAAGAGATGACTAGGCCGAAAGAGAGAAGACAAGATGGCAAGGGAAAGAATAATCTAGAAGATGAGGCTTCCAAGAAGACAATTTATGAACCAACTAGTTCATGGACTTGGCTACCTAGAATACACCAAGTTCGGCCTAGGGGAGGAGAAAGGTTGGCCGAATAACTCATCCAAGCACATACAAAAAATGGAGACTTCCAAACATATTCTAGGAATATGAAGAGCCAAGTTCATGCATTCTTCTACATGAGAACTACAAAGGGGTGTGAAAGAGATTGGGTTCATCCTTGTCCCCAAGTAAACCCGAAACATTTCCCATTTATGGAGTTCAAGTCGAGAACTTCCTTGTTCTCTAAGAAACTTGAGACCTTTCCCACTTGTCCATACTTGGCCGAGAAGTTCATGTAGTTTGTGTCCTTTTGTTATCCTTCTAGAATAGTGCATGTACTACTATAAATAGGGCCCTTAGGATGTTGTAAAAATCAGAGTTGATTTATGAAAATTATTTGAGTTTTACTCAATTGCTATGTTATTCAACTTGTGTGTTATTTATCTTAGTTGGTCCTTGTGTGGGCCTTCGATCCTTTTGTGGGTCAAACCCTTGGTGTATGTTTAGCTATAACTTGTGTGATCTAGTTGAACCCAAGCTAAGGTTCCTATCACCGTAAGTCTTAGTTAGAACTTGTGTGATCTAATCAAACCCAAGCTTAAGGAACCCCCTTGGTGCAAGTGAACGTTGGAACTTGTGTGATCCAACCAAACCCAAACCTAGGGTCTATCATAAGGTTACCGGCCACCCTCACTTGTCTTGTTCACGGGCTTGTACTTAGAAACCCCGGTATAGTCCTTGTCCAATTGGAAAAAACTCATTTTGGTGTCGACACGAGCACTAAAAACCTTGTGTCATTATCCTTGTTATATCGACCGACCAACACTTTATCAGATCGATCGTTCAACACTTGGTGTGTACTCGGGTTTGCACTTAGCACCCCGTATTCATTCCTTGACCAAACCAATTCATTATTTCCACCATCACATATTACAACGTCTCTAACCTCTACATAAAATGTCACCACCCGAAACAGTCCACAAATACATGTCCAATCCCAACAACACTAAACATTTCACAAAATACCCCTTACCGATAACCTCACTGTTCCAGCTAGTTGTCGTCACCTTTCCACCATCCAACTACCAAACCCTGACCATCAATACAACCCTCATCGTGTCTAGAATACCGCCACAAAATGCCTTAATCCAGCTCCTCCCTAAACTACCCGTCTAAGTCCCACAATACCCCCACTGTCTGGCAGAAACCGAGAACCCCAACTTTGAGTCCTTTTTTGTGTCAACCCGTATTCAACCAAACTCCGATCCACTTACTCACTTAAACCCCTCCTTATTTGCATTAGAGGATGTTTCAGATCAAATTTGGAGGAAAATGAGGTCTCAAAACGTAAGACCTAATTTTACACCCGAAAAAAATTTCCACCACCGGAATTCGATAGTGGGATTGACGGGACCGTCAAATTCTTTAACGGTCTGTCAATCTTCCCGTCAAACTTCTAGGGAAAATTGACAGCTCAGAGAGGAAAATTGACGGCCCGGTCCGTCAATGCTGCCGTCAAATGCCCAAATTTTCCGATTTTGCTGAAACGTACTTTCTTTGATTTGTTTGACTTTCCAACACTACGAGACTTCCATAAATAATACGTACACATTAATTATCCTATTGTAAGGCCGTACACATCAATATTTATTAATGACACAATGAAATGCGAACTACGGGGTGTAACATCTTTCTTCCCTTAGGAACATTCATGCTCGCATGTTGAGGATATTCTTTAACTTTCGAGGGTTCTATAAAATTTGGCAGAGTTTCTCTTGTAAATAGGACTAGCCTAAAATCTGTTAAATAGCCGAAACACATATCCAATGTCATACAAGGCAACATAATAATGAAACAATATCAACTAGGCCTCACATGACTGTCTATATATACCCAAATCAAGAAAGTTAGCCATAACTCACCTCAACTATCCTCTGCCATACTCTGAGCTACACCTGTCATATCTACCTCAAAATCAACACCTAATCAAGGTATATGGTTTAGAACAATCGAATAGAATATGAATGAGAGAATCGTATCGCACGAGTATCGGTATAAACCTGAGGATTGGAACAAAAAAAAGATATCTGAATCGCATATTTCTTTGGCCTCCTAAGTCATTTCTTCTATATTGTTATTTCTCCATAACACCTTGACGGAGGAGAATTCCTTAGTCCTCACCTTCCAAACTTGCGGATCAAGAATAGCTACTGAAGTCTTTTCATAGGTTAAATCTTCGGTGATCTGTACATCCTCTACAGGAGTGATGTGGGAAGGATCTCCTATGTACTTTCGCAACATCGACACATGGAACACCGAGTTAACTTCTTCCAATTCCGGAGGTAATTTAAGCTCATAAGCAACTCGGCCTATCATGCAGATGATCTTATATAGTCCGACGTATCTGGGGCTAGGTTTCCTTTTATTTCCAAATCTCATAACTCCTTTCATTGGAGAAACCTCTAAC
Source organism: Anisodus acutangulus (assembly GCA_029783415.1). Classification (NCBI taxonomy): domain Eukaryota; kingdom Viridiplantae; phylum Streptophyta; class Magnoliopsida; order Solanales; family Solanaceae; genus Anisodus; species Anisodus acutangulus. The sequence goes on along the minus strand of CM056511.1, from coordinate 20,299,844 downwards.
AATATGCAATCACCAATGGTAAATTCTAAGTCACGATGTCGAACATCTGAATAAGATTTCTGCCGACTTTGGGCAGTCAATAAGGGCTCTTGAATTAGCTTCACTTTCTCCACCGCCTGTTGGACCAAGTGTGGATCTAGTAACCCAGATTCACCGATTTCAAACCAGCCAATTGGGAATCTACACTTTCGCCCATACAATGCCTCATACAGGGCCATCTTGATACTTGAACGATAGTTGTTATTGTAATAGAACTCAATAAGAGGCAAATGGTCATCCCATTTACCTTTGAAATCCAATGCATAGGCTTGTAGCATGTCCTTGAGTGTTTGGATTGTGCGCTCATCTTGACTGTCAGTCTGTGGATGGAAGGCTATACTAAGGTTCACTTGGGTGCCTAAACCCTTCTAAAACTTCCTAAAAAATGAGTCATAAACTCTGCACCTCTATCTAATAGAATAGAGACCGGAACACCATGTAGCCGTACTATTTCCTTGATATATAGTTTGTCATAGTCCTCAGTTGAGAAGGTAGTACGATCGGGTAATAAATGAGGTGATTTCGTTAGCCTGTCAATGATAACCTAAATGGAATCAACCTTTTGATAAGAACAGGGTAATCCGGTGATAAAATCCATGTTAATCATTTCCTATTTCCAAGTAGGGATTTCCATATGTTGTAGCAAACCTCCAGGCTTTTGATCCTTGATCTTAACTTGCTAAATATTTAGGCATTGAGCTATAAATATCGTGATATATTTCTTCATGTCATTCCACCAATAAACCTGCAGAAGGTCATGATATATCTTTGTCGATCTAGGGTGAATAGGAAATGGAATGGTGGATTTCGGCCATAATTTGCTCGCAAAGTCCTCCTATATTGGGTACGCATAGTCGACCCTGATATATAAGGAATCTATCTCCTGTAAGATCCAATATTGGTTTCTTCTGCAGAGGAGTTCCTTCTTTTATCTGGACCAACTCGGGGTCCTCAAACTACTCGCCTTCACCTTAGCTATTAGGGATGATTTTATAATATTTTGTACTACTACTCTTCCGTCCTCCATGTCCAAGAGTCGCACATTTAAATTAGCTAAGCGACATAGTTCTTTGGTCATTTCTACCTTATTAGCTTCAATACCATCGAAACATCCCATAGACTTACAACTTAAGGCATCAGCTATGACATTCCTCTTACCGGGGTGATATAATATATCGATGTCGTAATCCTTTAATAACTCAAGCCATCTTCTTTTCCTTAAATTCAGTTCCTTCTGGCGGAATATATATTGTAGGCTCTTATGGTCCATGTATATGTCGACATGGACTCCATATAAATAATGATGCCACATCTTCAGGGCAAATATTACCGCCGCCAACTCAAGATCATGAGTCGGATAATTTACCTCATATTTCCTTGATTGCCTTGCAGCTTATGCTATGACCTTCTCGTGCTGCATCAGAACACATCCTAGGCCGACTCTGGAGGCATCACAATAAACTACGTATCTGTCGGTGCCATCAGGAAGAGCTAACACATATGCAGATGTCAATCTATTTTTCAACTCTTGAAAACTGCACTCACACGTATCTGTCCACTGAAACTTGGTTGCCTTGTGAGTGAGCTTGGTCATTGGTGTGGAGATAGAAGAAAACCCTCCACAAATCTCCGGTAATATCCTGATAAGCCCAAGCAGCTATGTAATTCGGTAGGACTCATGGGCCTCGACCAATTCTTTACGGCTTCAATCATTTGATGATCCACATTAATACCTTCGGATGAGACAATATGGCCCAAAAAGGCAACAAAAATTTAACCAATCTTGAAGCGTCTGTAATACCCCTCGCAAGTGGTCCGCATGTTCGGCTTCCGATCGAGAATATACTAGAATATCATCAGTAAATACTATTACGAAGATATCAAAAAATGACTTAAATACTCAGTTCATCAGATTCATAAAGGCTACCGATGCATTAGTTAGACCAAAATACATAACAATAAACTCGTAATGGCCATATCTAGTCCTGAAGCAGTCTTTGGAAAATCTTCCTCCTTAACCCGCAACTGAGATATATCTTCGAGAAACACTTAGCACCTTGCAACTGATTAAACAAATTGTCAATTCTGGGGAGTGGGTACTTGTTCTTAATGCTTACCTTATTCAACTGACGATAATCAATACACATCCTTAGTGAACCATCTTTCTTGCGAACAAATAACACTGTACCACCCCACGGGGAAGTACTGGTCCTAATAAATCCTTTCTCTGGAAGATCCTTCAGCTGAGCTTTTAATTCCTTTAGCTCCGCAGGATCCATTTAATATGGAGGAGTAGATATGCCTTGGGTATTTGGGAGTACGTCGATGACGAATTCAATTTCCCTTTCGGGTGGAATACCAGGAAGCTCATCAGGAAATTCACTAATGACGGGAACTGACTGAAGAGTTGGAGGCTTTGCCTCTGCATCCTAAACTCGCACGAGGTGATAGATATATTCTTTTGAGATCATATTCAAAGCCTTAAGGTAGGAAATAAACCTACCCTTGGGTGCTGTAACATTACCTTTCCATTCCAAAATAGGCTCGTTTGGGAAATTAAAATGAACGATCATCGTCCAACAATCAACATTAGAATAATAAGAAGCCAGCCAATCCATTCCCATAATAACATCAAACACCACCATCTATAGTTCATTTAAGTCAACTGTCGTATGACGATCATTTATCTTTACATCACAATCTCTATATACTTATTTAACGATTACAGGTTCACCCACAAGCATAGACACCTCAAATGTCTTATGTAACAATTGTGGCTCTTTCCCACACTGACCAGCAAAAAAGGGTGTATTATAGGACGAAGTAGAACCCGGATCTATCAAAGCATATACATCATGGGAGAAAAGGGATAATATACATGTAACCACATCTGGAGATAACTCAAGGTACATGACAAAGTATATATGTTGTTCTGGGACTGCTCGAACTAGGTCATGCTCCTCTGCCTCTGCCCCTACCAGTCGGAACCTGTGTACCCTACCCCAAATGATGCACTAATGATGAAAAAGATGCCACAGATCCAGTTCGCTTGGCCATACTTCTCCCACCACTTGTCAGAAAAAACTGCATAATATGCCCAGGCTGCCCACATGAATAACACACATCTGAACCCTAGCGACACCGCATAAAATAGGTCTTGCCGCATAGACCACAATATAGCAGTGGTGGCCTTGCCTAACTAGATTTTCCTCTAAATTGTGTGCCTAATGCTCGTGAACTATGACCTTGACCAGAATAAGTGACCTGGTCCCGACTCTGGCCCTGAAACTGTGATGGCGCACTGATTGTCGAATAAGATGGCCATCTCAGAAACTGAGGCCTAAACCCACCTCAAAATCCTCCTGCATCACCTGCAGACTGAGTCTTCTTATGATGTCCCCTATCATACTTTCGATCAACCAGTTGTTGCCTCTTATGATCCTCTAGATTTTGAGTGTAGACCTGAATGCAGGATATGCACATATTCAGATTCAACAAAGCTTTCGTGCACTCATTCACCATATGTGGCCCCAAACAATTAACAAACGGATGTACTCGATCACTCATATCGCCAACAATCGTGGGAGAATACATATCCAAAAAGTTGAACTGCAAGCTATATCCCGTGACACTTATATTTCCTTGTTCCAAATGTAGAAACCTATGTCACCTGTCTTATCGAAGCTCGACCGGCAAGTACTGATGTAAAAATGCCTCAGAGAACTCCCTCCAGCCTAATGGTGGGGCTTGGGGTCCTCGAGTCTGCTTCTAAGTCTCAAACCAGGTCGCGACCACTTCTCGCAATATATAAGAAGACAACTCTATTGTCTTATCATCCGTTGCATGCATAACCTGTAAAGTCCATTGCATTCTATCCAGTAAGTTCTATTTGTCCACATTATGGTCTATTGCCATAAATACCAGAGGATCCAAGTTAGCAAAATCCCAAACTCTTGTACTCATAGATCTATCAGCAATACCAGAAGTTTGACATTGGGCTTGAGAGGTCACAATTCGAGTCAATAGTTGCAACACACTCTATATATCCAAATCATGATGGGGGCAACTGGAGAAGGAACCGGAGGTACATCAGCTCTCTTCTGTCCTTCTAGAAGTGGTGGGGTAGTCTTGAAGGCTCAAGATATAGCCTCATTTTGGTGCTCCTATCTCCTCGGACTAGCGGGTGGTGCATGACTGGCACCTTCTCCCACCTGCTCATCCACCCTTCACAGGGCTTCATGTCGTCGAGTAGTAGCAGGCATAATTGAGAGGATAAATAAGATAAATATTAGGTGTGAACACTTATCATTTAGCACTACCGCATGATCTAGATCAGACAGAAAAGTAATCATCCTAAATATCTTGTAACCTCATGTTTATAAGTGTGGTGTACAACATACCCATAAATAAGGCTCTACTAGATACGACTTGTAAATTCCCTAAGACAGACCTACTCTGATACCATGTTTGTCACACCCCAACCTTAGAGGGTGTGGTCGGTACCCAGTGCCCAAAGGCCTGAACGTACGGTTATAGTATCCGACCCTAAAACATGAAATTTGGGCCGATAAGGCCTCCAATGAATCATATATGACCAGACTAAAAGATAACCTACATACAGAAGAGTCCCAACATGATACATGCATATGTACATAGAGCCAAGACCGACGAGGACACAATACGAGTATACTACTAACAAAAGGGGTCGACGAGGCCATGACATACCAACATCTGTTATTCACCAGTCTGCAAGTCTCTATGAGTCATATCAAAACTGGACTAAAATTGACATTTTTAAGTTGAGTTCACAGGCTAAGCCCAAATAAATGCTTTTGGATTTTAAAAACCCATCGTGGACTTGAATCAAGTTAAGGGTTGTGGACTTGTGAAATATGACTTGACTTTGGGAAGATATATCATGCAAAAGAGAACATAAAAGAAATCATTTTCATACTTCTCTTTTCAAAATCAAATTTGTCATTCCAAATGAGTTATTCTATTCTCAAACCATTTTTAAATATGCAAGTGTAATTTAGATAATATTATTGGACAAACTATAGAGTTCTACTCAAATTCATATTTGGGTGTTATACTAACTCTTTGTTTTGAGATAAAACTCTTGAGTTTTGAATGAATGAAAATGACAAGTATTTTTTGGATATTTAAACACTTTAAGTAATATGAATCATTTTAAGCATGTTATAGAACATGTAGGTCAACCGTATTCTATGGATCCTTAATACCGGGGTGTCTAACACCTTTTCCAGGGGATCACCAGAACCCTTACCTTGACTCTAGTTTATATAAGATTTTTAATTAATTTGAATGAACCCTTTCACACTAGTTTTCCAAATTTACCTATAAATTAGGTGGCGACTCTAAAAACAATATCCGACTTAGAGCACCATCCAAATTCATTGTAGCTTTTATGCATTTACTTGTGTAAAAGTGAACCGTAATAGATGGAGACTCTGTTGGAGATAAATCTAGGTTCTAACAATAAGAGTTTCATTACAACATGATTTTTAAATGATTTGAATTTTGTGTGTTTAAATACCCGCAATTATAATTGGCATTCATGCATTCATCTTCCGCCACATGGCATGCACACACACTTGCATCAGTGCATACAGATTTCACAACCATCCTCCAGTAATAAACAAAAAGCCTCTTCTTGGAGCACGTTGAAGAAATAGTTGGTACGCGGTCGTTTCAACAGTTGACAACAGTTCACCTTAGGTTGTCTGCTCGGGTCCCTAAGTTATTTTCTAAAAACTTCTAGTAAAACTAGGATAGTTCAAAGCCAAATCCCTATTGAACTAGCGCATGCTGACTTAGACAGGTGCAAGTATCTCAGTCCTACCTGGACCTATTGTTACACCCCGTAGTTTCTCACCCGATCGAGAGCCTAGTTAGACAACTTGAGATCATACCCGATGGTTCATTTGATGTATAAGGATTTTAAAGAATGGTTTTGGAAAGTTGCAAGTCAATAGGACCAAAGGAAGTACGACTCAACGAAGATTAATGATGTTTCGGTGATACGCTAAGCGTTTCACATCACAAATACCATTCTGCCTCACGGATGTGGCTGCGGATTAGGGCCACTTCTCCACCACCTCACAGCCACCATATGCGGTGGCATATGCGCCGTATATGGGTCGCATATGTGAGGTGGTTTGGGTGGCTATTTAAACCCCAAGGTCGGACAACTTCATTTTTAACTCATATTTTTTACCCTTGAGCTCCAAGACTCTCTCAAACATTCCACAAAAACGTCCCCACCATTGAAGAACGTATCTTGAAGCATGTAAGGTGATTTATCCCTCCAAGGATCAAGAACACCTTGAAATTCTCTCTTGATGGTTTGGCAAAGTTGAGAACTTCCTTGAGATTTAGTTGACGCTTGTTGTGGAAGACTTCTTGGCTGATTAAGGTAAGGTTTCATCACCCTTATGTGTCTTTTAGTTTATCTTAACTTAGTTTCATTGTTGGTGAATATAACCTGTGAATTATAAAAGTGTGGTAAGTATGATCTTGAAGAAACACATCTTATGGTATGAAGTTATGTCAACTTGTTGTTTGGGCTTGTTGGTTGAGATTGAGAGTAAAACAAGTGTTGAATCATGTTGGTGAAGTTGTGAAGTTAAGGAAAAGAGTTATGGAAGATGGTATTATAATTTGAATAAGAATCCATTATAGAATAGATCAAGAACTTCATGTACTTAAGATATTCGACAAAAGATCTAAATGAAAATTCTTATAAGATATGAATTTGATATTGATACAAATCCTTCACATGATGTAGATAATTGTATGTAGATGGTGTGAGGGTTTGTGGGACGCAACTAGCTTTATCGACAAGGTATGTGAAGGCTAAACTCTTCTTTCTTTTGGTATGTTTGTGAAAAGGCAACGCATAATGAAACCTTCGCCAAAGAGAATTCAAATCTTACCTATGTGAAATATTCTTGTTTTCTTGACTCTTGATTATCCCTCGTTGGGAGCAGTCTCCGCACATTATGGTATTTCTTTTTGCTGTCATCTCATGGCCCTTGTTGGTTTCACGAAAACTAGGAAGGTTATGTCGTGACTTGTTAGTTCCTATAGGGTAATGAAATGGTTATGGTCCTTTGTTTGTGTTACGAAGGATAAGGATGATGTAGGTTGTCTTATTGAGTCTTATGAAATGAAAAGCATACAAATGAGCGGGTATGACACCGTTGAAAGAATAGTCGGGAGTATAAAGATTCTATTCTTGGTGGATTAGAAGCTCGTGCCTATGGCTCTTAGGGTGAACTTATCCATGTACAAAAGATTTCCCTTGGCCTTAAGATAAAGTGAGAAGTTGTCAATGATATTCCTAAACGCTAATAAAAAATGTAACGATCTTACATTATTACGATAAGTTCATGTAAACCTTTTCTGGCTTTTCGTATATATATGTACGTAAGTAACATAACACCAATAGGGGAATGGACTTAATAGTATGACTTATCACCGGGCAGCTGCCAGTTGGAAAGACAAGCCATACTATTGAGCTATGGCCAGTTGGGCAGATAGTTACGTACCGTCGGGTTATGGCCGATTGGGCAGACTTATAGTCACCATCAAGCGATGGCCATCTAGGCGGATATGTATTTTACCATAGAGCATTGGCCGGTTGGGCAAATGAGAATTACCATTGTGGTTGGGCATAATAACACTGAGTCTCACGGTTGGGCCGGGTACGACTGAGTCCCTCTTTATGGCGGGTATGATATGATGTTGACTATGTTTAGGTAGACATACAGTTACCACCAGTTAGGTAGTTACGTATCATTGGTTACCACTGCTTGGGCAGATACGTTATGTACCACTGGAAGGGTAGTTATGCATGGGTAATTACCACTGGTTGGACATGCACGTATTTATCACTGGACTATGGCCGGTTGGGTAGTTACCATTGACCAGGTAGTTAGATGATAAGTTAGAGTTATGATGTGATGTAAAAGCATAATATCATGTTATAAGATAAGTATGATCGTAACATAATAGTACAAAATAAGGTTACAAGATAGGAATGATCATTATGTATATTCAGACTCAGGGACATTTCAAAGGTACATGTTGACCCGTATCTTTCTCTCTTTTATGATTACGCAATATCATGTATTATTGTTACCTTACATATTCAGTACATTATTCGTATTGATGTCCATTTGTCTGGGACACTGCGATTCATGCCACGTAGGTTCAGGTAGGCGAGGAGAGAACCCGCCATTGTATATCACGTTCAAATATCAGCTTTTATTGGTGAGCTCTTTATCCTCCTCGAGTATTGCCGAGCCTTAGATCACGCCTTGTATTATACAATTGTTCAGTACAACCTTGTCAGCCCCAGTATATATATATCTATTAGGCGGGGATTTTCTGTTTGCAGGATTTTTAAGTCATACTGTTTCACAATTATCATTATTGAGGCCTTATTGGCCCAGGCAGTTTTATGTTCTCAGAATGAAGTTTAAGTTGTACGCTCGGGTCATCTACATGCCGGGTGCCAGCCACACCCCCCAAGGTTGGGGTGTGACACTATATTAGGTTGACTCCCTCGTGTCTTGACGGTCTACGACCCGATAGCAGCGCATCCAACTACTTTCTTTTATGTGGAAGAATTTAACGTGTTCTATTTTGTAGATACATACCAATCTAAATTTTGACATGGTTATCGATGCACCCGAGATGTTGAAAACTTGGTGGTCGTGGCTAAGTATCCCACAACAAAAAGAAGTAATGAACTATTTAGGACACCTACCCTCCCTCATGACCATGAATGGAAATAGGGACCTCCTAAAAGTCTTTATCGGGTACTGGGATAGTGAGAGAATGGTCTTTAGGTTCAGTGACTTTTAGATAACCCTGACATGAGAAGAGATCTGAGACTGCATATCCAATGTAGGTACTTGTATGAAGTAGAGGATGAAACCCGACCACAACCTTCTCGTACCCATAAGCCGACTCCCGGTAAAATCCTTAAGATGTTGTCCTTAGCTAGCTCTAATTGGATATACAGCCTTACCATAGCCTTTAGGGACCTCCATAGACGATTTGGGTCTAGACAGGGTTACATAGCGCACTCCATAGAGTTTCACTCCTTTACCACCTGGAAAGCTACCTAGCCTTTAGCCGTCGCCATATGTCAACTAGGAACCATGATATTTCCCAAAGATAGTTTCCATGCCATAGATACCCGAATAATCTTCGTCACCCTTGATATCTTTCATGGAATAACCACTAACGGGGAAACCAAATACTATGACCTAGTCCCAATCATCCAGCCTGACATTTGCCTTAGGGCAATGCCGAAACCTACATAGGTACTTTGAAGGTTGCAACCTCTTAGTCTAGTGATGGATCATTAAGCACCTCCACAAAATTGAGGTTCCATCATACCGAGACCCTGAGCGTAGAAAAGACAACTCAAAGTCATTTACCCAAAATTTCAGGACCCAAAAAAAAAAGTGGGCTTTTATCTTTTCTACTCTCTGAGATGATAGTATCCAGCGGGGATTTACCGATTTTATATCCGAGACCATAGTTGTGAGAGGTAGAAAATGCCCTTTCCTACCACTTATGGGGATCCGAGGAATCCGACCACACGCACCTATTAGGATCCTAAGACAGTTCGGAAGGAAATAGGGAATATGGGGGAGTATTGTCACTCCCCAACTTTGGGGGTTGTGGCTGGCACCCGGCACCCTGAGGCCCGAGCATACCGATCTTGACACCTAAGAGATAAACAACAACTCATGGGCCAACGAGGCCTCTGATACATACTCATCTAAATAAGGATATAGCCACATGTACTCAGAAAAGGCCCAATATATATATATATATATATATATATATATATATATATATAACAAGGCCGACATAAGTACAACAAATCTACTGGAGAGGCCGACAAGGCCACATACAACTGTCACACATAACATATTATCTACAAGACTCTAAAGAGTGTACTAACAACAACCGGTAGAGCTAAGGCCCTGCCATACCTAACCATAGACATATCTGCCATACCAATCATCTTACTACACAACTCCGGAATAAAGAAATGTGACAACCTCCAAATAAATCGAGTCCTACTGTGAGGAAAATATTTGCATCTCTATCTATACCTGCGCGCATGAACACAGTTGATGTAAGTACGGAGAGCTTTGAGTTCGTAAGTGGTTTCAGTCCTGATTATACTCGGGTTGACCCGAAATGGCAGGGCAAGATTGGGGTTTCTCGATCTCTCGGTAGGGCGGCAATGGGGTGTTGGAGGTAATTTCGGGTGAGTGTGGAAGAAGTCGCATCAAGGCGCTTGGTGGAATTTTCATGAATGGGTAGAGGGTCAGGATGATGCTTGGGGTTTGGTAGTTTGGTGGATCTAAGGTTCGGAAGTGCACCAAGACAGTGAGGGTGTGTGAGAAGGGAATTTGGGTGGGACGTTGATATGTTTGGTGTTGTTTACGTGGGGCTAAGGATATGTGCAGAGAGTGGTATTTTGTGGAGATTTTTATGAAGTGTTGCGGGAGATAGAAATATGGATAAATAAGTAATTAGAACATGAATTGTATACGGATTGTTGGAAACAATACGAGACACAAACCAAGTCACAATTCTGTCGATATGGGTCTATGGATGGTAACATGAGGAGTTAATTGCTCATGTGGTCTCCAAGTATGTTGTGGTCAATTGCACAAGGACTAGGTTGAGGTTTGCTGACCGCGAGGCTCAACACTAACTAAGAAATGGTGACCGAAACCTTATAAAACATAGGTGGTTCTCCCGGAGGATCAATTAAGAAGTCCAATCCCGGATTTAAAGACTTAGCAAAATGAGTAAACACTCAAGTTTTATATCAAACAATAATTGCTTAATACAATATCCTAAGGGCTCCATTTATAGTAGAACAAGGAACCTTCTAGAATGAAAACATAAATACATAGACTACACACTTAGCCGATTAGGTGGGAAATGGGAAAGGGAAATGTCCTCGGCCGAGGGGTTCTTCACATCTAGATACAACGTTTTAAAACCTTATTTGGTGGCTTCCATGCATGAATTCGTTAGCACTTGAATGAGCTCCTTGGCTAGTACTGAGATGTATGGTCCTTGGACGATTGTGGAGGGAGGAATTCATCCACCCAACCCCTCGGCTTCTCTAAACCGTGTCTTGGTATCCTCTCATTGAGGAAATCCATACACTGTTCATTCACTTTGAAGACCACACTTCTAGCTGGAGCATTCAATTCTCTTTGTCGTGCACATGTCACCATTGGATGAGGCTTATCTCAGCCTAGCCACCGTCCCTCATTAAATGTGTCCTAATGTATAGCTAAGGGTTATTACATGACCTGATGGTGTCCTAAGTAAACTAGTAGCTAAGCTAAGAAGATAAAGATAACAATTTAAAGGCATGGTCTCAGCCAAGACCTACATACAAAGCCGAATATAAACATGTTCTTGAATCTTCACGTGACAAGCCCAATGCCATTCCATTTTCCATGCTATATTAAGCACATTATTATAGGTTGACCGATCATCTTGGGCATTCCGAGCTTGAAACCTCGAGGGTCGAATTGGAACCTTGAGTTCACGAGGATTTTTGCTTCAATCTCCCCTTCTTTGAAAGAATTCGTTCTCGAATTCGCGTTGTCTAAATGTAAAAAGTCTTCAACAACAAGTGTTTGACCATTAGATAATTTTGGAAGTTTCATTTCGTAGGCTCCTTTCTCGAAACTTGCCAAATACGGATCCGAATACAAGACAAATGGTTTTGGCTTCACATAATGCCCGTATTGGATCTCAGATTCCCTAAGATATGTTGCCTTGCCATAGGTAGAGGAGTGACATGGTGCACCACTTAACTTTATGCTATAGTAAAAGATGGCACCTACATTTGCTTTACGTTCAACTCCTAATGGCTCCTCATGGCTCGGCATAGTTAGGACAACCCAAATCTCCAAGGCTTCAAGGAATCTTGCTGCTCCTCAGAACCATTCATACTTATCTTTCCTCATGCGTTTGTTTATAGGGGCAGTAAGGTCATAATATCCCCGCATGAAATGATGAGGAAATGAAGCCGAACTAAGAAAATTATTTCCCGCAACTATGCCCGTAGTCTTGGTACATCTTTGGCTAGATTTCATCATGGTTGGATTAGCACACAAGCCCTCGGATGATGTGGTGTGACCTATGGACCGTGGTACCATCTTGTGCATGGGGATCATCGAAGAGTTTGGAATGTTGCACAACTCAAATGGCCTCACAAGTTCTTCATACAACTCACGCTCGATTTTAAAGGCGAATATCTTGCAAGGACGGTCGGCTCTTGGCATTTGATTGTCCCTTCCTTCCTTAAGTGTAATTAAGCCTAATCAGCCAAACATAAGCCAAGTCAAGTGTCTCCAATGGACCGAGGACCCTGTGATGAACAAGTCCTTACACAAAAGTAGTGGACTAGAGAAAGCAATGGACTTTTGGTATTGAATTATGATGGGACCAATGCCAATTCATCTAGTATCATGTTCAATTTTAATTAGTTGCTCTATGGTCGAAAAAGGGGCAGTAAAGGCACCATAGTTTCTGATGGCATGAGGATATGAAGAAACCGAGACATGTAAGCTTCTTACCGCACTTGTATTTGTACATTCAAACCCATCTTGGATGGTAACAATAGTGTGCCACTTCTCATGTTCTTTTGACACCAACAAATCGTGCACCATATACGGCCTAAAGTCCTTTTGGACAAGGCCCTCGCCTAGTGTTTCTTGCACGCGTTGTTGTACTTTCTTAGCTGTTTCTGGATTGTGTTTGCAAGCTTGTTGATTTGGCAAAGAACCTCTTAGAAATAAATCAAGAGTATGTTCAATGCTTTCCATTGGTGATGGTTCGGTTGCAAACTCAAAAAGATATTTCGACCATAACTTAGGAATGGTGCATGGACTAGGGCTCGTTTGGCTTTTGCCCACCAATTCTTGTTTTTGGCTTCCATAGTCTTGGTGAGTAGACAATGAACTCCTTGAAAATAAATCAAGGGCAGGTTTACTATCTTCCGTTGGTTGTGTTCCGGATGCAACGTCATTCGAGAGTTCCTTCACGTCGGGAATTTCTACAACTTCGGCAATGTTCTCCCTTTCCTTGCACGCCAATGAATCCATAGGACTCCCCTTCTTGGATTATTCTTCTACCATTAGTGCATCAAGTATTAGGGCCTCAGATTCACGCTTCCTTGCACGTCCGATTCTCAAGTCCTTCATCTCACTAGGTGACTTCGGCACTAGACATGTTTTCTTATCATGTTTCTGAAAGGAATAAGTATTCCTTCCTCATCATATTGTGCCTTCGTGTCAAGTTGCCATAGTTTCCCCAATAAAATATGACATGCATCCATAAGGAGGATTTCGCACCATACCTTATCTTCATATGTGCCAATCCGAAAGCCAACAAGAGTTTGTTTCACTACTCTTAGCCTTCTGTCTTAGTTTAGCCGTTGGAGATCATACGACTTCGATGATTGCAGGTGGGTAATTTTAACTGGTCCACCATTTCCATGGAGTCCAAGTTGACACTACTTCTCCCGTCAATAATCACATTGCACACTTTATTATTTATTTTACAACGCGTGTAAAAGAGTTGTTCCCTTTGTGTCTCCTTAGGTGTTTCGCGTGGAACCTCCAACTCACGTTGGAGTACCAATCATTCATGCTTTGGGCTATTTTCTATAGGTCCTGATTTGGTGTGGTTCCTCATGGCATGCCCGACAAGTTCCTTTCTCAAGGTTTGCACATGTTTCGCAACTAACTCGGACAAAACCCTCTAAAGTTCCTCGTTCATGTTAGCCATATCGTTGTTGCGTGGGACAGAAACGCTTGGATCTGATACCAAATTGATGTAAGTATGGAGGGCTTTGAGTTGGTAAGTGGTTCGGGTCCTGATTATACTCGGGTTGACCCAAAATGGCAGGGCAAGATTGGGGTTTCTCGGTCTTTCTGTAGGTCGGCAATGAGGTGTTGGGGGTAATTTCGGGTGAGTGTGGGAGGAGTCGCATCAAGGTGCTTGGTGGAGTTTTAACGAGTGGATAGAGGGTAAGAATGGTGTTTGGGGTTTGGTGGTTTGGTGGAGCTATGGTTCGGAAGTGCACCAAGATAGTGAGGGTGTGTGAGAAGGGAGTTTGGGTGGGACGTTGATATATTTGGTGGTGTTTGCGTACGGCTAAGGATATGTACGGATAGTGGTCTTTTGTGGAGATGTTTATGAAGTGTTTTGGGAGATATAAATGCGGAGAAACAAGTAATTGGAACATGGATTATATACTGATTTTTTTGGAAACAATCTGAGACACAAATGAAGTCACAATTCGATCGATATAGGTCCTTGGATGGTAACACGAGTCGTTAATTTCTCGTGTGATCTCCAAGTATGTTGTGGTCAATTGCACAAGGACTAGATTGCGGTTTTATTACCATGAGGCTCAACACTAATAAACCAATGGCAATTGAAACCTTATAAAAGATAGGTGGTTCTCCCGGAGAACCAAGAGACCCTCCCGGAGGATCAACTAAGAAGTCCAATCCCGGATTGAAAGACTTAGCAAAATGAGTAACCACTCAAGTTTTATATCAAACAACAATTGCTTAATACAATATCCTAAGGGCTCCTTTTATAGTAGAACACGAACCTTCTAGAAAGAAAACATAAAGACAGACTACACACTTAGCCGATTAGGAGTCAAAGGGAGAGGGGAAAGGTCCTCGGCCGAGGGGTTCTTCACGTCTAGATACAATATTTTAGAACCTTCTTTGATGGATTCAATGCATGAATTATTTAGCACTTGAATGAGCTCCTTGGATAGTATTTAGATGCATGGTCCTTGGACGATTGTGGAGGGAGGAATTCGTCCAACCCCTCGACTTCTCTAAACTGTATCTTGGTATCCTCCCATTGAGGAAATCCATACACACGGTTCATTCACTTTGAAGACCACACTTCTAGATGGAGCATTTACTTCTCTTTGTCTTGTACATGTCACCATTGGATGAGGCTTCTCTCGGCCAAGCCACCATGCCTCATTAAATGTGTCCTAATGTACAGCTAAGGGTTATTACATGACTTGATGGTGTCCTAAATAAACTAGTAGCTAACCTAAGAAGATAAAGATAACAATTTAAAGGTATGATCTCGGCCAAGACCTACATACAAAGCCGAATATAAACATATTCGTGAATTTTCACGTCACAAGCCCAAGGCCAATCTATTTTCCATGCCATAATAAGCACGTTATTATAGGTTGACCGATCATCTTTGGCATTCATATCTTGACACCTCGACTATCGAATTGGAACCTTTAGTTCACAGGGATTTTTGCATCAGCAGTGTCCCCAGAAAGGGACATCAATACGAAAGATGTACTGAATATGTAAGGCTGAAACTATAAATAAGTACAACGCTACAACTAAAACAAAACTAAAATTGTAACTGAATGAATAACTATAAGGTAAAGCAATGGAAATACAACATGCACTTTAAGTGCCTCTGCGAGCCAGAATATGCATAATGAAGTATAATCACGTATATAACATCGTAGGCCTCTGGGGAATATTATCTATGTCATATTTTTATGAGCTGCGTACATAACGCCGTAGACCTCTATAGGCAATATAATCAATATTGTATCTGTATAACTGTGTATATAATGCCATAGGCCTCTGTGGGAAATATAAATATATAATGCATTTATATAACGACCTCTTTAAGAATTCTGAATACTCTCTAAACTCATCGGATTGACATAAGGTCGTTGCACCTCCGACTCCCTTATGAGGGTTAACACTTCATTTGTTATTATTTCACTGACTCTATAGAAACCATGAATCACGTCATTAAATTAACTTCCAAGAAACAATAAGGGACTGACTCTTATTGACATTACAAGGATTCCTTGGAATAAGGATGTTACCTTGACGACAAATGAGGAATTATATCATAATACATTTGAAGAAGAATTACAAGTACTTTATTTAGGGTTCATAGTAGAATTCTCATCGAATTTAATTTTGTAAATATCATTTTGGCCTTACATACATGATTCTTGACGCAACACTCGTCCCACAAGTCTTCACACTTCATACGAGTGATTATCTATATCACATAAAAATTGATATTAATATTAAATCCAAATTCCATAGAAAATATTCATGTAAGTATCTCATCGAAAACTTCAAATACCACACAAAGAATTATCATATAATTCAATCTCACAGCTCCAATTCAAAAATACAATTTCCATAAAAAACACAGTTAGATGTTCTTCGACAACTCTTAGGCATAAGTAATTCTTTAAACTTCTCTTATACGGAGAATGTCATGTGAATTAGACTCACAACCTTTCAAACCTTATGTTCCTTAATCTGTAACATATACCATCATCCAATTCAACTCATAATTAGAGTAAAATAACCAAATAATTCATATTACAAAAATTTCACAATTTTGTAAAGTTTTGATCATGAAATATTTTTCATACCTTTCTCCGAATCAGCAATTGATCATAATCATAAGGTAAAGAGGATAAAATTTACCTTAATACACCATAGTTTCCTCAAAACTGTAGCCTCGTTTGCTTCCAAGATTTAACAAAACCAATCATTTAAGGAGGCGATAATTCTCCCGGAGAACCAAGTGACCCTCCCGGGGGATCAACTAAGAAGTATAATCCCGCATTGAAAGACTTAGCAAAATGAGTAAACACTCAAGTTTTATATCAAACAACAACTGCTTAATACAATATCTTAATGGCTCATTTTATAGTAGAACGTGGAACTTTCTAGAAAGAAAATATAAAGACATAGACTACACACTTAACTGATTAGGAGGGAAAGAGAGAGGGGAAAGATACTCGGCCGAGGGGTACTTCACGTCTAGATACAATGTTTTAGAACCTTCTTTGATAGATTCCATGCATGAATTAGTTAGTACTTGAATGAGCTCCTTGGATAGTGTTGAGATACATGGTCCTTGGACGATTGTGGAGGGAGGAATTCGTCCAACCCCTCGGCCTCTATAAACCGTCTCTTGGTATCCTCCCATTGAGGAAATCCATGCACGGTTCATTCACTTTGAAGACCACACTTCTAGATGGAGCATTCACTTCTCTTTGTCGTGTACATGTCACCATTGGATAAGGCTTCCCTCGGCCTAGCCACCGTCCCTCATTAAATGTGCCCTAATGTATAGATAAGGGTTATTACATGACTTGATGGTGTCCTAAGTAAACTAGTAGCTAAGCTAAGAAGATAAAGATAACAATTTAAAGTCATGGTCTTGGCCAAGACCTACATACAAAGCCGAATATAAACATGTTCTTGAATTTTCACGTCACAAGCCCAAGGCCATTCCATTTTACATGCCATAATAAGAACATTATTATAGGTTGACCGATCATCTTAGGCATTCCTATCTTGACACCTCGGCTGTCAAATTGGAACCTTGAGTTCACCAGGATTTTTGCATCAGCAGTGTCCCTAGAAAGGGACATCAGTACGAAAGATGTACTGAATATGTAAGGATGAAACTATAAATAATAGGGTTAACACTTCATTCATTATTATTTCACTGACTCTATAGAAACCATGAATCACATCATTAAATTAACTTCCAAGAAACAATAAGGGATCGTTTCTTATTGACATTCAAGGAATCATTGGAATGAGGATGTTACCTCGACGATATATGAGAAATTATATCATAATACATTTGAAATTCCAAGTACTTACTTTAGGGTTCAGAGTAGATTTCTTATCGAATTTAGTTTTGTAAAAGTCATTTTGGCCTTACATACCTTATTGTTGACGCAACAATCATCCTACGAGTCTTCACACTTCATACGAGTGATTATCTATATAACATAAAAATCGATATTAATGTTAAATCCAAATTCCATATAAAAGATTCATGTAAGTATCTCATCGACAACTTCGCATACCTCACAAAGAATTCTCATATAATTCAATCTCACGGATCTAATTCAAAAATACAATTTCCAGAAAAACTCAGTTAGGTGTTCTTCGACAAATCTTAGGCATAAGTAATTCTTTAAACTTCTCTTATATGGAAAACTTCATGTGAATTAGTCTCACAACCTTTCAAACCTTATGTTTCTTAATCTGTAACATATACCATCATCCAATTCAACTCATAATTAGAGTAAAATAACTTAACAACTCATATTACGGAAATTTCACAATTTTGTGAAGTTTTGATCATGAAATCTTTTCATAATTTTCTCCGAATCATCAATTGATCATAATCATAAGGTAAAGAGGATAAAATTTACCTTTATACACAATAGTTTCCTGAAAACTGTAGCCTAGCTTGTTTTAGAGATTTTCCAAAACCAATCCTTAAGGAGGCGATAATTCTCCCGGAGAACCAAGCGACCCTCCCGGAGGATCAACTATGTCCAATCCCAGATTGAAAGACTTAGAAAAATGAGTAAACACTCAAGTTTTATATCGAACAACAACTGCTTAATACAATATCCTAATGTCTCCTTTTATAGTAGAACATGGAACCTTCTAGAAAGAAAATATAAAGACATAGACTACACACTTAGCCGATTAGGTGGGAAAGGGAGATGGGAAAGGTCTTCGGCCGATGGGTTCTTCACGTCTAGATATAATATTTTAGAACCTTCTTTGATGGCTTCCATGCACGAATTAGTTAGCACGTGAATGAGCTCCTTGGATAGTGTTGAGATACATGGTCCTTGGACGATTGTGGAGGGACGAATTCATCCAACCCCTCAGCCTCTCTAAACCGTGTTTTGGTATCCTCCCATTGAGGAAATCCATACAAGGTTCATTCACTTTGAAGACCATACTTCTAGAGGAGCATTCACTTCTCTTTGCCATGTACATGTCACCATTAGATAAGGCTTCTCTCGGCTTGGCCATCGTCCCTCATTAAATGTGTCCTAATGTATAGATAAGGGTTATTACATGAACTGGTCTTGGGTGAAAATAAGGGTTCCAAATCAAATAACCCAATTTAAACCCAAAGGTTTTCTGCACCGACGTGATTTGACGGTACACTCGACGGACCGTCAAACTTCCGACGGTCCGTAAATCTCCCCCGTCAAACTTTATGGAAGATAGATGGCTCAGGCTGGGTAATTAATAGTCCATCAAATAGTTTGACGGTCCATCATCTGTCCCGTCAAGTTGCCCAGTTTCCTATTTTTGTCGAAACATACTTTATTCTATCTATTTAACATCCAAACACTCTAGTACTTCCATAAATAGGAAGTAAATCTTACTTATCTCTTTGTACGATCATACCTCTTCCTAGGACTTCGGTATCCATTGACAACATGACAAAACACGAAGCTACGGGGTGTAACATCTTTCCTCCCTTAGGAACATTTGTCTGCGAATGTTGGAAATATTCTAACTCCCGAAATTTCTAGAAATTTCGGCAGAGTTTGCTTTGTAAAAAGGACTATCCACAACATGTTAAAAAGTCCAAACATATATCCAATACCACAAAGGGAAACACCATATAAAAATAACATCAATCGGCCTCACACGACCGCTTATACTTGCAGAAATTAAAAAGGGTTCAAC
This sequence comes from Anisodus acutangulus, assembly GCA_029783415.1. Classification (NCBI taxonomy): domain Eukaryota; kingdom Viridiplantae; phylum Streptophyta; class Magnoliopsida; order Solanales; family Solanaceae; genus Anisodus; species Anisodus acutangulus. Next base: position 20,280,153 of record CM056511.1, on the reverse strand, counting down.
TATAACTTACCTTAATATCCTTTTGCTAAAATCTGAGTTGCACCTGATACACTTGCTTCAATAATATATTTTACATAAGATACATGGTCTATCTTCAATAAACTGAATAAAATAGAGGGGTTATACCGCACGAATACTAATAGGAAATCTTAATCATTCTAGTAGAGCAATTCTTAGGTTCTGTAATCATTCTGATAAAGTTCCTTACGAACCAAAAGTTGCGTCAACCAATCACTTAACCAGGTTAAATTAACATTTCACTATTGGTATATTGTCAAGTTTTTCATAGTCGTACAGTCTTTTTTACACAATTGTCTGGTGGTTGTACTTTGTCTAAGTTGTTGTATTCTGACATCTGGACCACATCTTTCTTTCTGGGTTTAATGTTCATCTTGTGAAGGGGGTTAGAGAACTAAGTCTGTAGACACGAAGTGTAAGATGATAAGAAAGGGGGGTGGCACAATAAACACTAGTCGAAAATGTGAAAATAGTAGAGTTGCCTGAGTCCAAGCACTTCTTTCTCTGTTCTGATTTTTCTTTCTCAATAATATCCTTATATAGCACATGAATTTGAAACAACCTACAATCCTTAAAAATTCTTTTATCGATAAATTTCTTTTCCTCTTTCGATTGAAGCATACTCTAAATAAATATTTCTAATTGAGACTGGATTCTGTTCGCGGATATTGCCTCTCTCAACTGAATTCAATGATATGATCTTAATCACGCTTAGATGGAATCTTCCTTCCTTGTCAATTCAACACTTGCTTTTAACATCAATCTCTTAATTCGCTTCTCTATTGATCAAAGTATTCCTTTATACTTCCTTCCTTAAATCTGGTATTGTTACTTATGGTCCCTTACTTTTTGTGTGATATCCCCGCACTAGTCATCAATCCTTATTTCAAACTTCTTCCAAACTCAGCCTTGGTACGTTAGTCTGACCTAAATTCTTCATTGATCATCTTAAATGGGGCAATGGAGATTCTGAATACTCTGGGCTTCTTTTAAACTGGTCCTTAAAGATCCCTAGTTCATTCAGTAATCCATGCATAATACCTCCCCTTCAAAAGCAACACTTCTTAAAGAGGATTTAGATGAGATGCTTCATCTTGACACTCCTCAATTCCCAATATAAGGAAGAATTTGTTTACATGTAGCTCCAAAGGGGTATCACTCGGCTTCTATTATGGTTGGCCACCTATTACTTCTTTGGGGCGGTCGCTTTCTGTGACTTTCTTAGTGACTCTCGTTGTTCAACGGTATACGACCCTATGATCCATTACCTTCCTGCTCTTTATGTCCGACCCTCTTGCTTCTTACAATATCTCGAGCTTGTATATTTATTTGGTGATGTTATGCATTCTGAAATAGAATCATCATTTCCTTAGTTATACCCCCCATTTGCTCAAGTATCCTTTCTCAATTTATATCGTTCATCACATATTAAAAACAAGGTATTTTCTCTTTTTCGACGTCGTTCATTCTTTTTCTTGGCCTTATTACTAGAGCATCTACTATATTCACCGGCTCCGGAATCATGATCTTTCAAAATGATATTTCTCTCATAGTAAGAACGCGTACTTGCCCCTTGTAAATCTATAAATCCCTTATACTTCACATTTAATTGTTCATTCGTTGGGTATTTCTTATATACCTATTCCTCGAAGCAAATATTTGGCATCCTCTAGTTAGTTTTTCAATATGGCTCATGCTATGGATTGTTACTGGAAGATTTACTTTTGCAAAGTGTTGCTATTACTTGCTCCCTTTAGGGTTACCACATTTGAATCCATGCAGCTACCCTTATTTGCTATGTTTCAATCTCCTTTGTAACAGATGTCCTTATCATTATTACCATTACATTATCTTTCTTGTAAGGTTTCTGGTTTACTCAGCCATCCACATTTACTACCACTGGCTTGCTCATATTGTGTTCCTTTACTCTTGATCTTTATCTCTTTTCCTTATCATTTACTTTAAATCCTCTTTTCGTTGCTCCGTTATACCCTACATCGGGTTTCACTCGCGCTTACTCCCACTCACGTATCTTTAAACACCTTGCCTATATTCACGGTGGACCTAAGGCTTGGCATATTTGATTTGAGTCATAGCTGGATTCATCCTTGTTGCTAACTTCGGACTTTCTCCCTTAAATTGGTGTTAGAATTCTTTTCTATCCACTGTCCGATTACTTCAACTTGACGATTGCCGAATAGAATTTCTTTAATGACTCCTTGTCTTAGCGTACTTTGGTATCGTCGTTTGTAGATATCATAACCTAGATATTTAGTTCTGGAAACTTAAATGCCACTCCTTTACTTATATAGTTATCCTTTATTGGTATTCTGGTTACTTGGAAGTCCTACTTCCAACTCATTTATCGACATCCTTACTATTTCCGGTTTTCCACTAATATATTTGTGTAAGATATAACCTTCAACTTTATTTAGTTGTCATAACGCTCTTGCTTGTGTCTACCAGACACCTATTTATCATTTGTCATCGCCTCTCTCTTAGTCATACTTTTATTGCAAGTTATTTCCACCTAATGTCGAGAATTCTGTCGTCTTTCTCGATGAAGAAGGTATTTCGCTTGCCTTTGATTGACAAATCTCTTTTCGTTCAACAGTTATTCCTGGATGGTTTAATCCTTATGAAGGGATTGGAGTTTACTAATTAACGTGTAACCCTCTGGGTCCTTTTTCTTCCTTTCACTGTCTTCTGGACAAAACTTTAGGTAATTCATGCCTGGAAATTTATTTTTCCTTATTACTCTTTTGGGGTCCCTCTTAGTTCTTTGGGCTCGTGAATCCACCTTATTTGGGTCATGGTTATATGTCCTCGGCATTCATGTATTACTCATGCTACAGAGTCTAACAGTGTTAGATACGTCCGTACTCAATAAATGGATGATCCTTAATCGTCGTACTTAGATCTTTGAACATAATAGAAATTTCACTTACCACCTTCAACTCCTAGTGTCAATTTACAGTTCATATATGTCTTTTATGACGCAATCTTTTATGACTAATAACTGACTATTCTCAAACATACGCACAACTATGATTAATAAAGTTATCAATATACCTAACTGATTGCATGATTCTAGGTAACACTGGAATCGGCTAGTCTCCCTGACTCAACCTCAGGTATCTATACACTCTATGGCTCCTACTCCCACACCAATAACATCCCTCAAGATCACCCGTTCATGGCCCGCAATGCACCTATTCACACTGATGGCATAACGACTGAAATCTCCCGGGACACTCCCTGGCCCTATGGCCTAAAGCTCCACATCCAGAACATAACTCAATGTCGGATAAACATACTCCATCATGTCTCTCTCTGCATTGTTGGTAGCGTGTTCTACTACTCCCATAATCTACTGGTACTTGTCTGGTTGCTACCCAGGAGATTCGATATGACGCCTCTCTCCATATCAATTCTTATGCATCTGCATCCATCCTAAATCTTTCGGTTTGTCTACTAGTTACTTCCTCCTCTCTTCCACTCGTTAGGGGTGAACCTTGGTTAACTGACTTATATGATATTGGGCTTCTCAGTCTCTCAAAAGGTCTACCATGTAGGGGTATCTGAACATGACCCTTCTCTGGGACAATAACTGGGTGTTGTTGCATACACATGACCACTCACACCTAACCCAAATGGAAATGACCGTTGCGTCGATGGTCTCTATATTATGCAGGCTTTCCTATAATTTGGCACTACCACTGGAATCGGTGGTACTCAAAAGGGTGACTCCTCTGGAATTTTAGATGGTCCTCCTCCATAGAAGGATCTTCAGACAGATCTTCCTCCATAGATGGATCATCTAATAGATCTTCCTCTATAGATGGGTCCTCAGACGGATCTTCTTCCATTGAATAACTCACTCCCCTCTAGTGACCTTATATTTTTTGTATTCATATTAATGGGTGGTTGTCAACTAGTACCTTCTCTCGCATTTCTGACCCAATTCCTGCTATCAATACTTCCCTTAGATTTCGGCATTACTGGGGAAAGATCAAGATGATAAGATAGGAATTTAGTGACTTATAACTTCTCTTCTATTACATGATCTAGATTTTCAAGAAACATAACATCCTAAATGCCTGGTAGCCTCCTATTTATAATTGTGGCAAGCAACACACCCATAAGTAAGACTCTACTAGACACGGCTTGTAGACATCCCTAGGACTGACCTACTATGATACCACTTTGTCACATCCCAACCTTGGGGGGCGTGGCCGGTACCCGGCCTCCTGAGGCCCGAGCGTACCGATCCTGATACCTAAGAGATAAATAACAACTCATGGGCCAACAAGGCCGACATAAGTATAACAAATCTACTGGAGAGGCCTACACGGCCACACACGACTGTTACACATAGCACACTGTCTACAAGCCTCTAAAGAGTATACTGACAACAACTAGTCGGGATAGGGCCCTGCGATACCCAACCATATACATATGTGTATCTGCCATACCTATCATCTTACTACACAGCTCTGAAAGAAAGGAGTGGGACAACCTCTAGATGAGTCGAGTCCTACTGTGAGGAAGACATTTGCATCTCTATTTGTACCTGCGGGCATGAACGCAGTGTCCCTAGAAAGGCACATCAGTACGAAAGATATACTGAATATGTAAGGCTGAAACTGTAAATAAGTACAATGCTGCAACTGAAACAATACTGAAACTATAACTAAATGAATAATTGTAAGGTAACGCAGTGGAAATATAACCCATACTCTGTGGGCCATAATATGCATAATGAAGTAAAATCATGTATATAACGCCCGTAGGCCTCTGGTGGCGATATTGTCTTTGTCATATATGTATGAGCTACGTATATAATGCCATAGGCCTCTATGGAAAATATAATGAATATCATATTTGTATATCTGCGTGTATAACGCCATAAGCCTCTATGGGCAATATAGATATATAATGCATGCATATGATGAGCTCTTTAAGAATTCTGAATACTCTCTGAACTCATTGGAGTGACATAAGGTCATTGAACCTCCGTCTCCCTTATGAGGGTTAACACTTCATTTGTTACTCTTTCACTGACTCTATAGAAACCACGAATCACATCATTAAATTAACTTCCAAGAAATAATAATGGACAGACTCTTATTGACATTACAAAGATGCCTTGGAATGAGGATGTTACCTCGACGATAAATGATGAATTATATCATAATACATTTGAAGAAGAATTACAAGTACTTTCTTTAGGTTTCAGAGTAGAATGCTTATCGGATTTAGTTTTGTAAAAGTCATTTTCGCCTACATACATGATTCTTGATGCAACAATTGTCCTACGAATCATCACACTTCATACAAGCGATTATCTATATCACATAAAAATCGATATCAATATTAAATCCAAATTCCATAGAAAAGATTCATGTAAGTATCTCATCGATAACATCTAATACCTCACAAAGAATTCTCATATAATTCAATCTCACATCTCCAATCCAAAAATACAATTTCCATAAAAACTCAGTTAGTTGTTCTTCGACAACTCTTACACATAAGTAATTCTTTAAACTTCTCTTATAAGGAAAACTTCATATGAATTTTTCTCACAATCTTTCAAATCTTATGTTCCTTAATCTGTAACATATACCATCAATACCATCATCCAATTCAACTCATAATTAGAGTAAAACTGCCCAACAATTCATATTACAAAAAATTTCACAATTTTGTGATGTTTTGATCATGAAAACGTTTTCGTAACTTTCTCCAAATCATCAATTGATCATAATCATAAGTTAAAGAGGATAAAATTTACTTTAATACACCATAATTTCCTCAAAAAACGTAGGCTAGCTTGCTTCCAAGATTTTCCAAAACCAATCCTTCAAGGAGGCGATATTTCTTATGACAATCATGGAGTTCCTCGTGTAATTCTTGCGGATTATGGCTTTGATTTCTACCTAAGATGCTAGGATTTGGTAGGGAGGGTTTGGGAGGAGTTTTGAAACTGGCTTGGGAAAAAATAAGGGTTCCAAATCGAATAACCAAATTTAAAACCAAAAAGTTTATGCACCAACATAATTTGATGGTACACATGACAGACTGTCAAACTTTCGATGGTCTGTAAATATCCACCGACAAACATACTGGAAGATTGATAGCTCAGGCTGGGTATTTGACGGTCCGTCATCTATCCCGTCAAGTTGCCCAATTTCTCGTTTTAATCAAAATGTACATTTTTTAATTCGTTTAATTTCCAAACACTATGGTACTTCCATAAACAAACGGTAAATATTCGTACAATCATACCTCTTCCCGGGACTTCGGTATCCATTGACGACATGGCAAAAAATGAAGCTATGAGGTGTAAAACGTATGTGGTTGAATATGAAGGCGACAAGATTAGAGGGATCGCCGACATCATCCGAGAGTGGAATGGTTGAATTAAGTGGGGTCTAGAGTCCCTAGTCGATGATCCCCTCATCCCGGGTGTTGATGAGGACTATGTAGACTGGTTGAGAGCACACATGCAAGGTACCCTCACACTGAGGCCCAACCTATATAAGTCCAAACGGGATTGATATTCAAAGGCTGAGCTCACAGTCCGCCGCATTCAAAGACAAGCGGATGATCAAGATGCCCGATACATAGAGAAGATGGAGCATGACCTGACCGTCATAGCTAGTTTGACGAACAAGCTAGATTTCACTCACGAGTGTCTAAAAGACATAGAAGCTCGCATGAAGAATGCGACGGACAAAATTGAATCCATGACCCCCACAGAAAAGGGCCGATGGTTTGATTCGCTTTTGATGTCTACTCGTCTCCAGATCCAGTCCGCCCTTCGTAGGGCCAAGAGAGCTCGGACAGATAGAGCTTCATCATCCGCCATTAAAGGCAGGTTCTTTTGATTTATTATTTTGCTTATGCCTTATAACCCATTGGGGAAGATTTCATTATTAATTAAATTAGTATGGGGCAATGGTTTAATTAACATTTGGCACATTTATGCTTCAAACGATTAGAAAAGCCTTGGAGTAATGAGTCATAGGAATGTGAATATTATAACTGCTTATGTGTTTTCATGTGTTCCATCTGAACTCTTGAGTGGTCCCATATTTTGGACCTCCAACCCCAAAGAAAAACACAAGAAGATACCAAAAGCTAACTAAATTTACCTCCTCCTAAAGGTTGATTTGCTACAATGGATGCTATCGACAGCCAAAGCGCCACGTCGCCAGCTATTGATCTCGTCAGTGATTAAGAGACTGAAGAATCAATTTGGGCAAAAATTCGCAAGATAAATGTGAAGCTTGACCTAGCAAAAACCAAGATGAAGGAGGTTGACAAAAAGACTAACTTGTCAAGAGCCAAGATGAAAGAAGTGGATAAGATTTTTGAATTCGTGGGAAACTTGGTTGAGGAGTCCCTCAAAGGAAAATCCCAATATCGAAACCTCCCTGAAGAGGTCAAGAAGATGGTGGACGACTATGTCCCTCTGACACACCTACCTGAGAATGACCCAATACCATATGGGGAAACAAACGGGGTACCACAAGGGCCTCCCTATATGTCATCTACAATATGGTAGGCGATCACCCTCATAGCCTGTGGTTCGCATTTTAGAGTTGCATCGAGGGAGGTGCGAAACATTGGGGTCTTCGATGGGATAAAAGATGACGAATTGGAACATACTAGCTCACACGTCCTCCTGACTTGTGCACCCCTCCTTGCTCACAAAAGGTGCCTATATTATAGAAGCCATCCTGGCCACGACACTGACGAATGCATGGCCTTAAAGAGAAGGGTCATCAAACTAATTGACGAGAACGTCATTCATAACTTGTGGGGGCCACACTCCCTACTGGTCTATGACTCTATTATGCTTGGTGAAGAAATCACCATGGATACACGGCTATGGCATTACGACTTCACTACCTTCAAAGATTCGAATGCAAGCATCTTCTCACTCTTGGTTCACACCGGCAAGGTTCGCCCACTCAAAACTTCCTGGAAACTCTCTGCCAGCACTTCAAGGACAAATATCTCTTTGTACCATTCAGGAATTCCTAGGCACGACATTGAGGAATGTGAAACCTTTAAGTTCGAGTTGAAGCATTTGGTCAATACTGGTCAGATTTGGCCCATAATATATGGCCGCATTTATAAAAGTCATCGGGAAATGCACGGTCGTAAGGATGAAGACCCACTGTGGCTTCAAGGAGAAGTCATATTTTGGATAGTTTAGACGTCCCCTTTTTTTCTTTCAATCAAATGTTATCCCCCACCCATTTTTTTGTAAACGAAACCACGTCTGACCTGATGTCCCCAGAAGGGATACGTAGGAAGCCCATATTGGGCCTGGACAGGGTAAGATTCGGGTATAATTTCTATGTAACCTGAACTACGGAAGGTCCTAACTTCCCGATGAGGGATACGTAGGCAGTCTATTTAAATTATAATCCACCCTATTTATAGGATAGTTTGTGGTTAAACAACGACATAGTGGAAAATCAACCACAGATCTTCAAATTGAAACCCTAAAAACAAAATTGGCCAAAATGACCAAAACACCTCAGACTGGAAAAATCTATCCAGAGTTCGGATCGAATACATGAGTCTATATGTCTTATGTGCAGCCTATGTGTGATATCTTGTATTTATGATTTCCAACTAACATTGTTTGCTTTTGAGTTGTTTTTCTTCTTATAGAAAAGGGTCGATCCATTGCGTCAGACTTCATACTTCACTAGATCTAAAGCCGCATCAGCATCCCTAAATCAATAAGATCAAGCAACAATGATTGATACTCCCGAGGAAACGCAAAATAAGAATGCTCTGATTGAGGATGTTGCGCCTCATGATGTCCAAAATGCCTCGCACACCATGGACGTAATCACTTTGCTCTTCAAAAAGATCACCGACATTCAAGAACAGGTCGCGAGAAATAAAGTTATTAACGTTGTCAGGGAAGCAGCTGTTGCTGAGGCAAGAAGGCCTCCACCACCCTTTCCATCTCTAAATTCACTTGTCACTGAACACTTCACAAACACACATGCTGGTACCTCCTACCAGACACCACCTCCAGTAAACACCACCCACGTAGTTGGGACTTCCCACCCCACACCTATTTTTTAGGCACCACTGGCATATGCTAATCCTAGCATCCACCAAAACACTACTACCCACACTACACCCAGAGCTGCGGGCACACCCAAAAGTTGCCCCGCGCACCCCATTATATCATTCCATACTCCAATCACTCCCATCAGCTCTTTTCCAGAACTTGATCACTACGAAGAGATGGAAAAGGCATGGAGTTCCGAGCAGGACCGAAGGGACAAAGAGATGGAATAGAAAATGATGGATCTGTTTGAAAAATCTAATAAGAGTTCCCTCAAAGCAACGGGACTAAGATACGACAATTTGTGCATGCATCGAGACTTGGATTTTCCAGAGGGATTCAAATAACCCAAATTTGAATTATTCAATGGCACGAGAAACCCCAACGCTTATCTGAGAGCTTCCTACGACCAGCTGGTCGGCGCCAAAGGAAATGAGGCACTGATAATAAGGCTTTTCAGACGAAGCCTCACAGGCGAAGCATTTGAAAGGTTTACAGCACAAGATATTAGCCACTAGGACTCGTGGGAAGAAATAGCGAAGGCCTTCATGGATAGATTCTTCTTCAATGTGGAAAACGTGTCTGATCGTTACTCTTTGGAAAAAAATAGAAAAATGTCAACAGAAACCTACCGCGAATATGCAAGTAGGTGGAGGGCCGAAGTCACCGGTGTACAGCCTCTAATGAGAAAGGAAGAACTGGTTTTAGCTTTCATCCGATCTCAGGAGTTGGACTATTATGACTGAATGTTGCCTATGGCCGGGATGCCGTTCACCGATTTAGCCAGAATGGGAGAGACAATAGAAGATGGCCTCAAAACTAGAAAGATCGTCAGCATTATCAACAAAGCTAGCACGGCAAGCTCCACCGGAGACACAAGGAAGAAAAATGAGGATGTGGCAAACGTCTCTCATATCCCCAGCCTGAGGAATAATAGAAGGGAAGGATCACAGTCATCCTTCGATGTATACTAATCTCCTCATCCGAGCAACTACATACCATCACCCTACAGCCATGTGCCAGTAAATTACGCACAGCCAAACTACCAAACACTCGTACCCACTTACCAAGCTCCATTTCCAAATTATCATGTTCCTATATCGGCATATCAAGCTCTTCAAAACTAGCAAAATCACCATAATCAACCACATCCGGCTGCATATGACTTGCCATGTCCAAACATTAAGAGAAAACCCCCCCGGATATTCACTACACTCCCAAAAATGTAAGCAAGTATGTTCACCAAATTAAACGCTGATGGTATCATCAAAATTGTTGCGCCAAAACCTGCCAACCTAGGAAGTCGCTTTTTCAGAGCCGACCAAACTTGTGCTTACCATTTCGGGGGAAATAGGAACACAATAGAAGATTTCATTAATCTAAAGCACAAGTTGCAAGATTTAACTAACAAATGGGAGATTATCTTAGAGTCTGCGGCGCCGAATGTGAATACAAATCCCCTCCTGAATCATTGTACCAATCATATCCACATGATAGAAAGGGAAGAAGACTATGATATATGCTAACCATTAGCCCGATAGGGTATTGAAAGCTTAGAACGCATGGTCGCCTCCCTCACACTGCAAGAGCGTCCTAACTTCAAGGTATTGATCCTATCTCCAAAGAAATGGTATGTGGTCCAGGTGCCACAAGTGGTCATTCTTGCTCCAATATATTGCCACATGGCTGTAGGCTGCAATATACTGGCACATTCTGGTTCCAAAGGAACTCGCAGTCATGGCCCAAGGTATGACAAGATCAGAGAGATGTTATACTCTCGAGGAATTGGCACAAGGAGCACCCCGCAAAGAAACCAATCAAAGAAGGCCCATCACTGATGGAAAAGCTCAGGATTATTGGCACAGGATGCAGTCAAAAAAATACTCTATTGCTAAATACTTACAGAAAACACCGGCCAAAATATCGGTGATGCTGCTGCTTCTGAGATCTTCACAACATTGTCAGGCCTAATGAAGGTTCTAGATAAGGCCACGTCCCAGTAGGTACAAGTAATGAAACATTAGCCGACATAGTAGGCCATGTAATCAAAGCACATCATATTTCATTCACAACTAACAAGCTCCTAAGTGAGGGGATGACCTACAACAAGGCTCTCTATATCACCATCAAAAGTTTAGGCAAGGTTATATCCCGAGTACTTATCAATAATGGGGCTGGACTTAATATATGCCCCGAGTCCACATTAAAGCAATTGGGCTATGACATTGGAAAAATACACCAGAGTCGTACCAATGTAAGAGCCTTTGATGGCTCTCAGCATGATTCTGCATGGGAGGTAGACCTCAATATACAAATAGGGACCGCCGAGTTCACCACTAAATTTCAGGTTATGAATATCAGTGCTAACTACAATCTTTTACTGGAAAGAACATGGATACATATGGCCGAAGTTGTTCCATCATCTCTCCACCAATCACTGAAAGTTCATCTAGGAAGACAATGAGGTTGTAATCAATGGAGCGGGTAACATTCACAACTATCCCAACATCTCTGTGCATGTAATAGAAGCAGTCCCGACAGATACGGACTTCCATGTAATGGAACTTATGTGATCTGCCCACCGAGGGGACGATAAAGAAATCCCAATGCCACCAGTCAATATGATAATTTCCACAACCATTATCCAGAATGGGTTCGAGCCCGACAAAGCTTTAGGATGAGAACTCCAAGGCATTCGAGAACCGGTATCAGTTCTGGATAATGAGTATCGCTTTGGTCTTGGGTACATCGAAGATGCCTATGACGCTAAATAGAAAAATAGAGGGCCCTAATAGATGAAAAGGCCATTTTCAGGTCTGTACCAGTTATTTCCAGTTAGAATGCCCATGCTCAATGGTGAAGATACCGAAGAGGTTTTAGGAATGATGTTCCAAGAGTAGGAGTGTGTTGTTATACTAGAGGAATGCTTTGAAGTACCCACCATCCGTCATGCTGATCCAAATGAGCATCTGACCAACTAGACCTCTACCCCACTTTTGGCTCCTCGGTAGAGAGAATTTTAAATTTTCTTTCAAAATCGGTGAAAATTGGCTGAGGCTCGAGCATTCACCATTTTATGTCTTTACTTTTTCACGTAATGTTTGTAAAAATGGAAATGACTCGATGTTGATCCGAGTTAACACCATAGTGTGTACTTTTTATCAAAATCAATGAAAGCCTTAATTTATGAAAAAATAGTCTCTTTATTTTTATTTAACATGTTTTTACATACTAACGATGCTTTGCCTTATTTTTAGTAAAAAATAATAAAACTACTCATAATGTCATGACATGTCACAAGATGAGTGAGTCGAGTGACACAGATGAGAAAGAATATGAGGAGTACGATGAATAAGTAGAGTTTCCATAGAACCTCGTTGACGAGAACGATCATAATGAGAATAGGCAAATGCCTAATTTTGATGAAACTGAAGCAATCTACCTCGGGGGCGAGGAAACAGTTAAGGAAACCTGTATACGTGTGCACTTGGACATGCCGAGAAAAGAAGAGTTACTAAATAGGTTAAGGGATACGTCGACATTTTCATGTGGTCATACGCGGATATGCCCGATTGAGCACAGACATCATAGCTCACAAACTACCCATCAACGAGGGTTTCACCCTGGTTAAATAGAAAATTCGACAATTCAAGCCTGATTTCAGCATATGAATAACGGATGAAGTCAAGAAGCAGATAAATCAGGGGTTATGGAAGTAACTCTTTACACCACATGATTGGCCAATATTGTGCCAGTACCTACCACAGAAACACGGAAAGATCTGAATCTGTATGGACTACCATGATCTCAACTGAGCTAATCTCAAGGATAATATTCCACTTCTGAATATCCACATACCTATCGATAATTGCGCGAAGTATAAATCATAGTCATTTGTGGATTTCTTCGCCGGTTACCATCAGATTCTGATGAGTGAAAAGGATGTAAAGAAAACAACCTTCATCACTCTGTGGAGAGTATACCACTACCTTATAATGCCATTTGACCGCAAGAATGTCGGTGCCACTTACATGAGGGCGATGACCATCATCTTCCATGACATAATGCACAAAGAAATCAGGTATATCTGGACGACGTCATAATGAAGTCGCGAGAAGGATCTAACAACATCATACACTTGCGAAAGTTCTTTGACAGACTTCGCAAATTCAATCAAAAACTGAATCCGACCAAATGCATGTTTGAAGTGCCCGTCGGAAAATTGTTGGTGTTCATAGTCTTCCGCAAGGGCATCGAACTAGATCCCACAAAGATTAAAGCCATTCAAAAGCTACCACCGCCAGAAACCAAGAACGCCATAAGTTTTTTGGGAAGATTGAACTATATTGGACGTTTCATAAGGTAGTCTACCATAATCGTGGAACCCATCCTTAAGTTGCTGAAAATGGATATGCCTACCAAATGGACAGACGAATGCCAGAAAGCCTTTGACACTACCAAGGGATATCTTTCCAATCCGCCAGTTTTGGTCCCTCCCAGGCCGGTGAGCCTACTGTTGCTATACTCAATAGCAGACAGTGCATTTGGATGCATGTTGGATCAACACGATGAAACAAGAAAGAAGGAACGAGCAATCTACTATCTCAGCAAGAATTTCACCTCATGTGAGTCAAGATACACTCTGGTGGAAAAACCATGTTGTGCACTAACATGGATAGCATAGAAGTTATGAAACTACTTATTGGTGTACACTACTCACTTGATATCCAAGATGGATCCCTTAAAGTACATTTTTTTGCCAGCCCATGCCTATAAGGAAACTAGCCAAATGGCAAATGCTTCTGATAGAGTTCGACATCAAATATGTGGTCCAAAAAGCTGTCAAGGGATAGGCATTGGCCGGTTTGCTAGCAGAAAGTATGGTCGACAAAGAGTGTGCACCATTAAGGACATATTTCCCAGATGAGGAAAGAATGACAATTGAAGAAGAGACAGTCAAAGCCTACTCAAGATGGAGAATGTTCTTCGACGGCGCCGTCAACTACCAAGGTTCAGAAATCTGAGCAGTATTGTTCTTAGAGATGGGTCAGCATTACTCGACGGCAGCCAAGCTCAACTTTCAATGATCAAACAACATGGCAGAGTATGAAGCCTGCATTCTAGGTCTTCACATGGCCATCGACATGGATATATAAGGACTCCTAGTAATAGGAGACTCAGATCTATTGATTCACCAAGTCTGAGGAGTGTGGGCCACCAAGAATAAGAAAATCTAGGTCTTTGCATAGCCATCGACATGTATATATAAGAACTCCTAGTAATAGGAGACTCAGATCTATTGATTCACCAGGTCCGACGAGAGTGGGCCACCAAGAATAAGAAAATCTCGCCATATGACAACCTCACACAAAGATTGTGCAATAGATTCAGAAAGATCAAACTCCAGCATACGCCAAGGGCCTAGAATGAGTTCGTCGATGCTCCTGCAACCATAGCATCCATGATACAACACCTTGAAAGTTGTGACATTGACCTACCAGAGATCAGCATCGGGGAAGAACATGCCTACTGGTCCCATATGGAAGCGGGACCCGATGGAAAATCATGGTATATCAACAAAAGTAAATAACTGGAAAAGAAAGAGTATCCCAAAATATCACAGCCAGTCATAAAAAAACCCATCAAAAGAATGGCCAATGGTTTCATCCTGAACAAGGAAGTGCTATACATGAGGACGCTCGATCTAGGGCTACTCAGATATGTTGATGTCGTAGAGGCCATGAAACTATTAAAAGAGTTACACGCCAGAACTTGCGGCCCTCACATAAATGGGTTCATCTTGGCCAAGAAGATTTTGAAAGCAGGCTACTATTGGATGACTATGGAAACTGATTGTAGTCAATTCGTGCAAAGATGTCATCAATGCCAAATCCAAGGAGATCTAATCAGGATCCCACCCAATGAGCTTAATATCATGAGTTTACATTGGCCATTTGTAGCCTAGGGCATGGACGTTATTGGGCCTAAAGAACTATCAGCATCTAAGACACTACTTCATCCTAGTCGCCATAGGCTACTTCCCATAAGTCAGTGACAAAGAAAGTGGTAGCCGACTTCATAAGGAACAAAATCATATGTCGATTCGACATTCCAGAGTCAATCATAACAGATAATGGAGCGAACTTGAACAGTCACCTAATGAAAGACATGTGTGAACAATTATGCATCACTCAGCGAAATTTGACCGCATACAGGCCACAGATAAATAGAGTCATAGAGGCAACAAACAAAAACATAAAGAGGATATTAAGCAAAATGACTGACAACTACAAATGTTGACATGAACTTCTACCCTACGCATTGCTAGGATACTGTACGACCACTTAGACCTTAATCGGAGCAACTCCGTACTTGTTTGTCTACGACACTAAAGTAGTGATATCAGTTGAGGTAGAGATACCCTCGCTCAGAATCATACAAGAAGCAAAACTGGACAATGCAGAATGGGTTCAGAAAAGATATGAACAACTGGCTTTGATCGACGAGAAAATGATGGTTGTCTTATGTCACGATCAACTATATCAACAGAGAATGATACACACCTTCAACAAACGGGTAAGAACCCGGGTATTCTAAATAGGACAATTGGTACTCAAACGTGTATTTCCATACCAAGACGAGTACAAGGGGAAGTTTGCAGCCAACTAGCAGGGGGCCTAGATGGTGCACAAGGTACTATCAGGGGGAGATATCATCCTCATAGAAATGGATGGCTAAGAATGGCCCAAATCAATCATATCAGATGCAATCAAATGATATTACGCGTGAAGTCACGCTCCTCAACTTGTAATCATTTTGCTTGTAATCGCATTCCTTTATTTGTAATCTCATTTTTCTTTTGCTTGTAATCGCACTTTTTCTTGTAATTGCATTAGAAAAAACCAAACAATTTCATTATAACGAACTATGCAAGGACCTGATTCTAAAAATGGGATACGTATATGTCCATTTTGGACTCGATCGCATTATTATCAAAATCTATCATTCCTTATAATGAACTACGCAATTACCTGATTCTCAAAAAGGGATACATAAGCGTCCATTTTGGACTCGGTCGCACTATTATAAAACTCATCCAACTTTGTTATGAACTATGTTTTGACATGATTCCTGAGATGAGATACGTAGGCGCTCTTCGAGCTTGATCGCACAAAACGAAAAACCAAAGAAACACCTAGGAAGCCTTTAAGACATCAAGAACCAAAAAATTGCCTCACAAGCTATAAACCGGGGCAGAATTTTTTAAAATACCAACAAATCCGACTCAAAGGATTAGCCGGTCCAAATTTACAAACTGAGGCAGAATTTTTTAGAAGATCTTAAAAATTCCACTTACAACACCGGGACAAGAGCTAACCGATCTAAAAAACCCCCAACTAGGGTAGAATTTTTCAGAGGACTAAAAAAATCCTTCAAATGCAAATTGGTACGAGATTCAACCGATCTAAACCTACAACTGGATCAAATTTTTGAGGGGATCTCAAAAATTTCACCAAGACAAACAAAGAGCAAAATCAGAGTGCTAAGGACGGTCGAAGAACCTCGCTCAAAGCATATATTTCATGACAACTGAGTTAACAGTATTTTAGATATATAAAATGCTTTAGTCAAAATTTGTTTTCTAAAATACTTCTAAATGCTCTATTTTAAAATTTTCTCTCTCATAATATCGGGATTGAAAGAGGGGTCGAGACCAGAAAAAATGGCATAGCAGGAGTCGGTGACACGGATCGACCCCATAGGAACTAACTACCTTTCTGTGGTTGCAGGTCACCAAAACACCATCAGGAGGAAAATAGGGTTTTCCACTAACTCGTTTGTTCGTGAATGAAACAGGTACAATGAAAACACCTCGACACCGAAAGACAACCCCCAAGCCTCAAAAGCTACCGACAAAGCAAAGAGACACAACCCGACTCTAAGAGTCCAGAAAAATGACAAAGAAAAGAAATCCGGCCATGAGTGTCGTATAAAAGTCAGATGATGTAAATCTGATCAAAGGGTTGCAGTCAGAGTAATGTAATTCCCGTCGAAAGGCTATAGTTGATAAAAGAAAGGCCGCGAACTTAAGTTTCCAAAATGAGTCGCGAGGTGAATTGCTAGGAGTGCCAAAAAGTGCCAATTATCCTATGATGATATGCGTAATATGGAATGGAATATGGAGTGGAGTTGATTATTGGACGTGAAGATCCAAGAAGGAATATGTTTATTTTTGGCTTTTATGTAGGTCTTGGCCGAGACTACTTCCTTTTAGCTTATTTTAATTCCTAGCTTAACTACTAGCTCTCTTTAGGACATAATTAGTATGTCGTGTAATAACTACTAGCTCTCCTTAGGACATAATTAATATGTCGTGTAATACAGTAAGGTGACAAGGCCAAGAACCATCTAGAAGAAGAATATTCCAAGGATATAATTCATGAACTAACTAGTTCATGCACTTATCTACATGGGTGACACAAAAGGTTGGCCTAGAGAAGATGAAGGGTTGGCCGAGCATTTCCCCTTCTCATTCAGCCAAGATACATGCTAAGAGGAGAAGCTTCCAACATTTCCCAAGGAAATGATTCATGAACTAACTAGTTCATGCACTTATCTACATAGGTGACACAAAAGGGTGGCCTAGAGTACATAAAGTGTTCGTCGATCCCTTCCCCAATTCGGCAAAACCACTTTCCTTTCCCATTCGGCCGAATGGTTCTTGTATTGTGTCTATTTAGTTGTCTTCTAGAAAGTTCTAAGCATTAGTATAATTAGGACATGTAGTTGATGTAAATAGATATGAAAGATTTATGAAATATACTTGAGTTTTACTCAACTTTGCTAAGTTATTGAACTTTTATGTTGGTTAATTTAGTTGGTCCTTTTGTGGGCTATCGGTCCTTTTGTGGTCCGAACCTCAATCCTTTTGTGGGTCAAACCCTTGGTGCAAGTCTAGTTAGAACTTTTTTTATCTAGATAAACCCAAGATAAGGTTTCCTTCGGTGTAAGTTTAGTAAGAACTTTTTTGATCTAACTACGCCCAAGCCAAGGTTCTATCCAGCCTTTCGGCCTACCTCACTTGGTTTGCACCCGAGCTTGTCCTTAGTAACCTCGTGTCCAATACTTGTCCAAATTGCTTCATTCTTTTCACCACAACATCCTTCAACACTTCCCCAATTCACACACCAAAGGAATTAAACCGAAACATCACAAAATCACCCGAACACCCCAACCATTTCCCTCACCGTCCCGTTTGAGTCCCTATACCGTCAACCTACTATCCATATCAGTTTTTGTCACCTTACCACCATCCAACCACTAAACCCCGACCACCAATATAACCCTTAATATGTCTAGAACATCCCCACAACATGTCTTAACCTATTTCCACCCTAAACTACTCGTGCAAGGCCCACAACTGAATCTGAGAACCCGACACCCCACCTTTTGAGTCCATTTCCGTATCAACCCATGTCCAACTCAACTTTGACCAACCTACCCTCACAAAACCCTCTTTATATACATTAGTAGTCGTCAAGCCGAAGTAAGAATGATGTAAACCTAGTTGGAAGGTCGCAGTCTTTATTCCAAAAGTCAAGGTGATGTAATTCCGATCGAAAAGATTGTAGTATTCACTCCGAAATCAGGATAATGTAAACCCAGTCATAAGGCCGCAGTCTTCAACCCAAAGTCCGAATGATATAAATCCGTCCATAAAGCCACAGTCTTCATTCCCAATAAATAATTGCATGTCGAGAGGGTCATTCACTACTGAGAGGGTCATTCATATAAAGATTGTCGAGAGGGTTATTCATACAAATATTGCCGAGATGGCCATTCAATACCTAGAGGGTCATTCATATAAACATTGCCGAGAGGGACATTCATACAAATTGCATGCTGAGAGGGTCATTCATATAAATCGTCGAGAAGGCCATTCATACAAACTGCATAGAGGACCATTCATACAAACTGCCAAGAGGACCATTTATACAAACTGCCGAGAGGGCCATTTATATAAACACTGCCAAGAAAGCCATTTACACAAACACTCTCCAGTAAGCCAACAGTACCAGACGATGTCACAAGTGGCATCCGCTCACACATCATTCAAGTCAACAGAGTTAGACGGTGTCAGAAATGGCATCCGCTTAAACAAATCTTCAAGTTAACAGGTCAATAGAGGCAAACAATGTCGGAAGTGGCATCTGCTCAATTCAATCGGTCAACAGAGTTAGATGATGTCGAAAGTGTAATCCGCTCAAGTTAATAAGTCAATAGAGCCAGACGGTTTCACAAGTGGCATCCGCTCAAACAACATTCAAGTTAACAAATCAACAGAGGCAAATGGTGTTGGAAGTGTCACCCGTTCAAAAGAAGTCACCCAGGAGGGTATGACAAACAAAGTCATGTAGGTATGAAAATATAAATAATCAATATGCAGGTCTCAACACATGGAAACAGGTCAAAGCTACCGGAGGCAGAAATCAAAAAGACCAATTCCAGACACATGCGGAGAAAATATGGAACTTGTTCTTAGGCAGTAAGTCAAAAATATGTACCAACGAGAGTCAAGATCTCTGCACATGAGCTTGAACATCACTCCATGTAGACCTCACTAGCAAATCACGAAGATTTTTTTTTTTAAATCGTAACCGATCGGGTAAGAATTCACACATATATCGGGCCCTCAAGTTGAACTACAAGTGACCTGATTCCCAAAAACTGGGGATATGTAGACCACTCAATCTCCGAGGATCGATCACATTCCAATAAAATCATTCCGAAACTTTCTGATTTTTTACTTTTGTTTTAGCGGCTTTCCAGTAAGTTTAATTGAGTCGAACTACAAGTGACATAAATTCTCATACAACCTGAGATATGTAGGAAAACCAGAGACTAGGGTCCGACCACAACTTTAAAAAATTTCATAAAACTAAGAAGTACTTTCCGATTGGTGGGCTTAAAACTAGGTCAGTCAAATTTCACTGCTCAGGGGTGGTTTAGCCATCCTCAAACAACAAAGGGGTAGTTATTGACACCTAATTTTATTCTCCAATAATTTTATTTAATTATTCAAAGTTCCCGAATCACAGACGGAGTGAAATATGATTTTTACATGGCGAATATGTTTTTACAAAAGTAACCTAGGATTATTTTATCATTTCATTTGACAAAATATCACTTGTGTAGGAAAACCAGACCCTAGGGTCCGACCACAACTTTAAATTTTTTTATAAAACCAAGAAGTCCTTTTCGATTGGTCGGCTAAAAACTAGGTCAGTCAAATTTCGCTGCTCAGAGATGGTCTAGCCATCCTCAAACAACAAAGGGGTAGTTATTGACACCTAATTTTTATCCTCCAATAATTTTATTTAATTATTCAAAGTTCTCGAGTCATAAACAGAATGAAATATGTTTTTTACATGGCGAATATGATTTTAGAAAATTATCCCGGGAGTATTTTTTCATTTCATTTGACACAATATCACTTGGTATATATATTGTATATCATGTCCTAATTTTACACAATTTTGATCATTAATCAAAATATCACTTGGTATATATATTGTATAGCATGCGCTAATTTACCTGAGATATGTAGGAAAACCAGAGACCAGGGTCCGACCACAACTTTCAAAATTTTCATAAAACAAAGAAGTACTTTCCGATTGGTCAACTAAAAACTAGGTCATTCAAATTTAGTTGCTCAGGGATGGTCTAACCATCCTCAAACGATGAAGGGGCAATTATTGACAGCTAATTTGTATCCTTCAATAATTTTATTTAATTATTCAAAGTTCTGAGTCACACACGGACTGAAATTGTGTTTTACATAGCGAATATGATTTTACAAATTTAGTCTGGGAGTATTTTATCATTTAATTTGACAAAATATCACTTGATATATATATATATATATATATATATGTGTATATCATGTCCTAATTTTATAAAATTTTGATCATTAATCATAATTTTAGAATTTTAAACTGACAATTATAAATGTATTTGTTTTAAAAGAATTTTTGGAATTGAAGAATTAGTGTTCAGCTCTGTCAAATTTGGGAAGTTTTCTAATTAAATACGATAACAGAATTACACCTCAATTTCAAATCATGTTTAAATCAAAAAGACGTTTGCATGGTTTTAATTCCCTAAATCCAAATTAGAGTTAAATTTGGTCTTAATTTAAAGCTTTCGACCTATTTAGGCTACATTTGAAATTGTTCGTTCATTTTTTCATTTATAAAATAACCACACTTGCAAAATGTGGCCATAAGCTATTTTGAAATTTAAAAGAAAATTATGGGGCCTTTCTTTAAAATTTAATTTCGACCGAGCCTAATCCATAAAGGGCCCAGACCCGGCCCATTATTCCTCTTTACGCATAGTTTAGTCCAAAGGCCTCATTTGTTTTCCCCAATTTGCAAAGAACCGTAGAGAGGTTCTCTCTCTTCTCGTCCTCTTCAAAATATCGATAATGGCAAAGCTTTAGATACGTGCCTTGGGTTCCAGAGTTGTCGAGCCATTTCAGGCAAGAGAAATTAATGCTCTTGCCCAGTACCACCCACATGCCACCAGATAGCCATACCCTCGAGCAGGTGAGGTAGCCCCTCTTTGGTTCTTTTTCTGCAAGCATTTAATGTTGCTTGTTGATTGTCCAATTTAAATTTTCAATTCGACATTCTCATTGGTTGAGAACAAAATGGATGGGGTTTTCCCTCCCATTCATGTTCTCCCACACTAATTTGAGGTGCTCTATTAGGATTTCCAAGCTCCTATGTAGTGAAAAAGATTGATTCAATAAGACTTATGCTAATAAAGAGAAAGATTTGTCCTAATTTGAATTCCATTCCAAGGCTTAGAATCAAACTGCTAAGGTTGATCAGTAGTGATTGGGCTAGGAAAGGCAAGTTCTGTAAAAGGACTCATTGAATCAGCAAGTTAGTTTAGTTTCTAGTTCACTCAGAAAAGAATGATCATTGTCAATCTCAAAAATTTGATTTTCAATATCAAAATAGATGGAATAATTGTCTCCATTCCTATCACTAACTAAAAAAGTGTCATAAGAGATGAAATTCTTTATTTTAATGGTCTGAAACTTGATTCTGAGGCATTCATATTTTTGAGAGCCTAATCGAGTTAAATTTGATCAATTTCACTTAATTTGGGATCCAAACCATTTTCGGGGAATCTAGATCTAGCCTAATTGGACTTCCTAGTTTTATAACCTTTAGTTTTTTTGTGTTTTTGTTAGCTTTCGAGGTCCCAGAGTGAAGAACAAGCACACTATCAACCTTTAGGCTACTTTTATGCAAGGTAAACCGATTTCATTTTAATTTTCTACCTATTTTTAATTATGTAATATGTGATTATGTGTTATACGACTAATTAAGAATGTTTTATCTAATATTAATCATTGTTTTATGTTTGTTATTGTAACTATTAGCAGGATTAGTTAGGTAAAATGTTTAATATGTTAGTTTAGGGATTAGTTAAATCTTGTCTAGGCTATTTTGAACTAAATGAGACTAAAATATTAATGGCTCAACCATGTGTGGACTGTTATAGTAGCTTAATGTTGAGTTACTCATATATGCATAGTAACTTTTGAAAGTCATGTTTAGCTTGAATATGTTGTCAATATCCATCATGTCACCTAGAATTAGTTTAAATTTAAGAATAAACCTAAAGAAGTCATGTATTAGTGTGTTCATGTTGGAATTAGCATGTTTAGCCACAAGATTCCTAATGAGCTGATTTGAAACTTGTTTAGATGTATGTATAATGTTTGAGTTAGTACAAATGTCTAGATGGTAGTTTAAGGGTCTGTTTAGCTATGTGTGGATGAATAGTTTTCATGTGGTGATCTTTGTGAATTAGTTGTGGTTTGTTACATGTCATGAAAAGGCTGTCTAATTGATATAAGGCCTAAGTTATTGATTTGAACTTGTTTTGACTATGTATGGGTTGGTTAAGATAATATAGCTTTAAAGAATGGAAACTGGAACTTGTTGAACTATGTGCATTAGTTTAAGGCGACTATTTGGCATCCATGTTAGCTTTGAGTTCCATGTTTTGTGTATGTCCTACTTCATTCGTGTTGGCCCAATATTAGGCATAACCATGCTTTGTCTGTTTTCATATTGCCTTTACCACCTTACCTAAGTCCATTTTTTTGTATTTATCAGTTAGAATCTCAAAATGAAAAGATGTTTGGGTTGTGTGACTAATAAGTGGCTAGTTTAAAACCTCATTGCCTCTAGAATGCTCCCTTTAGGGCTCAAAATGATTTAACTTGTGTCTGTTTTTGCCTGAAAAATGATCAGCCATGACTGTTTCTATCTCCCCTTGTCTTAAGTTTTATAAAAGCCATGTTTTGTACTCAATCCAGCTTACACTAATGACAAACCCCCTAAGAGTCTTGGTTAAAAGGCATAAGGCTATTTGCTAGGACGTGGTAATTGGTTAAGTCATCCTAATCCTCTAGTTGTTATGACAACCTGTTCTTTGTAATATACATGTCTTTTATGCCTCAAATCTGAAGTTATAAGGGTATACAAGATTGTAGGGGCCTGAATATGATGTAGAATTCCTGTTGTGTGTTCTTTCTCATCCTTTTTATTTGTTTGGTTATGATATACACTGAATATATAGCTTGCATACTGAGTGTATTCCGTATATCATACATGTATATCCCTTATATGCCATTTTCACCATTGCACTATGAATGATCTTAGGCCTAGCCCTTCCATGCTTCTTCTTCCTTGTACCCTTATTGGTCACGATTTGCGTTTGGCCCAACTATATGATTTGGCCTTTTTATGTTTTCTTCATGTTTAAAGATTCGTCAATGGGCCTGCCTTGTATGTTATATTGTTGCTTCGTATATCGTGTTTATTGGGTTGATTTTCTTACTTTGTTTAACTTAGCCTTAAATCATGATTATCTCTTGTATGTTTGTTATGTTATGTTAGTCATGTGATAAGTTTTGGGTATGTCTAACTGGGCCTCTCCTTTTCCCTTCTTCTTTGCATCTGTCGAACTTTGATGAGATGGGCCCTTATTGGGCCCATTATTTCCCACAATCGAGCTTGAGTATATATGAACCTTGCATATCTAGTTAATTGGGCTGAGGCCCAGTTGACAACATTCTTGATCGAGTCCGCATAAGGGAAGCTAATATTTGCATGAAGGCCCAGCTATGGGTAAAAATAGTCAACTGGCGGGCTTCGATAGGCCCACCAGCCTGAACTCCCTTCTTTTCATTTTCATATTATATTGTATGTATATGTATATTCGTATATTAAATACTTTGACATATATTAGAAACTTTATTATGGTTTTGACTTAGGATAGACAAATGATACATAGATCGTTTAGTTAGATCACCAAAATTGAACCTCAAAATACTCATATAAAATCTTATCATAAAAGGAAAATAAGAACTGTTTTGGGGTATCCGAATTGACAACGAGGAACTGGTTTTCAAATTAAAGGTTTAGGCTGATTTTGAACTGTCTTCTTTTAACTTGAGCTTTAGATTTTAAATGGAATGGACTGATGACATTGAAGGGACCCATAATCGGGCCTAAATGATTGAAACTAGACTAAAATTGACATTTTTAAGTTAAGTTCACGGGCTAATCCCAAATAAATGCACTTGGATTTTAAAAACTGATCGTGGACATGAATCAAGTTAAGAGTGGTGGACTTGTGAAATATGATTTGACTTTGGGAAGATGTAACACCCCATACTTCTCAACATGTGTACGACTAAGTTGAAGTCGACGAAGTTACTTGAATATGGAAGAATGAGGTTATAGTGTCCAAGTGTATGTATTATGTTAAGCCTAGTCAAAGTAAATGAGATTCATAAATGAATAAGATTTCGGACAAAGGTAGACGACCTACTAGTTTCACCTACTTTCTTAGACATCCTATGTGCTTCACCTACTTTCTCACATGTCCTACTTGCTTGCACATCGTATTTTCTTACACGTTCTACTTGTTTAATGTCCTACATATTAAAACAGGATGATGCACGTGTTTAGAGCTAATTAGTAAACTACCTGCTCAAGTAGGTGACCTACCTACTTGAAATAAGAGGCCAACATTAAAAGGGCAATTAGAGGGCCAAATTAAAGTGTGTAAGTGGCCCAATCTGAAAGGATAAAGTGAGGCCCATTAGGGGCAAAGGTAAGGTCGGCCATAGGGTGTTTTAAGACCAAAATCTGGTCATTAATCCATATCATTAAAAGAAAACACATTCAATAGAAAATCTTCAAATTTATTCCCTCTCTCATCGTGTGAAAGGATTCCATGTGATTTTGAAGATTTAAATATGCTTAGAAGATACAAGTTGTAAGTTGCACGACTAGATAATGTGGTTGAAGTGTTGATTGTGCTATATAGTGTGTTGGGACTGGTTTGGTGGTAGAGTTGGGTGGTTTTGTTATATTAAGGGGTTGGATATGTTTATGTATGTGTTTATATGTTGATTTAGAAAGTTTCAAGGATTGGAATGGAGCTAGGTGAAGATATATATTAGAGAAGCTTGTAAAACTTAGTTTGCCATTCGTCCGTTAGTCCTTGTGTTTCTGGTTGTTAACAGTAGTATTGTTTCCTTATTGTAGTTGATGGTAAAAGGAGGATGAGTTCTTCATTGGTATCCGAAGGCAAAAGTTAAAGTTATGTACGGCTATTTTATTGACTCACCCCTACGGCACGATATACGACATTTGCTTCTTATGTAAATGATGAAGTTTAGAGCGTCCAAGTGTAGTACTTCCATAATGCAAGTACCATGAATCTCTTAAGTAAAGCTATGTATCTGTAATAAGTTTTTATTCAAGTGTTTACTCCCAAGACTCGAGTTCCCAGTTGTTATGGTGGGATTGGAATTCCCCTTAAGTAAGATGACATTGCTAGCACACAAAGTGAAATAAAAGAGATGTTATGTGCTCACACGTGGTCGTTACTCAAGAATACATCTCATAAATTAAGTTACGAGTTGTTGCAAAAAGGATAAAGTTTTTCCCTTAGGTTGGACCATACTAGTAACCTATAAAGTACGATTCCAAAACAGAATTCTAAAGGTTCTCTACATATGCATTTTATAGTTTTATGTACCCCTATTTGGTTTCGCCTCCATAATACGAGTTTCATATATCTATTAGAAGTCTTTTACTCTTCTTAGAAAGTGTATACGAGCCACCGCGGCTCCCTCGTGAAACTCTCGATAGCATCGCGACGGTTAGTAAGAGTTGCTCCACTTATTTATTTAATAGCTTCATAGATGACCTAATTAGTATTTCCCCAATGAGTTGAGTTTCATAAGTGTATTAGTAGCCACGTTTTCCTATGAGAGAGTAAGTATGAACCATAGTGGCACCCTCAAAAGAACTCTTGTAGTGTGATGACTAGTTGATGACAAAAAGGGGAGCTTTGTATGTTGATAGTTATTGTCTGTTCTAGTGACTAGTAGCAAACAGTGAAAAGGGTTTACTAGTTCATGACTACTAGTTTAATATGAGATGGGAACCTTATTTGTTAACGAAGGTGATAGGCTATAAGTATAAACGAAGAAGTTACAGTAGGTTGTCTAGGATAACTATGTTTAGAATGACTATAAAACGACTCTCAGATAATAGTTGGAGGATCATACATCTAAGGTTAAGGTATGATAGGTACGGGATTATACCATGTTGCCTAATGTAGACGATATCTCATGGCTAATGTCTAAGTAAATGTTGTGGGGGTGTAGAGCATAAGGTATGATGAATCACGTAAGTAGTTTCAGATGTTTGTCGATGGTTTATAGGTCCTAATGAATATGAATTATGTGGATGGGTTATAAATTATTGTTAATGGATTATAGTTCATTAATTAAGATGAATGATATCAGTAATATCTAAATTACCATTAGCACATTGAGTATATTACTTAAGAAAGATTAAGTGTTGGCTTCTAGAGTATCACTAATGGATGATAGATTACTACTTAAGATGAATTATATGATAGCTTTTAGGTGATCGTTAATGGTTTAGAGAATGTCAAATAAGGTGAACTAAGTTGATATAAACGTTATAGCCTTCTTGAGGACAAAACATGAGTTAGATTACAGGCTAGGGGAAAATCCAATAAGGATTATAGTAAAGAGAGTGCATATATCCATCTCGCATTTAGCGAGATAAAGTCCTATCAAATGTTCCCTTCCTATTTGAGTTCCTAGGAGTAAAGTATAGCGACTCTCTTGTTGATGCTCATGTGTTCCTTTAACGTGATGTCAATTGTATAGTAACAAGTCATCATATGGTTAAGAGTTCATATGATCGTTAAAAGGGTGGTAGAACATAACATACGAGGAATTATGTCATAAGCAACCAGATAACCACTGTGGGGTATAAATCTTTTGTAAAGATAAACAACATTGACGGAGACGATCATAGTCTATCCAAGGTAGAATGGTCCACAACACTAGATTATGGTTTCCGAAGGTGTCATAATAGGGTCGTAGAACAGTAGGTAAATTCCTATCGTATCTAGCGACATAAAGTCTTATCCTTCCTTTAATGGTGTGTTCCAAAGAATCAAGTCCTCGACATTGATCCAACTCTCTTTGTTATGAGTCTCATATGTTTCCAAGGTTCGTAGGTAAAAAGTAAGCATTATAGAGCATTAAGTTTGTTAAGGCTACTCTTCCTTCTTTTGGCATAATCAAAATGAAATGAACGTAAATGAACAATATCCATAACGGATCCACTCTTAGATATGTTAGAGTCTTATGGTCTTGACTTCTATATAATGATAGTGATCTTATCTTATGGCTTGTTGATTATCAAAGTAAGTTAGGTTGATGATGTTAGTTCCATAATGTTAATCGGAGGGGCAACGACCTTACGTCACTCCGATAGACTCAGAGTGTCTTAGTATCATTCATGCATTATACACATGTATAGACTATGACCTCACACGCGTTATATATGCTATGCTATATGATATGTATATAGGGTATGGGAAAGGCTATGGCATTATATATGTACCACCACCTGATCAACTGGTATGTGATGATGATTATGCCAACAGAGGCAGATATGATATGATGGGATACCCACAAAGGCTTGATGACGCTATATATAGATATATATGTACGACGGCGTTATATATACATATATATATGTACGACGGTATTATATACGTATATACAGTATGCATGTGCATATCGTGGCCCTCAGTGGAAATTCAAAGTTTCAGGTTGATTCTTCCCTATCTCTCCTTACACTTGATGTTCTTTTAGATGATCATTTCAGTCTACCTTACGTATTCAGTACCATCTTTTTGTACTGACGTCCCTTTTGTCGAGGGCGCTGCATTTATTATATTTCACATTCCATCTCCAATTGTACAGGTTGGCAGACTGGTTTGCTAGATAGTACATATCATCAGCGAAAGAGTTGCAAGCTCTAATTTCACCTGGAGCTGAGTCAGGTCAAGTAATTGCATTAATATTAGAGATTATGGGTAGTTTTGGGCCCTGTCCCAGCACTTGTATTAGTCGTTCAATAATAGGTACTCATAGAGGCTTCATAGATAGATTTAGTGGGTTATTTTATATACAATTGCATACCATGGGCCAGTGGCCACGTTCATGTACAAATAATTCATTTGTGTTACAAGTTATGTCATTTACCCTATTACAAGATCACAGTAGATGCATGTAGAGCATAGTCTATCACACTCATGTTTTGGGGCGTGATAGAGTGGTATCATAGCAGTTCAATCCTAGGGAGTCTATAAAGCCGGTCCAGTAGAATCTCACTTATGAGTGTGTTGTGCGCCACACTTATAATTGGGAAGCTACAAGGCATTTAGGAAATGTTACCCTTCTTTCATACTCTAGATCATACATGGCTTAAGAGATCATTCTATTTCGTGTGATTTCGACTAGAGCGATCAGTAATAGCGAAGTTTCTATCAGATCAGATGTGCCCTAGGTATGCAAGTAATGTGCTAGAATCCAAAAGTTAAAGTTTCCTCGAGTCACGCTTCTCATTCGAGGATGAATGATCCAAAGGGGGTGATGATTTAACACCCCATACTTCTCAACATATGTACGACTAAGTTGAAGTTGACGAAGTTACTTGAATATGGAAGAATGAGGTTATAGTGTCCAAGTGTATGTATTATGTTAAGCGTAGTAAAAGTAAATGAGATTCATAAATGAATAAGATGTCGGAAAAAGGTAGACGACCTACTAGTTTCACATTTGTGTTTCACCTACTTTCTTAGACGTCCTATGTGCTTCATATACTTTCTCACACGTCCTACTTGCTTGCACGTCCTATTTGCTTACACTTCCGACTTGTTTAACGTCCTACTTATTAAAACATGATGATGCACGTGTTTAGAGCTAATTAGTAAACTACTTACTCAAGTAGGTGACCCACCTACTTGAAATAAGAGGCCCAAATTAAAGTGCATAAGTGGCCCAATCTGAAAGGATAAAGTGAGGCCCATTAGGGGCAAAGGTAAGGTCGGCAATAGAGGTGTTTAAAGACCAAAATCTGGTCATTTATCCATATCCTCATAAGAAAATATATTAAGAAACTCCTCTCTCTCTATGTCCCAGCACAACCAGCCATTTCTTTCTTTTCTCTTAGGGTTCTAAGTAGAAAAGCTTCAAGTTTATTCCCTCTCCGATCGTGTGAAAGAATTTCTATATGATTTATCTTCTCTCCTAAGGTCTCAAAATGTTTTCTACACCAAACAGT
Organism: Anisodus acutangulus; assembly: GCA_029783415.1. Classification (NCBI taxonomy): domain Eukaryota; kingdom Viridiplantae; phylum Streptophyta; class Magnoliopsida; order Solanales; family Solanaceae; genus Anisodus; species Anisodus acutangulus. The sequence goes on along the minus strand of CM056511.1, from coordinate 20,250,249 downwards.
CCATAAAATATGCCCTCTCCTCCAAGGTTAAGGTATGAAGATCAAGTCTAAAGTTTGGGTTATCTTCCCCGCTGACACGTAGTGTTTGTGCTGATTTGTCTTTCCTATTCTAGTTATTTGGGGAAAGTTAAAGGGCAGCGAGGTGAGACAAAGTAAGGAATTGGACAAAAAGGTAAGATTTCTCCCTTCCCCCATGTGTAAGACTTAGTTTAAGCACTAGATGTGTTGGGGGGGTTACAAGTTGGTGGTTGGATGTTGCAGGTGAGTTACTAAACATGTCATGTAGTATGTTGGGGCAGATTTGATTGCATAAAGGTGCTGAAGATGTAGTTATTGACTGTTGTTGTTTTGAACTTGAGGAAAGTAAAAGAAACAAGGGAGATGTTGTCCGATTTGTCATAAAATGAGCTTGTCGCTCATTAGCTAGTTTGTAAGTTAAGATTAATTGATGTAGTTAAGTTACTAGCCATGTAGTATAGCATATTGGAATTATTTTTGGTGTGTGCAGGTTCTGGAAGTATTAGAAATTTGTATATAAGTTAGTTTGGTGATTTAAATATGCTTAGAAGATACAAGTTGTAAGTTCAATGACTAGATAATGTGGTTGAAGTGTTGATTGTACTTTATAGTGTGTTGGGACTGGTTTGGTGGTAGAGTTGGGTGGTTTTGTTATATGAAGGGGCTGGAGATGTTTATGTATGTGTTTATATGTTGATTTAGGAAGTTTCAAGGATTGGAAGGGAGCTAGGTGAAGATATATGTTAGAGAAGCTTGTATAGCTTAGTTTGTCATTCGTCGGTTAGTTCTTGTGTTTCTGGTTGTTAACAGTAGTATTGTTTCCTTATTATAGTTGATGGTAAAAGGAGGATTAGTTCTTCATTGGTATCCGAGGGCAGAAGTTAAGGTACGTAAGGCTATTTTATTGACTCGCCACTACGGCACGATATACGACATTTGCTTCTTATGTAAACCATGAAGTTTAGAGCATCCAAGTGTAGTAGTTCCATATTGCAAGTGTCATGAATATCTTAAGTAAAGCAATGCATCTGTAATCAGTTTTTATTCAAGCGTTTACTCCCAAGACTCGAGTTCCCAGTTGCTATGGTGGGATTGGAATTCCCCTTAAGTATGATGACGTTGCTAGCACACAAAGTGAAATAAAAAAGATGTTATGTGCTTACATCTGGTCGTTACTCAAGCATACATCTCATAAATTAAGTTATGAGTTATCGCGAAGAGGATATAGTTTTCCCCTTCGGTGGGACCACACTAGTAACCTATAGTGTACGATTCCAAAAAAAAATCTAGAGGTTCTCTACATATGTATTTCATAGTTTCATACACTCCATGTTTAGTGCCGCCTCCATAATATGAGTTTCATATATCTATTATAAGTCTTGTACTCTTCTTAGAAAGTGTATACGAGCCACTGTGGCTCCCTCGTGAAACTCCTAATAGCATAGCAACAGTTAATAAGAGTTGCTCTACTTATATGTTTAATATCTTCATAGATGTCCTAATGGGTATTTTCCTAACGAGTTGAGTTTCATACATTTATTAATAGCCACATTTTCCTATGAAGGAGTAAGTTTGAACCATAATGGCACCCTCAAAAGAACCCTTATAGTGTGATGACTAGTTTATGACAAAAAGGGGAGCCTTGCATGTTGATTGTTGTTGTCTATTCTAGTGACCAGTAGCAACCAGTGAAAAGGGTTTACTAGTTCATGACAACTAGTTTACAATGAGATGGGAACCTCACTTGTTAACGAAGGTGATAGCCTATAAGTATAAACAAACAAGTTATAGTAGGTTGTCTCGGATAATTATGTTTAGAATGACTATAAAACGACTCTCAGATGATAGTTGGAGGATCATAGATTGTTGTTGATGGATTATAGTTCGTTAATTAAGATGAATGATATCAATAATATCCAAATTACCATTACTGGATTGTAGTATATTACTTAAGAAAGATTAAGTGTTGGCTTCAAGGGTATCACTAATGAATGATAGATTACTACTTAAGATGAATTATATGATAGATTTTAGGTGATCGTTAATGGTTTATAGATTGTCACATAAGGTGAACTAAGTTGATATAAACATTATAGCCTTCTTGAGGATAAGACATCATAGGGAGTTATATTACAGGCTTGGGGAAAACCCAATAAGGATTATAGTATAGAGAGTGCATATGTCCATCTCGCATTTAGCGAGATAAAGTCCTATCAGATGTTCCCTTCCTATTTGAGTTCCCAGGAGTAAAGTATCGCGACTCTTTTGTTCATGCTCAGGTGTTCCTTTCACGTGATGTCAATTGTATAGTAACAAGTCATCATATGGTTAAGAGATCAGATGATCGTTAAAGGGGTTGTAGAAAGTAACGTAAGAAGAATTATGTCGTAAGCATCCAGATTACCATTGTGGGGTATAAAACTTCTTTTAAGATAAACCATATTGACGAAAACGATCATAGTCTATCCATGGTAGAATGGTCCACAACACTAGATAATGGTTTCCGAAGGTGTCATAATAGGGTCATAGAACAGTAGGTATATTCCTATCGTATCCAGCGACAAAAAGTCTTATAATTTGATTCCTTCCTTTAATGGTGAGTTCTAAAGAATGAAGTATCGCAAGTCTTCTACTTCTACAAAGTTGTTCCCCCCGTGTGATATTATTTTTATCGTATCAAGTCCTCGACATTGATCCAACTCTCTTTGTTATGAGTCTCATATGTTTCCAAGTTTCATAGGTAAATAGTAAGCATCATGGAGCAGTACATTTGTTAAGGCTACTCTTCCTTCTTTTGGCATGATCAGAATTAAACGAACGTAAACGAACAATATCCATAACGGCTCCACTATTAGATATGTTAGAGGCTGATGTTATTGACTTCTATATAATGATAGTGATCTTATATTGTGGCTTGTTAATTCTTCAAAGTAAGTTAGGTTGATGATGTTTGTTCCATAATGTTAATCAGAGGGGCAACGACCTTACGTCACTTCGATAGACTCAGAGTGTCTTAGTATCATTCATGAATTATACATATATATAGACCATGTCCTTACATGCGTTATATATGCTATGCTATATGATATGTATATAGGGTATGGGAAAGGCTATGGCATTATATACGTACCACCACTTGATCAACTGGTATGTGATGATAATTATGCCCACAGAGGCCGAGATGATATGATGGGATGCCTACAGAGGCTTGATGGTGTTATATATACATATATATGTACGACGGCGTTATATACGCATATACAGTATGCATGTGCATATTGTGGCCCTCAGTGGAAATTCAGAGTTTCAGGTTGATTCTTCCCTATCTCTTCTTACACTTGATGTTCTTTCAGATGATCATTTCAGTCTACCTTACATATTCAGTACCATCCTTTAGTACTGACGTCCTTTTTGTCGGGGGCGCTGCATTTATTATATTTCACATTCCATGTCCAATTGTACAGGTTGACAGACTGGTTTGCTAGGTAGTGCAGATCATCATCGAAAGAGTTGCAAGCTCTAATTTCACCTGGAGCCGAGTCAGGTCTAGTAATTGCATTGATGTTAGAGATTATGGGTAGCTTTGGGCCCTGTCCCGACACTTGTATTAGTCGTTCAATAATAGGTACTCATAGAGGCTTCATAGATAGAGTCAGTGGGTTATTTTATATTCAATTGCATACCATGGGCCAGTGGACACATTCATGTACAAAATAAATTTGTTCACGGAATTCATTTGTGTTACAAGTTATGTCATTTACCCTATTACAAGATCACAGTAGATACATGTAAAGCATGGTCCATCCCACTCATGTGTTGGGGCATGACAGAAGATATGGCATGCAAAAGAGAACATAAAAGAAATTATTTTCATACTTCTCTTTTCAAAATCAAACTTGTCATTTCAAATGAGTTATACTATTTTCAAACCATTTTTAAAGATGCAAGTGCAATGTAGATAATATTTTTGGACTAAATGTAGAGTTCTACTCAAATTCATATTTGGGTGTTCTTACTCTGAAAACAAAATTGACTAAACTACTCATGTGCAAACTATTTAGGCGGAACTCTAACTCTTTGTTTTGAAAAATAAAACTCTTGAGTTTTGAATGAATGAAAATGACAAGTAGTTTGCGGATATTTAAACACATTAAGAAATTTGAATCATTTTAATCTTGCTATATAACCCGTAGGTCAACCATATTCTACGGATCCTTAATACTAGGGTGTCTAACACCTTCCTCGGGGGATCACCAGAACCCTTACCTTGACTCTGGTTTAGATAGGATTTTTTATTTAATTTGAATAAACCTTTTCATATTGGTTTTCCTAATTTACCTATTAATTAGGTGGCGACTCTAAAAATATTATCCGACTTAGAGCACCATCCAAATTCATAGTACATTTTATGCATTTACCCGAGTAAAAGTGAACTGTAACAGTTAGTTGTTCTGCATCACTAGACTCCATTTTTATCTTTATTTCTGTATATATCACTTTGTACAGTTTATGTAGTATTTCCGTACTTGTAGTTTGGATTTAGTAGCTATTATACTTATGACTTCCATGTTTTGGAGAGATGTATGAGTTCGACTTATTATTATTATTATTATTATTATTATTATTATTATTATTATTATTATTATTATTATTATTATTATTATTATTATTATTATTATTATGAGTTATGAGACCTATTATGAACTTATGCGTTGGTTTTCTTTTAAATTCCGCTTTTACCTTATAAATTGAGAAATTACATTTATTCGGGTTTGCCTGCTTTTTGTAAATTTGCCCTCACGGCACATTGGAATTTTTCAGTTGTGAAAAAATTGGTATCATAAGTATAAGAGCAAGGTCTAGTAGAGTCTTGCGGATCGGTACGATGATGTCCATACCTATATTAAAGAGGCTATAGGGAATTTCAGAAATTTCATTTCTTTCATTCTTATCATGTGCTTCTCACTTTATTGAACATTAAATCTCGTTTGTTTCACTCTTCCTCATACATGGTGGAGACTCATTTGACCATAGATAGATATTAGAAGCATGCATCCGCACCTACACCCGCACTCGCTGCTAGGGGTGTTGCACGGGGTAGAGGCAGGGGAAGACCTTTAATTGTTGCACCAGCCCTAGGGTAAGCACTAACAACTAATCAGGGGCGTCCTGGAGCAGAATCCCTTTTGTCAGAGGTTGTTCCGGAGGATGAGCACATTCAAGAAGATGTGGTTGAGCCGACACGGCTACCATCGGGTGACATTGCTACACATGTGCTTCAGGACATTTTAGTCTGCATGATGGGTTTTCTCGAGCGTATAGTTGTAAAGACACATGCAGTCATTTTTAGCTAAAGACACATGCAGTCATTTTTAGCTAAAGACACTTATTTGACTATTTTACCCTTCTCGTAAACTCTGTGTGGGGTTTGTGATGCGCGGGGATGAGTGGAATGGAACCTAAGGTTCATTTATGTGATTTTCGGATGAAAAACCCAAAAGAGGAATCTTAGAGTCAATAAGTTTGACTCAAAGTTGACTTTTGTGTATATGGGTTCATTTTTGGGTTCTATCGCTTCCAGTAGTTCCGGAGGATCATTTATGACTTAGTCGAGTCATTGATTTGCTTCCCGAGACAATCAGATAAACTTTGTGGCCTTATTTGTGAAATTATGATATTTGGTTATTTTAGGTCATTCTATAGAAAAGTATGTCGTAGCTCGATTATATGAGAAATCTAAGGGCGCAAATGAGTTTATAGCACTATTTACCTTGGGAGAGCATGGTCTAGTTTGTGTTTGGGGGGTTCGAGAGTGTTTCGGGTGTTTGGTGGAAGTTAGTCTAAAATCCTATGTTGTTGGGGTTAGCACCAGTAGATGGTGGTTCACCCCTGCATGCCCGCCTCTACAGAGGTTGGCTCGCAGATGAGAGATATGAGATTATGTTGAGTTTTTGCCTCTATGGATAGTTTCTCGCTTATGCACTAAGGCGAGGTGACAAGTGGTCCCCTCAGCGGACTCTCTTTTTGCCGAAGCGAGACCGCGCCTGCTGAGTCTATACCATAGGAGCAGGATCATTGTTTCAGGTAATATATAAAATTTCCTAGGTCGAATCACATATCAAAAATATCATATCGCGGTTTTTGAGCTTGCTTGGGGAAGATTTTCTTGGAGAATTTATTTGGATCATCTTTTAAGGTATAATTTCACCCCTTATGATCATTGCTGTCTTTTAAATACTAGTGTGGACTTTATTTGGAGAAGAAAGAGTTATAAACTTCATGGTAGAATAAGAGGGGATGAACCTTTTATTTGTGGTTGGAATATGGATTAGATGATCATGATTTTATGAATAAGTATTAATCAATGATAGGTGGCCATGTTGTATTAATTAATTTGGGATTTGAAACCTTTTCTAGAATTGGGAAAAATCTATGATTTGTAAATTGGGGATTTTCATAAACTTTGCAATTGAGGGTTCAATTGGGGTTAGTCTTCCAATTAACTAAATGATATAACTAGTTAGCATGTTTTAAAGCATTTTGAGTAATAAAGTTTGGATTTTGGCATCGTGGGTCCAGGGTTGGTTTTAGGTGTCTTTTGATATGATTAAGGACTAAGTGCTCGTATTGTGTATTAGCTTTATATTTATGTATAGTCTATGTGTGTTAGCCTATGATAACTATGAAGCGCTCCGGAAGGTCAAGGATAGCACTTAAAGTTGATTGCACGTGGTACCTGCTCAGCTTTGAGGTAGGCTATGGTTTATTCTTATTAGACTTCGATAGAAGTACGTAATTAGTTATAAATGTTGAGGGGTATTGGGCGTGTTTGGGGGTTCCACCTCAGCGGTTTTGATGAACGCTTGGGTGGGTACTTGTATTGAACTGTGATGATAGGTGATTTGGGGAATCAGCCTTAAGTTGATTCTAACTGTTGTTGATTGGGCTTGTCGCCATTATGCAGGCTCGTCTCCATATTTGATATTGTTTTGTTTATTCATCAAACATGCTTTCGATACGATATCTTTTGTGATACTCATCTTTTATACTTGGTTGCATCTCATTATATCTTCATTTCTTGCCTTGTATTGTCATTTTCTTTCATACACTCATGGTTTTGATGATATTGATATGAGAGTGGTATGGAAATTATGTGGGTCCAAGAGACTGGGAAGGTAAGAACACGTATGAGATTATTGGCAGCATTGAGATTATGATTATGATTATGATATGCAGGGGAACGAGTTGCATTCCTGCAACAGTTATTATTCAGGCAAGAGCTGGGCTCCGTTGAGAAATTCCAGAGAAGTATAGGGACTTTGTGGGTCTCCAATAGTTGTGCAGTTTATAGAATTTGAACCCTATATACTGGAGGTAAAAGGTACATGGCATATGCATTGCATTCATATCATACATACATTATTTTATAAGTGTTGGAATGGTTATTGATGACTTGGTTGAATTCTTGGATAAAGAATGATTGTTAATTGATCACCTAATACTTGAGTTATTTTCATTGAACTCTTCTGGAACTGGGTAACATATATGATTATGAAATTTTGTATGAACAAACTGGATTGTTGATTCAATGAACTATTATGTGGATAACGTGACTTATTTGTGTTATTGAACTGTTTTAGAATAGGATTACTTATTGTCGACTTGATATTTATCTCTATTTGCATATCTTCCGTCATTGTCGGCCTATGATGCCTATGGGTGTATGTTGTGCACTCATACTACACCTGATGCATTCTTTTTGGATGTAGATACATCTCCTTCTTCTAGTTCAAGACCTCGAGTTTGAGTCCGAGCTGGTTGATTATCAACATTTAGGGTGAGGATGCTACTTTCCAGCATGCCTTAGATGCTCCTATCTCTTTCTTTGTCTTTTATTTGGTTCCGAGAGACATGTTCAGATTTTTAGACACCTGGCTTATGTTGTCATTTATTCAGACTTGTATTTGGTTTGGAGCTTTTGTATTGTTGACTAGATTCTTGGAGTTACACTTATGATTCTCAAACTTATCTTTTCGTATTTTATATTATGATTAGATAGTTTATTTAAGTATGTTGTTATTGCTGCACTTCTTTCTTGTATCTTGTTAATGAATTGGTAGTGGTTCGCCTACCGGTGGAGAAAGTGTAGGTACCACCACGAATCCTAAGAGGGGTCGTGATAATTTTGTAGCTGAGCTTTAGGTTAAACTGTCTTAAATACAAGAGAAATGTCTAGTAGAGTCTTGCGGATCGGTACAGATGCATCCGTACTTATTTTTGAGAGGCTATGGAACATTTAAGAAATTTCACTTTCTTCATTCCTTTCGTGCTACGTTGAATCAAACTAGTATCTGACCTTTGTTTCCTATTCTCTCATAGATGGTGAAAACTCATGCTCATGCAGCGAAAGAGGAGGCGCCGGTATCGGCACTATACCTACAGTGCGCGGTAGAGGTAGAGGACGTGTTTGGGACTGATGTAGAGCCCGAGGATCTTCACTGGCACGGGGTGGAGCACAAAGAGCCGGTGTGGCTCATGCTAGATCAGAGTCCCCCAAGCCGTATGTTGAGCCTCAAGATGAGAAGTTTGATGAGGAGATAGGACCAGCCCAAGATCAACCCAGATTCATAGATACTCCGATTCTACAGGAAATTTTGGTCATGTTATTGAGTGTGCTTGACGGTTTTGCCCAGGCGGGCGTGCATTCGACTACTCTAGGTAGGTCATACACCCGGGTGGGAAAGGAACAGATTCTCGAGTTTTGTACTTCCAGGGTTCAGCCAGCTGTTATATTAGTGCCCCGTATTGATAATGTTCTAGCACCCGAGTTTTTTCCTTAGCCAATTGTAGGGATAGCTATGACCCGTAATGAGCGGAAAACACTTTTCCAATATGAAGCCTCTTGTATTCTATGGTCAGCACGATGAGGATGCGTATGAGTTTATTGTGAGCAACCATGATATGCTACATACCTTAGGTATCATCGAGCCGCACGGAGTCTGTTTTGTGACCCTTTAACTTATGGGAAATGCAAAACAATGGTGGAGAGCTATGTTGATTGTTGACCAGCGGAGTCGCCTCCACTGTCTTGGGTCAGATTTTATTAGATTTTTCTCGAGAAATATGTGCCTTTTAGCTTGCGTTTGAGCAAGCATGATGAGTTCCAGAGGTTGTAGCAACAGGGTTCGATAGTTGCAGATATGACTCATTTCCATGCATTGTCACGCTATGTAGCACCATTGCTACCTATAGAGACTTAGCAAGTTAGATGTTTTGTAATAGGTTTAAGTGTTCCCCTTCAGTTGGCTATATTGCAGTTGATGTCCTTTGGGGCTTCTTTTGAGGAAGTGGTCTAGCATGTAAAGATGGTTAGGTCTGTGAGGGGCAAGCTGCCCACACATGATCCCGATAAGAGGGCGAGGCGATATGGATAATTTAGTCGGTCTACTTCTCATGGTTACAGACAGCATGGTAGATTCTAGCATTCGTAGTCAAGCCGACCGGTTAAGGCAACCCTTTAAATTACAGATGGTGTCTCTACGGGAAGAAGCAGTTTAATGGGGGACAGGCTTTGAAGGGTTCTCAGTCTCGGTATTCTGACCATGGGGGTTACTCGAGTTTTTCTATCTCTATTCAGCAGCCAGGACTTGTTACAACTGTGGTGAGATTAGGCATTTCAAGAGAGAGTGCCCCAGACTGGTATCAAGAACATTTTGTGCACCCAAAACCCTAGCAAAGCCATCTAGGAGTGGTAGTCAAGTTAGCAGATGAGGTTCCTAATCAGGCTGTGGTGGCCATCAAACTAGTCATAGTAGATCTCAGATAGGGAGAGATGAGGCTCGTTCCGGCTGAGGCGGCCATCAGGGTACTCAGTCCGACGGAGGACGCACTCATTGTTATGCTTTCCCTGGTAGGCCAGAGTCTGAGGCATCAGATACGGTTATCACATGTATCATCTTAGTCTGTCATCGGTCTGCTTCAGTTCTATTTGATACTAAGTCTACGTTATCATATGTGTCGACCTACTTTTATTTTGATTTGGATATGTGGTGTGATATGCTAGAGGTCCATATTCGTGTGTTACACTAGTTGGTGATTCTATGATTGTAGATAGAGTTTATCGGCTTTGTATGGTTAATTTTATGGGGTACGATATCTGGGTAGATTTGGTCATTTTAGACATAGTTGATTTTAATATTATTCTAGGGATAGATTGGCTATCAACGTAAAACGCAATTGTGGACTATTATGCCAAGACAGTCACTTTAGCGATTCCATGTATTTCGAGGTTAGAGTAGAGGGGTGCTCCCAACCTTGCTCCTAAGAAGATCATTTCTTTCATCCAGGCTAGGAAGTTGGTGGACAAGGGTTTTCTGGCGTACCTTGCTCATATTCAGGATACTAGTGTGGAGACTCTTTCCCTTGAGTTAGTTTCAGTAGTTAGTGAGTTTGCTGAGGTCTTTTCGTCAGATTTGTCGGGTATACCGCCAGACAGAAATATTGATTTCTACATTGATCTCGAGTCGGGTACTCGACCCATTTGTTGAGTAAGGACTTCATTTGACAAAGTGTATCTCTATAGGGCACTCTTATGTTGTTCGAAGAAGAAAGATGGCACCACGCATATGTGCATTTAATATAAGCAGTTGAACAAGGTCACCATTAGAAACAAGTATCTGATTCCTCATATTAATAATTTATTCGACCAGCTTCAAGGTGCTTCGGTGTTTTCAAAGATTGATTTGAGATTCGGGTATCACCAGTTCAAGATTCAGGCTGATGTTGTTCCCAGGATGGATTTCCAAACTCGTTATGGTCATTACAAGTTTCTAGTGATGTTCTTTGGGCTTACTAATGCCCCTGCAGTATTCATGGACTTGATGAATGGGATATTCAAGCCGTATTTAAATTCTTTTGTGATAGTATTCATTGATGACATCTTGATCTATTCGACGAGTCATGAGGACCATAAGCAGCATCTGACCAAGGATAGGATTATGGTTGATCCGAAGAAGATAGAAGAAGTCAGGGATTGGCCTAAATCGACTTCGGTGATAGAGATTCGGAGCTATATGCGTCTTGCTAGCTACTATCGCTAGTTTGTCAAAGGATTCTCTTCTAGTTCTTCTTATCTAATGCATTTGACTTAGAATGATGTGTCTTTCCAGTGGTCCGACGAGTGGAAGAAGAGCTTTCAAAAGCTCAAGTCTCTTTTGACCACAACCCCAATTTTATCCCTTCCAGTGGAGGGGAAGGACTTTACCGTATAATATGATGCTTCGGGGATTGGATTGGGATATATGTTGATGCAGGGGGTAAGGTTATAGCTTATGCCTCGAGACAGTTGAAGGTGCAATAGAAGAATTACAGTGTTCATGACTGAGAGTTGGCTGACATTGTATTTGCTTTGAAGATTTTGAGGCATTATCTTTATGAAGTTCATTGTGAGGTCTATACTGATCATCGCAGCCTTCAACGCGTGTTCAATCAAAGAGATTTGAATTCTAGGCAGCGTTGATAGATGGAGTTTCTAAAGGATTATGACATAACTATTTTGTACCATCCATGCAAGGCCAATGTGGTGGTGGATGCCTTGAGCTGAATGGCAGTCAGCATGAAAAGTTTAGCTCGCTTGATTGTTTTTTAGCATCTTTTGGCATTCGAGGTCCAATCCTTACCTAACCATTTCGTGAGGCTTGATTTTCAAATTTGGGTAGGATCTTGGCTTGTGTTAAGGTGAGGTCATCTCTTTTGGAGAAAATTAGAACCTACCAGTATAATGATAAAAAGTTATGCAAAATTAGAGATAAGGTGATGAGTGGTGAAGCCAAGGAGGCTGTGATTGATAGAGATGAGGTGTTGAGGATCAAGGGTAGAGTGTGTGTTCCTAGAGTTGGTGATTTGATGAGATTGATTATGGATGAGGCACATAGCTCGAGATATTGGATTTATCCAGGTGCTTCTAAGATGTACAGTGACTTAAAGCAGTACTATTGGTGAAGGAGGATGAAGAAAGACATTTTTGAGTTTGTGTCTCGGTGTCAGAATTGTCATCAAGTCAAGTATGAGCACCAGTGACCCGGTGGTGTATCTTAGGAGATGCCCATTCCCAAGTAGAAGTGGGAGAAGATTTCCATGGATTTTATGGTTCGTTTGCCCAAGATGTTGGGCAAGTTGATTCTATCTGGGTCATTGTTGATAGATTGACTAAGTCCGCGTATTTTATTCCAGTCCAGGCAACTTATAATTCAGAGAAGTTGTCTAAGATCTACATTCGTAAGATTATTCGTCGTCATGGTGTCCCTATTTCTATCATCTCAGAATAGGGTACTCAGTTTACTTTACATTTCTGGCCGACTTTGTAAAAGGAGTTGGGTACTCACTTGGATCTCAGTATAGCATTTCTCCCTCATACCGACGGTCAATCCGAGTAGACTATTTAGGTATTGGAGGATATGTTATGAGCCTGCGAGTGCATATTTGGATGCATCTTTAATTTCTTGACCATTTGACTTAAGATTAGTTAGTTATATTTCTTGATGGGGTAGGGAAGGGATATAACTTAGCGGTAGAGTGTCACCTTGACGTGGTGAATGTCATCTGTTTAAGCCTGATTATCCTTAAGCCCAATATGAGTTTTTCTAGTAGGATTTGCAGACTAGTTCTTACCTCTAGCAGAGTTCACGTACAATAACAGTTATCACTCCAGTATTGATATAGCACCGTTCGAGGCTTTATATGTTAGGATATGCCATTCTCCCATTGGTTGCTTTGATGCGTTTGAGGTTCGGCCTTGGGGTATTGATTTATTGAGGGATTCCTTAGAGAAGGTGATGATGATTCAGGATAAGCTCCTAGCAGCTCAGAGCAGAAAGAAGGAGTATGCAGAACGAAAGGACCGGTACATGGAGTTCATGGTTGGTGATAGGGTTCTACTGAAGATCTCAACCATAAAGGGTGTGATGAGATTCGTCAAGAGAAGGAAGTTAAGTCTGAGGTATATCGAACCCTTCGAGATTCTTCAGAGGGTTGGAGAGATGCCATATGAGTTGGCTCTGCCACATGGTCTTTCAGGCATCCATCTGGTTTTTCATGTGTCTATGATGAAGAAGTACCATGCATATAGTTCTTATATTATCTAGTGGGACTCCGTATTGCTTGATCATAATTTGGAGTTTGACGAGGAGCCTGTGTCTATCTTGGACAGGCAGGTAAAAAAGTTGAGGTCTAAGGAGATAGCTTCTGTGAAGGTGTAATGGAAGCATCTTCCTGTTGAGAAGGCGACTTAGGAGACGGAATCTGACATGCCAAGCAGATACCTTGATTTGTTTACTACTTCTGGTACATTTCCCCTGTTTGTTCGTCTCCATTCGAGGATGAATGTTTGTTTAATTGGTATCTGGTGTAATGCCTCATTCGGCCATTTTTAGCTAAAGACCTTTATTTGACTATTTTATCCTTTCTGTAGACTCAATATAGGGTTTATAATGCGCGGGGATGGGTGGCACAGAGCCCAAGGTTCATTTATGTGATTTTCAGATGAAAAAACCAAAATAGGAATCTTAGAGTCGATTAGTTTGACTCAAAGTTAACTTTCGAGTATATGAGTTTTTTTCCACTTTCCGTCAATTTTGGTAGTTTCGGAGGGTCATTTATGACTTAGTTGAGCTATTAGTTCACTTCCCGAGACAATTAGATGAACTTTGTGGCCTTATTTATGAAATTGTGATATTTAGTTATTTTAGGTCATTGTTTAGAAAAGTATGTCTTAGCTTAGTTATATGAGAAATCTGAGGGCGCGAGTGAGTTTGTAGCACTGTTTACCTTGGGGGAGCATATGTGGTTTGTGTCCGGTGAGGTATTGAGAGTGTTTGGAGGAAGTTAGTGTAAAATCCCATATTGCTGGTGTCTGGTGTTTGTACCAACGGATGGTGGTTCGCCCTTGCGTGTCCACCTCTGTGGAGGTTGGCTCGCAGATGCGAGCCTTGAGATTATGTTGAGTTTTTTCCTCTGCAGATAGTTTCTCGCTTCGGCGCTGAGGTGAGGTGTCAAGTGACCGTACCTCAAGGGTCTCCCTTTGCACCGAAGCGAGACCATGCATGTGAAGTCAATTCCGCAAGAGTGGGATCGTTGTTTCAGGCAATATATAAATTGCCCTAGGTTGAATCACTTTCCCAAAATATCATATCTCAGCTTTTGAGCTTGCTTGGGGAAGATTTTCTTGGGGAATTCATTTGGCTCATCTTTTAAGGTATAATTTCACCCCTTATGATCATTGTTGTCTTTTAAATACTAGTGTGGACTTTATTTGAGGAAGAAATAGTTATTTTGATTTGTTGTTGGAATATGGATTAGATGATCGTGATTTTATGAATAAGTATTAATCAATGATAGGTCGCCATGTTGTATTAGTTAATTTGAGATTTGAAACCTTTTCTAAAATTGGGAAAATCTAGGGTTTGTAAATTGGGGCTTTTCTTAAACTTTGCAATTGAGGGTTCTATTGGGGTTAGTCTTCCAACTAACTTAAGGATATGACTAGTTAGCATGTTTTAAAGTTTTTTGAGTAATAAAGTTTGGATTTTGGCACCGTGGGCCCAGGATTTGTTTTAGGTGTCTTTTGATATGATTAAGAACTAAGTCCTTGTATTGTGTATTAGCTTTATATTTATGTATAGTCTATGTATTAGAATATGATAACTATGAAGCGCTCCGGAAGGGTAAGGCTAGCGCTTAGAGTTGATTGCACGTGGTACATGTTCAGCTTTGAGGTAGGCTATAGTTTATTCTTATTAGACTTCGATAGAAGTACGTAATTAGTTATAAATATTGATGGGTATTGGGCATGTTTGGGGGTCCCACCTTAGCGGTTGTGATGAATGCTTGGGTGAGTATCGGTGTTGAACTATGATGATGGGTGATTTGGGGAATCAGCCTTAAGCTGATTCTGACTGATGTTGATTGGGCTTGTTGTCATTATGTGGGCTCGTCGCCATATTTTATATTATATTGTTTATTTATCACACATGCTTTCGATATGATATCCTGATTGTACTTAGATTAAGTGTTATTAAGTTCTGAAATCAGGTGATATTCATCTCTTATACTTGGTTGCATCTCATTATATCTTCATTTCTTACCTTGTATTGTCATTTGCTTTCATACACTCATGGTTCTGATGATATTGATATGAGAGTGGTAAGAAAATTATATGGGTCTAAGAGACTGGGAAGGTAAGAACACGTCTGATATTATTGGAAACATTGATATTATGATGATGATATGCAGTGGAACGGGTTGCATGCCTGCAACAATTATTATTCAGGCAAGAGCTGGGCTCCGTTGAGAAATTCCAGAGAAGTATAGCGACTTTGCGAGTCTCCAATGGTTGTGCAGTTTATAGAATTTTAACGCCTATATGCTGGAGGTGAAAGGTACATGGCATATGCATTACATTCATATCATACATACATCATTTCATTGATTATCTATTGATGAATTTAGTGTTGGAATGGTTATTGATGACTTGGTTGAATTCTTGGATAAAGAATGATTGTTATTTGATCACCTAATACTTGAGTTATTGTCATTGAACTCTTCTGGAACTGGATAACATATATGATTATGAAATCTTGTATGAACAAAGTGGATTTTTGATTCGGTGAACTATTATGTGGATAACATGACTTATTTGGGTTATTGAATTGTTTAGAATAGGATATTTAGTGACAACTTGATATTTATCTCTATTTGCGTATCTTCCATCATTATCGGCCTATGATGCCTACGGGAGTACGTTGTGTACTCATACTACACTTGCTGCATTCTTTTTAGATGCAGAGAATGCTCCTTCTACCAGTTCAGGACCTCGAGTTTGAGTCCGAGCTGGTTGATTATCAGTATTCTGCGTAAGGATGCTACTTTCCGGCATGCCTTGGATGCTCCTATCTCTTTCCTTGTCTTTTATTTGGTTTTGAGAGACATATTCAGATTTTTAGACACTTGGCTTATGTTGTCCTTTATTCAAACTTGTATTCAATTTAGAGCTCTTGTATTGTTGACTAGATTCTTGGGGTTGCACTTATGATTCTGAAACTTATCTTTCTGCATTTTTTTATTATGATTAGATAGTTTATTTAAGTATGTTGTTATTTCTGCACTTCTTTCTTGTATCTTATTAATGAATTGGGAGTGGTTTGCCTACTGGTGGGGAATGTGTATGTGCCACCATAATTCCTAAAAGGGGTCGTGACAATAGCATATGTGGTATTATATTGATCAATTCTGATGATTCTTAGACCAGGGTTGAAGGATAGACTCTTGATCATATGATTGTTCTTGCATCTCAAACACCAAGGATTCAGCCAATACATGTTGGGGCTCCTCATTTCTTAGGTGTTCCAGTGCCTTGCCTTGTTTCACACCCAGCTACTCAGCCCATGATGACCATGGAAGAACAAAAGATGTTTGATCGCTTTAAGAAGATGGATCCTCCTAGATATGATAGAGACTCATAGGATGATGCTTATGAGTTCTTGATTAGCTGTCATGAAATGTTGCAGTACCTGGGGTTAGTAGAGTCTCATAGAATAAACTACACCACTTTTCAGATGGTTAGACCCGCCAAGAAGTAGTGGAGGTCATATGTTGAGACCAGATCAGTAGGGTCCCCTCATTGTACTTGGGCTTCATTTACTCAAGCATTCTTAGAAAAGTCCATACCTCATAGTGTGAGAGAGAGGAGGAGGGCTCAGTTTGAGAGGCCACACCAGGGGCATATGACTATGACCGAGTATGAGACACAATTTCATTCCTTGTCTCATCATGCTTTGATGATTCTTCCAGATGAGGGTGAGGAACCATTGGGTTAATTTGTCCTTTTTCATTTGATTGTTGCATAAATGGTTGCCGCATGGTCTTTCTTTTGGCAGATAGTGGATGCGGTTTAAGAGATTGAATTTATTAGAGTTGAGGATTATGAGGAGCGGGTGTTCAAGAAGCCCCGCTTTAGCACTCATTTAGGTACCTCATCTGGAGGTAGAGGTCACTTTGGTATGAGTTACCACCATCCGATCATCATACCACTTGTTGTGACCATGCCAGTATCTAAGGAATGTCAATTTAGGCATATTTTTATGGTACGGGCAGTTGTCCCAAACTTCTTATATATCATTTGTCCATGGTGGACATTCAGTGTCGATAATTCTCAGCAATTTGTGACTCCCAGAGGGTGTTATGAGTGTGGTGATCTTAGGCATTTCAAGAGAGATTGTCTATACTTAGGCGTAGTGGTCAGTATCAGAGTTCTCAGACACCCGCACTTAGGACAGCATCACAGTTGCCTAGAGGTGGTTCTCAGGGTAGTAGACGTGGTACTCAGCCCAGATGAGGTGGCAGTCGTGGGGGTACTTAAACTTTGGGTGATCATGTTCATTGCTATATTTTCCCAGGCAGACCTGAGTCAGAGGCCTTCGATGTAGTTATCACAGGTATTCTTCAAGTTTGTCATCATTCCGCTATGGTAATATTTGATCTAGACTCTACCTATTCCTATATGTCTACCTAGATTGCTTCGAGTTCAGATATGATGTGTGAGTCTCTTGCTTTACCTATTCATATTTCTACTCATGTTGGGGATTCCATAGCGGTAGATCGTGTTTATCGATCTTGCATAGTTACTTTGATGGGATATGACACCCATGTATATTTGAAGGTCTTAGATATGGTAGATTTTGATGCTATTCTTACGATGAATTGGTTATATCAGTATCATGCAATTTTGGATTGTCATGCTAAGATAGTTTCTCAATTAGAGTAGAAGGGCGCTCTTTGTCAATATCTTAAGCAGATTATAATATTCCTTAAGGCCCAACAATTGGTTGAAAAGGGGTGTCTCACTTGCCTAGCCTACATCCAAGATACTAGTTCAAAGACTTCTCCATTAGAGTCAGTCCCATTAGTGAGGGGGTTTTCAGAGGTATTTCCAATAAACCTTCCGGTTGTTCCCTAAATTATTTTTTAGAGCTATAGAGCTCAGAATTAGGTGATTTCAAGTGCATTCTTCAGGATTCAACCTTGGGGGTAAGATCTTAACCTTAATTTAAGTATTTTCCCATGATTTCATTCATTAATTAGTGAATTCTTCCATGATTTAGACTTAGAAATAAGGGCTTTTTCATGAAAATGAGTTTAGTGTAAATGATCAAATTGAAGGTCCAATCATGATTAGATTTTGATGATTTTTGGATTCTTAATAATTAGACTATGGGTAAGATAAATTTATGCTGAAATTACAGTTTTGACCTTCAGGGCTCGGGATTGGATTTTGGGTTGACTTTTTGGATCCAAAACATTAATATATCAATATGAGTATTTACAGGTTCGTATTCTTACGTAGATACCATATTTGAACAGATTGGGATCAGTCAAAAGTTCAAAGATAGGGCAAGGTCGCGGATTAACTTTTCGAGCTTCAGATTTAAGGCAAGTTGAGACTTACTAGACTGTTTATGAAGTGTTTATGTTGGCTTAGGTAATTAAGGGCATAATGGGGAATTGAGGGTCCCGTACTTGTGAGGTAAATAGCACTTGTGCGTGTACCGATGTATTTGTATGGGTAATTAATGAAAAAATGGAATAATCTTGTAAGGGGGATTTGCATGTGAGCCTACGTGCATTGGAGGTTGTGTTAAATCTGCTAGTTTGGTATGGTTATTGATTATGTGGGCTTTGATAGCCATATTTGACTTATACTTGTGATTATTGATCATTATGCATTCATCAATCCATATATCGTCTAAATTATACAAAAGGAACGATACTTGATATTAGATTGATATTATATAATTGCATGTTGTACGAATATCCATTTCATACATTTATGATATTATTGGCATGGTATTGATGCATCATAAGAAATGGTTTGAAGAGACCCAATTGGATATGGTACATGATTGGAGTGATGATATGATATGATACCCTACGGGCTTATACCCGATGTGGTGTGGAGGAACTGACATTCCGGTTGAGTACATGATAGAATAGCTATTCACTTATTCCCGACGTGATCTAGATGATCTGACATTCCAGGTGAATATGGACCTCACGAGTCCCCCATGAGTCACGTGAAAACCTACTGCAAGAGCGTGTGAATATTGGTGCATATTGGCCATTGCATTCATATCATTCTCATCTGATTATGATGATTACATGACATACTCATACGAATAATTGAAAAGGTTTGAGCTTTATGAATGTATTCAGAAAGTATTAAGCTTTATGGTTGTATCGAGAGAGGATTAAGCTTTATGACCTTATTGAGATACAAACTTTCCATCCTTGATTGCTTAAGTGTTATAAACTGTATGATTTGTCACTAATAAAGTGTGGATGTGAGTATCAGAAGGATCAACCCTCGTCATCGCTTCAGTTTAGGGTCGATCAACGATGCTATTGAGTATACGTGTTTCCCTGTATTCACTCTACACTTGCTGCACCTTTTTGCGTGCAGGTTCGAATTCGAGTTTGAGAAGAGGACGAGATCCAACCGATCGTTGAGGCGTACTTTGGAGTTTGAGGTGAGTTGATGGCTGTTCCGCAACACTAGACTCCATTTCTATCTTTATTTCTGTGTTTATTTCTTATTATTATAATGAGTAATGAGACTTATTATGAAATTGTGGGTTGATTTTCTTTTAAATTCGATTTTTAACTTATAAGTTGAGAAATTGCTTTTATTCGGGTTCGCCTACGGTTTTTGGTAGTTGTCCTCACGACACATTGGGATTTTGGGACATGACAAATTCATCCTTATATAAAATATAACTTTTCATCATTAACAACAAATTTAATAATATAATATAATAAAGTTTAATTAACTATCACAATTAATATTGTTTATATTATGAGTAAAAATAGGATAAGTTGAAAGAAGAAACCATTGAAAAAGTCTCCTGCTTGTCTTTGGTGATTACGGAAACTGCAGGTGGTCCAAAACGAATTTCCAAAAGTAGGAACGAAGTCTCATCAGTTTTCTATGGAAACATCAAACAGAAGACAATAAATATTTTATAATTTATAGTAATATAAAAGAGAAACCCAAAACTTGAAAGAAAAGGAAAAACAAAAACAAACTTAGAGGCGAAAAGGCATATCTTTGTTAATGGCCAATCTGTTGTTTCACCCATCTCTATTCTTCACTGTTCTCTATTTTTGTTCATTGTTTTTCATTGTTCTCTATTTTTGTTCATTGTTTACTCAGGTAATCCCTCTCATTTTCTTACTTAAATATTGTTATGTATCTTCATATTAACTATTTATTGATGCTTGATCGGAGAATGGTTTGTCTAATGGATTTGTGAATTAATATTCATTTATTTTTTATAATATCTGGAATTAGATCGAAATGATTTCCATTTGGGGTTTTCCTTTTCTGTTTTTGGAGATATTTGCGTTGCAGTATTCAAATGAAATATTGGGATTTGATCAAGAATTGAAATGTTATTTTCCTTACTGTAATATGTAAGGGTTAAAGTTTGTGAATTTAAGTTATGGTGGTTGGTTTATCAGAGAATATAGAAGCTTGGTTAGAGATGTCTTTTGACGGAGGTGAAAGGCAATGGAGATGTGGAAAAGGGGCTACTCATCAATTGAGTTCCATTGTTCGGGACATTGGGGAGCCTTGTCTTCATCAGTCATCAATAAAGGTAACATCTCTACTTCTCAACTACGCTATTTTGAAGTAGGCATCTTAAGCATATCTCTAGACCTCTTCTTTGTAAAGTCTTGTGTTAGACAAGCCTTCCTCAAAACTAACCAAAC
Source organism: Anisodus acutangulus (assembly GCA_029783415.1). Classification (NCBI taxonomy): domain Eukaryota; kingdom Viridiplantae; phylum Streptophyta; class Magnoliopsida; order Solanales; family Solanaceae; genus Anisodus; species Anisodus acutangulus. The sequence goes on along the minus strand of CM056511.1, from coordinate 20,229,411 downwards.
AAAAGCAGAAATCTTATTTGGAATTTTAACTTCCAAAATAAGTTTTCATGGCCACACCAAGGGTGTATTTACAACCTTGCTCTTCTCCCCATATACTGATTTAACAGTGAAAATGTTGCGTACTGGAATTTGAGCTAAATCTACAAATAAAATTTAAGCCAAGCTATACTAGAGCTAAAAGATGGTTTTCATTGATATCTTCCAAATGAGTACATATAAGGTATTTATACAATGCAAAAGAGAACCCTAGATAAATAGAAATGACAACATTATCCTAATAAACTGACATAGGGTGCTAAAGAAATAAGAATAGAAAATTGGGACTGAACTGTAAAGGATAGAAATTATTTAAATATGCTACTTTTGAGCTCTCTTGGTACGATCCGCAACATTCTTCCCCCCTTAAAATAAACCTTGTCCTCAAGGTTTAAAGCATGAAAGGAATAATGCATGTCTTCCAAACTTCACTTGAACTTCAGAGAGCATCCTTGAGTTTATGCTTCCAAAATTCATTCTTAACGAAGTCATATTGCAAGGAGAAAACAAGCATAGGGGCAGTATCTTTTAACCCAATATCAACGAACTCTCTGTCAGCAACTTTAGAGACCACTACATTGAGTCTTCTCCCCATATCTCTACCCCGTTTTCCTGATGCTATGTCAACTACCAGGATAGCAGATGACTTTTGTGTAGGTTTTGTGGCATCATTTTCACCAAGAAGTGCATAAGTTGCTCCATCTGTTGCTACTTCACTTGTTATCATTTGAACTTCCATTACCAACAACTTGTAAATTGCAGTAGCATGAATATCGGACCCCTTCTGCTTTAATTCACCAGTGCTTAGGATAGCTTTGTACACTCTTCCTGAAGCTCCATTCCCAATTACGTTAGTTTCATCTAGGCCATCTAGTATTTCAGATTCACATAAACCAAGATTATGAAATGATATCCAATTCGATATAGTAATTCCTCTCCTAATATTCTTGAATTTCTGGTGCTTCCATGTGAACATAGCACTTCCAGGACTTATTTTATCACTAGCACAAGTCCTTTCAAGGAAACAAATAGATATGTCTTCCTCAAGTACTTTAGACATCTAAAAGCACAAAGCACAATGAAAACAATAGAGTGTGTAGACTCCATATTTTTCCTCCATGCCTCAAGAAACACCATTGGTAGTTGGAGGGTTCACTATGAACATTATTAGTGCTTAAGCGTTGCAAGCGGGCTTGGACGAGGAGAGAAGGCGCTTTTGGGAGGATTTGGACGAGGTGGTGGGTGGTATACCTTTCACTGAGAAGTTATTTGTAGGAGGGGATTTCAATGGACATATCGGGTCACTTCCGGGGGTTATGACGACATGCATGGAGGCTTTGGACTCGGGGATAGGAATGGGGAGGCGTCTCACTTTTGGAGTTTGCTAGAACTTCTGGAATGGTGAGAGCCAATTCGAGGTTCCCGAAGAAGGAGGAGCATTTGGTGACTTTCTGTAGTTCGGTGGCCAAGACTCAGACTTTTTGCTCCTTAGGAAGGTTGACAACGGTCTTTGTAATGACTGCAAGGTTATTCCGAGGGAGTATCTTACAACCCGACATTAGCTTTTGGTGATGGATATGGAGATCAAAATGGAGAAGAAGAAGAAGAAGAAGATTGTGGATGACAGGTTAAGAATCAAATGGGGGAGTTTGACCATGGCTAGTGCAAAGGAGATGGGGGAGAGGTTGATGGCCAAGGGGGCTTGGGGGAGTAGTGGGGATGCAACATGTATGTGGGATTGGACGGCCAGTTGCATTCGAGAGGTAGTTATAGAAGTGCTTGGGGTCTCGAGGGGTAGCTGTGGTGGGCATCGATGAGACTGGTGGTGGAATGGTAAAGTTCTAGAGAAGGTGGAAGCGAAGAAAGTGGCGTATGCGAAATTGGTAGAAAGCAAAGATGAGGTGGATAAGTGAACGGATAAGGAACTGTATAAGATGACGAGGAAGGAGGCAAAACTTGCGGTTACGGCGGCAAAAACGATGGCTTTTGATTGCATGTATGTGGAATTAGAGAAGAAATACGGGGATAGAAAGTTGTACAGACTAGCCAAGGCAAGGGAGAGGAGGGCCCATGACTTGGATCATGTGAGGTGCATCAAGGACGAGGACGATAAAATACTGGTGGAGGACGCGCATATTAGGCGGAGGTGGCAGTCTTACTTTCATAAACTCTTGAACGACAAAGGAGATAAAGACATTGTGCTGGGAGATTTGGAGCAATCTGGTAGGTATCGGGATTTTAGGTATTGTAGAAGCATTAAGGTTGAGGAGGTTAAGGGTTCTATTCACAGATGCGAAGGGAACGAGCGACCGGGCCTGATGAGATCCCAGTTGAATTTTGGAAGATCGCAGGCAGGGCATGTTTGAAGTGGCTGACTGAGTTGTTTAATGTCATTTTTAAGACGACGAGAATGCCCGAAGAATGGAGGTGGAGTACAATGATCCCTTTGTACAAGAACAAAGGTGATATCCAGAGTTGCAACAACTATTGGGGTATCAAGCTGCTAAGTCACACTATGAAAGTTTGGAAAAGGGTCGTGGAGATTGTGGAGATGAGGGTGAGAAGAGGCGTGTCTATTTTCGAGAACCAGTTTAGATTCATGCCGGGGCGTTCAACCACAGAAGCCATTCATTTTATTAGGAGGTTGGTGGAGCAGTAAAGGGAGAGGAATAGAGACTTATATATGGTTTTCATCGATCTCGAGAAGGCATACAATAAAGTTTCTAGGGAGGTTCTATGGAGATGTTTGGAGGTTAGAGGTGTACCTGTGGCGCACACTAGGGCGATCAAGGATATGTATGATGGAGCCAAGACAATGGTTCGGACAGTGGGAGGAGACTCGGAGCACTTTCCAGTGATGATGGGGCTGCACCAGGGATCAACTCTTAACCCATTCTTATTTGTCTTGGTGATGGATGGAATGACATAGCAAATTCAAGAGGAGGTGCCATGGTGTATGTTCAGGAGACTCGCAGCGGAGTGAACGCTAAGCTGGAGGTTTGAAGACAGACTTTGAATTCTAAATGATTCAGGCTGAGTATGATCAAGACAGAATACTTGGAGGGCAAGTTCAGTAACGGGAGCGACCTTGAGACAGGCGTAGAGGAGAGGCTTGCTACTCAGGTCATTTCAAAGAAAGGAAGCTTCAAGTATCTCGGGTATATTATACAAGAGGATGGAGAGATTGATGACGATGTCACACACTCTATTGGGGCAGGGTGGTGGATGAAATGGAGGCTCGCACCTGGAGTCTTATGCGATAAAAAGGTGCCACCAAAACTTAAAGGCAAGTTCTATAGGGTGGTGGTTAGACCGACTATGTTGTATGGGGTGGAGTGTTGGCTAGTCAAGACTTTGCACGTCCAAAAAATGAAAGTTGCGGAGATGAAGATGTTGAGATGAATGTGCGGACATACAAGGAGGGATATGATAAGAAATGATGATATCCGGGACGGAGTGGGAGTGGCCTCGGTGGAGGATAAGATGCGGGAAGCGATGTTGAGATGGTTTGTGCATGTGCAGAGAAGAGACACAAATGCCCCAGTGCGGAGGTGTGAGAGGTTGTCTATGGACGAGTTCAGGAGGAGTAGAGGTAGTCCGAAGAAGTATTGAGGAGAGGTGATTAGATGGGATATTGCACAGGTGCAACTTACTGAGGACATGACTTTAGAGAGGGGGTTGTGGATGACACAGATTAGGGTAGAAGGGTAGTAGGTAGTCGAGCGTAGTCTTACTTGCGCTTGCAAATGGGTAGTTGTAGTGTTATTAATGTAGGCCCGCTTAGCCTATCATATTAATAGGCGCAGTATTGCTTTATAGTCCCCTGTAGTTTGGTTTTGCAGCTAAAGGTCGCGCTAGTTACTGCTTACTTTTTCGGAATGCGCTATCAAGGCTTACTTGCTTTTGATACCAGCATTTTCATACTGCTTTAAACTTTATTTGACTGGGTCTGACTGTTTCTCTTGATTTGCTCTTGCTGTTGATTTGCTTGTGCTTATGCTCGGTCTTGAGCCGAGGGTCTCTCGGAAACAACCGCTCTACCTACCAAGGTAGAGGTAAGGTCTGCGTACACTCTACCCTCCCCAGACCCCATGTTGTGGGATTTCACTGGGTATGTTGTTGTTGCCTCAAGAAACACCATACCTGCCTCGCAACTGGAAAGAGCTGAACTTAGATTAACACTAGAAGCCGAAACACGTTGAAGAAATAAATTATGAACTTGATGGTTCTGTTTTTCTCTTGGCTTAGCATTACTTGCAGCAGCAGGGAGAACCGCTGCTTTAAATCCCCTGTATAACTCCCATACGTCTTTAGATTCTACAATGTGCAAACCAGTTGCAATAAAGACATGTACAAAGAGATTCCTTGCCTTTGAAATTCCAACCGACGAACATGCATGGACTGTTTGGTCTTGCACATGAACATAAATAAAGTTAGCGAACCACTTCCCCGTCAAGCCATCCTTGTCCTCAAGGGTAATAAGTGGAAATGAAGAAATAACCACACCTGGATCGAATGGGACCTCATAGAAGTCTCCAACTATAAGATTCCTTCCTAATACTAGAAGAAGACATTAGTAGTAATAATCAGCAACTCACCTGAAGGCAATTGCTTCAAGTGTCGGTCAACAGAACCATATTGACTAAAGTGTGCACCACTACCAGAACCATATTGCTTAAAGTATGCACCACTGCCCTTCCACAGCATCTCAGTGTCGAATAAGGAACAAGGTTTCTCAAAGTATTGGCAGGGTAATTTCAACAACCAGACAAGTAAGCTCCATTTCTTAATTTTGGCATCACCAACTGCAAATTTAGGGAAAAAGTCACAAAACAAATTATCACAAGGGCCTGCAACTTCAGCTTTGATGAAAGCAAGGTGAAGCTGGTGTTTATAACAGTGACCAGATCCAAAAAAATAGGATTTCATATTTGACCACTTCCAAACTACACTTTCTGCAATCTTCTTTATCAATTCACTTTGTCTCATTATCTCTACATCCTCCATGGCATCACCAATGTCACAACTCTCAATGCTCATAGCACTATCCCAACCACTGTTTATTCCTCTTTTTGCTGGTGCTTCAATGCTTCTTTTGGCAACATCTACTACCAATCGCACCATTTTTTCTAACTTTTCGAGAACCAAGTTAGTTGCATTTGAGTCCATACAACTAGAGTACCTGATGATTGCCATATTAGTGACGGGAATGATTTCTTAAACTTATTTTCATAGCCGGAAAATACATTTGAAAAACCATCCTAATACAATTGAAGAAAGTGAAATCCAAAGATCTCAACCCTATTACACAATTAAGCAAATCAACATGGTGAAATTTACAGTCACCACTGCACAGCTCCCCTTGTCAACATATCATCAAGTGTAAAAGCTATTAAACTACTAGGAAAAAATAGCCACTCTTCCCTTACTAACTCAAAAAGAGAATGTACCTCGCCGGACTTGGTGATTGAGTCGGCTATTCTACCATTAACACCATTAGTTGTACAAGAGTTTTGATCTTGCAGAATTTCAAGTGATGTTGATAAAGGGACAGACTCGTTGACATCAATACTATAAGTACTGTTGGCACACTCACTCTGCCAATTCAGGTCATCACTGTTAGGTGGATTCGCCACTAACTCCAACTGCGTCTCAAGAACAGGAAACTCCACTTCACTGGCCAGATTGTTCTCAAACATATGCTTCTTCAAGGTCGTGATAGGATCTTGCATGGCATAGTGGTTTTTTCCCGCACTTGCAGCAGTGACGGAAGCTACAGGAACATGAATAATATGACTGATATCATTATTTTTCACCACAACAACAAATGTCTCAAGCTCCTCAACAATTAAGGGAATGCAAAATCTCCCCATGTACTTTCGATCGAGCTCTTGAGCAGTGAAATAGGTGTTTCCACCCACATAATTCTTAGTTTCTACTGGATCTTCAGACATAGGAGCTACTTTATGAAAAGGCCCCTCTAACTCATTAACTGGCATTTCATTGAACACGCGATGCCTGTATTCAGTCTCTCCCTTGTTAGCTCCATTTCCCTCTAGTTCAACCTCTATATTCAAATTTATTATACTAGTCTCCTTATCGTTTGCAATCGTGACATCTGAAATAAGAGTTTCAAGGGGACAAACCTCTTGAGAAGAGTTTATATCAAATTTAATTTCAAAGATAGGAGAAGAGTTGATGAGGCATTGATGGTGAGCTTTAATCGCAGCAGAGGATGATATCACTGTCTCCGAAAAAACTTCTGTAGTCTCAACTGAGGACCCAACTGCAATGGTTTTCGTTCAACCTTTCTCAATCTTGTCTCTTCCGATGAGGGTTTTGGAATCAAAACATCAGTGAAGTGACCGAAAGAAGCATGACTTTGTCTTTCATTACTCCATCTAACAACGCTATTGATAGTGCGAATCTCCTTATTGGTCGGGAAATCGATTAAGAAAGAACCATCGATGATTGTGTTCATAGTAGGTGGTGGCTGTTGAAATGGTGAAGATGGAGGGAAATAGCCAAACCCGCTGGGAGTTCCCCTTCCAATATCATTATAGCCGGCATTAGGGTCAAAGTAGTATATGTTTGGAGACGGACTATAGTTATTATGCGGTCTTACGTCGGCCCCGTGGCTATAAGAGCTGCTTGTATAGCTTCCGGTGTGACAGAAATTGGGGAACCCCGAAGGTTGGTAGGAATAGTGATGATATGCTTGATTGCAGCGCTGCTGATACCCATTATAATAACTCCCATATCCTGTATTGTTATACCCATAAGGATTTCCTCCATAACCACCAAATGGTAAAGCATTAGAACTTGGAGGTGGGTTAGAAGTGAGGTTAGAAACATATAGAGGATTTTGGAACGCCATTAACAAATACCCAGTGCGAGGATGATTGCTCTGATACCAAATGTTTGGTACTGGAATTTGAGCTAAATCTACAACTAAAACTAAGCTATAAGCTATACTAGAGCTAAAAGATGATTTTCATTGATATCTTCCAAATGAGTACATATAAGGTATTTATACAATGCAAAAGAGAACCCTAGATAAATAGAAATGACAACGTTATCCTAATAAACTGACATAGGGTGCTAAAGAAAGAAGAATAGAAAATTGGGACTAAACTGTAAAGGATAGAAATTATTTAAATATGCTACTTTTGAGCTCTCTTAGTACGATCCACAACAGAAAATCCCTTTACTGCACAGTTTCTAGACTGGTTTATCTGGTGTATTAGTGGTTCTTGTAACGGTGTTGAACACCAAAAGCAAATCTGTGAGTCTCCCTAGTTCCCAATCATTTGGTGCCCTTCTAAACAAAAGATTCCACCCTTGTTATGTCCACATTTGAGATACGTTTTCATTCTTTTGGAGACTGATAAGGTGTAAATCAAGGATGAAGTTCTGAGATTACATTGCCCAATCCAATGATCTTCCCAGAAAGAAGTTTTTGTCCCATCACCCACCTTTATGCTCAAGTTTTCACTGCATTCATTCCACATTCTTCTAATAGTTGTCCATACACTGCATCCTTAAGTAGCATTCACTTAATTTGTTGTCCACTGGTTTATCAAACCATATTTCCGTGCTATGTATTTCTTCCAGAGAGACCTATCTTCCTTGCAAAACCTCCAAAGCCACTTCTGGAGTAGACTCTCGTTGTGAAGTCTGAGATTCTTAATCCCCATGCCACCATGTTGCTTGCTGAGTGTCACAGTCTCCCACTTTACTAGATTGTAACCTTTCTTGTCTTTGTTACCTTGCCACAAAAAATCCCTTCCATGAGTTAAATATTACTCCATGCCTGTCTGGAGAAGAATTAAAAAATAACTTTTGTTTATTGTATGGAATTTCCGTTATCCTATAATAAAAAATAATAGAACTCATAAGATTATGTGTAGATTGTCAAGAAATGAATTTTTCAAAATTTTTGTGCCAAAGGAAGACTAAATTTTGAAAGACTTAAATAATGTCAATTTAAATTAAAACTACCGCACTCACCCCACAAATTGAAAATTGTTAGGACTCTTCAGGAGACTTGTATATCTATTTATCGAGCCAATAGAGGTATCTTACCTCAAGGAAAATATATTGATCAGATGTTTCTTCCTTGAATTATACTACCTCTTTCGAATCAAAATAGTAATGACTCAATGGATAAATTGTCAATATGTTACTGTCCGTGTTTTCATGACCAATAATGGCATTAGTGGAATTGTGATACTATTGTTTTGTATATCAAATGAACAAAATGGCCATAGTATATGCGTAGTTGAAATTAGCCATTTCAAAACTTTCGTATCTTTAATCGTGACTAACTGCTTCACTCTTCAATAGTTGGGATGTGACTCTCTTTATTTGATTTCCTAGAGAATCTTCTTGATACATGCATCGAAGTGCTAATGACAAACGTTAGTGTATCTCTAAATTTGCTTATTTCCGGCGACAAATCAATTTTTTGTTTCTTCCCAATTCATCTTTTAGTCCATGGTGGCTTTTGTTTCTTCCCAATTCAACGTTTAGTCCATGGTGGCCTTCGCAAAGTCTCCTTTCGACTTGGCATGCATAAGAATTCCAGGCTAGGATTTTGATTCTATTTTATTTTTATGGCTCAATTAGAATCCTATTAGGAATAGTACAAGCCTATGTTCTAACATGAAAAGGCAGTAACCACTGATAACAAAATGAAAAAAGGAACCCTATTTAAACATTAGTAACCTATATGAAAGGTTACATCCTTTCAAATAAACGTAATGTTTTTATGTATGTAAAAATAAAATAAGAATGGTATTTAGGTAATTCAACTTAAAAGTTTTGGGGTACTCACTTTTAATATAATATAGATAGATATAGATATAGATATAGATAGATAAGCATTCCTAGATCTTGCAGGATTTTTCTTCTCCTGGAGGTTCATGACTGAGCAGTTGCAAATCAATGTCGATATCATCCATATTAACACAATTACAAATATTGTTCCAATGGTTCCGCATGCCGGACCCTTTGAGACTGTCAGACTGTATAACCTGTCTCATCTTGGATTCCCCATCTAGATACAATATTCTTTTCTCTTGCTTCAGTATCAAGATTTTTTAGAGCCTATAAATCCTTTTATTTTTTATGCTGGCCAAGTTCTGACGCTGCCTACTTTACAGCACTATAAATCCTAACTCTGCTTTCAACACAAGTACAAGCTTCTTTGCTGTAATCTTGAAATGAAGTTTGACCTCCTGTATGAATTGGCGTTGTGTAAAGTTAACTCTTGTCACTGCCTTCAGTTTGACCCTTCCCTCCTATATTAATGAAGTTTTGGCCTGGCATTATGGTGACACTTTTGAGCAATATGTCAAAGGGATGACACCCCGTTACATTTCGTAGGCCTCCGCTGATTTTAAATTTTTGCTGTTGAATTCTCCTCCTTACCCATAAGTTAAGCATAATCAGGCAAGTTTGATGTTTCCTAAGTCCTAACCCAAATTCTGGCAAAGCCTTTATTTTCTTTTCATAGTGAACTTATTAGTAGAAAGAAGTTTCCACAATATGCTGGCCATCTTATCAAATACCTAGATCAGAATTTACAAGTAAATAAATCCATAAATGCAGATTAGTGACACATCCCCCTCTAACATCATGATATCAGTCAATGTTTGATGTAAATACTCTAGGAAAAGGATAGGGTGAGCTTTCTAGGATGAAATTTCATCTTGCTCATCATTAAGTTGAGCAAATAAGGTTTATCATCATAGGCACAGCTTTTTCATCTCAGGAGCTTTATCCTCATCATAATATTGAATCAGATGTTTTAGCTTTATATGTGGAGGATGTTTGACACGAAAGAGACATGCCTCTTTTCCGGATGATATAACACATCAGCTGGGTGCCCATCATATTCTGCTCTTGATTGGTTATCAACTGGCAAACATTTATCATCCAGACACATTCAAAGGATTTAGTTGGAGAAGCCTTTAAATCAGCCTTCAAGTGCTAATATACCTTTAGTGAAGTTGTAAATACCCATAAAATTTTTATCAGCAGGAGGATTTCCTGAATTTGGCAGTTTGGCCACTTGCAACACTAATTTGTTTGCTTGCTATCGAAACAGAAAAAAAAATAATTGGCCATCATTAAAGGGCCTTTTGAATATATCTGAATAAAGCTCGTCTAGTGGTTCACCCATTTAATGTAATGAAGCAGCATTTATAAGAATTCAAGACTCTTGCTTATGCGTCTGTTTACTTACAACAACAACATACCCAGTGAAATCCCACAAAGTGAGGTCTGGGGAGGGTGGAGTGTACGCAGACCTTACCCCCTACCTTGGGAGGTAGAGCATTCATGTTTATTTCTATCTTGCTAATGATGGCGATGGTGGTGATAAGGATATTATGAATGCTAATATTAGTTGTTCAGAAAATATTATGAATTCTTTAAAGAAAGTATCATGGAATACAATATTTATTCGTAGGTGTGCTACTTTCTTCCTTTTTTTTTGTAAATAACAACATAGGTTTTTTGCTTTTTAAACGCAAGTTCTATGCTGTTGACTTTTTCTTGTTCTTTTGGTGGTACACTCAACATTGATGCTGGGAACATTTTCCTTTGTGTTTTTATGATATAGATGAGCAAAATGCTTAAGCCTGACAGGTGGCAGACAATCTTCGATAAGGATGGGAAGGTACATGGTTTCAGGAAAGTGCTGAAATTGATCATATTGGGGGTAAGCTTCTATTGTTGTAAAGTTTCTATTTTTGTTAAATCCTTTTGTGCTTAATTTTGCTAGTGGGAGCGGTGGATTAGTTGAGACTCTTGTATTAGGAACATATAACACCATTATCCAAAAAAAAAAAGGAGAGAGAATAGAGGAAGGGTGAAAGACAAAATGAAATCGAGAGAAAGAGGGTTATACCGAAAGAAATAGCTAGAATAGAGAAAGATTTTAATATCACATCAATTCATTAGTTTTCATTATTATTGAAGACTTCCCCAAAAATTGTACGGAACATATTTGTACGATGTTTTGAACAAGTTAGAACTCTTAAAGTACTAGAAGTCCATCTGAAACTATAGGACTAGCCGACTAGGTTAAACCCTTTAAAAAGTAAGATTATCTCTATATGGATGAAAATCATTTTCTCCCTTCAACTTTGCTTTTGAAAATCAAACATCTCCCCAACTTTGAACAATTGAGATTCTCCCCTCTTAACTCAATTGAACATTTTAAATACCTATTTTCTCCTCTAAATCATCAATATTTGTATTTTTTCACTTTTTAAATATTATAATTTAATGATATTTTCTTCTCTTTTTAATCTATATATATTATGGACTTACCTATAGAACAAATAAATTTTATTTATGGAGTAAAAAACGTGAAAAATAGTTTTCAAGCATAGAAAATGTTGGAATCAAAATAATTGAGCACGAAAAGATTTAATTAGAGCAATACGTTCGTATCAATATTTTTGATTCACTAACTTTGGGGACTCCTTATTAAGTTCTGTCGAATCTAGCCTCTGCACGGGGCTAATCTCTTTTGATTGTTACCCAAACTTTTCAATATCCCTTAGTGATAAAAATATCCTAAAATCCCTTGTCTTACAAATAAAAACTCATAATTACCAAATGTTTGAAGGATCAATTCCAGTAGCAATAATATTTAGAATCCATTATAAAGCTATGCTTTCTGCTTTTTCTACAAAAGTTAGATACCATAGCAAAAAAGGTGAAACACTGCTATTACAGACGGATCTTTCCAGATCTAACACTGTAATACCATGACCTATTAAATGGAATGATATTACCTTACCAGAAGAATGGATCTTGGAAGGAGTAGTTAAACCTGAACCCACAGAAACTTCCCAACCAAATACCCATCTTAAAGAAATAACCCAATACCAAGATGGTAGAGTTAGTCTATCATTTCATAGAAAATCTACAAGTAGTAGATACAATGATACAAGATCCATTGAGACCCTAGATTTAGGAAGAGACCTAGACATTCTACGTCGGATTTACCCAATCTAAGAAACGTAGACTACACCAATGAAATACCTAGACCCGTATATGAAAATTCCACTGTTAGAGAGAAAATGGAGGTTCAAGAACAAGAACCTACTAGTCCGACATTTTCCTCAATAACAGAAAATATAGTAAATGAAATTGGACTTTTAGAAAAGGAATTCCAAGTAGATAAGAAATTCCTACAAAAAGAATTTTATGGAGATCATAACCTAGAAAAAAGAACTTGGTTCTTTCAAAACTTCTTAAATACTAGGAAACAAATACAAGAAAAATTCTATGAGTTTGTAAATGAAAATAGAATAAATATTCTATTTTTCGACTTTTTTGAAATATATTCCTCTCAAAATTCCATAGATTATCCTTTTTCAAAATTTCATAGAATTGAAATTAAAAAGTCCAATCTTTAGACCCTTTCAGGTATCTAAAGATAGTGTTAAAAACATTCAACAAAATAAATCTGAATTTATTACGGCTATACATGATCAGTTAAGTAGAACTGGGACGTCCAATAGTTCTAATACATAAACTATTGTCCCAGATACCTCACAATCAAGTCACAAAATAACAACCTTGACTTGTGATTATGATAATAGTGAAGCCTTAGAAAAATTCCAAATAAAACACCCTTAGTCAATAAAATGGATTGGAAACAACCCACACAACTTCTACAAATAATTCTAGCCCCAGATCTAGGAATAGTAAAATCCTTAGCTCAATCCCGATTCAATGCCTCTTCCATCTACGATTGGAACATAGATGGGATGACTGAGTACAATATCCTTAATTTTCTCCAACAAATGACCATGGCCGCAAATGCCTATAAAACACAAAATGCTGCACAAGATAGGACCATAGCAGAACTGCTTATCGCAGGATTCTCTGGTCAATTAAAAGGATGGTGGGATAACTATCTCACTAAACCAACAACAAGAAGACATCTTAAATGCCATAAAACCGATGAAGAAGGAATACCAATCTTTTGATAAAGTAGGAGAACCCCTACAAGATGCAGTATCAACCTTGATACTGACAATCTCATTAAATTTCATAGGTGATTCTTCCCATCTAAAAGTTAAAAATGCCGAATTACTTCCAAATATAAAATGCAAAAAACTAGTGATTTCCAATGGTACAATAACACGTTCTTAACCAGGGTAATGCTTAGAGAAGATTCCAACCAACCGTTTTGGAAAGAAAAATTCCTAGCAGGATTGCCTACTCTTTTAGGAGAAAAGGTTAGGAATAAAATTAGAGATATATGTGAAAAATAAATAATACCTTATAATGAGTTCACATATGGATAACCAGTCAGTATAACTCAACAAGAAGGATTAAAAATATGCCAAGATCTAAAATTGCGAAAACACCTAAAATGGTAACTAAAAAGAACTAGGCTAGAACTAGGTTCTTTTTGTCAACAATTTGATATAAATTCTAAAAATCAACCTTCTCTAGGTTGTGCAGGAAACTGTAGTAAAACCTATAAAAAAAAAAAAACCACATAAACCACAAAAAGGAGATAGAAAGAAAAAATTCAAAACTAGTGAAGAATATTATAAAAATCTTCATTACCAAAATTCCAGAAATAAAAGAAATCCCAAGATGAAACTAGATACAAAGATATTACATGTTACAAATGTAATGAAAAGGACATACTTCAAAATACTGTAAAATGAATAAAAGATTACAAGAGTTAAAACTAGATGTAGAGATAATTCAAAAAATCTCTAATCTCTTAATAGATTCTTCTGATTCCACAACTGAAACAGAATCTGAAAGGTTTTCTTCTGTATCTTCAGAAGATAATGAGCCTCTTCAGGTAGATGAATTGGTCACAACTAGTTCATTTGAAAATTCTGGAAAAGAAAAGGGAAAATGTATGTGTGCTAACCAAAGATCTGGAATTCACGCTGGACATGGTAAAACACATAGATACAGAACACCAAAAAGAATATTTAAATAAACTCCTGAAATCCTTTACAGAAGAAAAGAAAGAAATCAAAAATAAATACCATTCTACCAAACACCTCTAAAACTACCTATGACTTAACAAACATCTTAGGAAAAGGGAAAAAGATTAAAGAAAGCAAAGAAATAACAACTCAAGAGTTGCAAAAAGAAATTAAACAAGTAAAAACCGAAATAAAAGAATTTAAAGAAAAAAGAAACAAGATTCTGATTTAATAAAAATAATCCTTTCAAAAACTACATAGGGAAACTTCAATTCTGAAGATTCCAATTCTGAAAATCCTGATTCAGAAAATCCCATAGAACCGGAAGATGATATTGAAAACCAAATAAGAAGTCTAGAAGAAATCCCAAAAGACTTTCTTAGTGTCTTAAGACAAATCATATCTAAAAAATACCTAATAAAAATAATTCTTAAATTCTCAGAAAATTTTAAATATAAAACAATTGCCCTTTTTGATACAGGAATAGATTTAAATTGCATAAAAATAGGTATGGTACCAGAAAAATTTCAGGAAAAAACTCATGAAAGATTAGCGGCAGCTAATAATTTTAAATTAGAAATTAAATCAACAATCAATGCGTCAATTGTAAATAATGGAGTTTCTATAGCAACATTATTTATTTTAGTAAAAGACATACATAATCCCGTCATCTTAGGAACACAGTTTATGAATCTTATCACCCCTTATAAGGTAGATAACGATTTCATATCTTTTAAATTCAATAAAAAGAAATTAAAATTCCACTTTATAACAAAACAAAAAAAAGAGACCTCAATCTAATAAAAACATGTTCAATACACGAAGAAAAAATTAATGCAAAAATACAAGGAAAATCATATCATCTAGAAGAACTAAGAAATGATTTTTCTTTCAAAAAATTAAATTCCAAACCTATGTCTCCTAGGAGTTGTGCCTTTAAAGATGTCTTGAAACAAAAGCCCCCGGGAGGGGGGGGGGGGAGAATGTATAGTCCAGTATGCTTCTGCCCATTCTACCCATTTATTTGATACCTTTTTGAGCATTATTTTATGCATACAGAAATTCCAAAATGATTTACCAGATCAAAAATCTTTTAAAAACCTTGCATTAAAACATATTTTCTGGCAATTGATTCTTAACATTTTTTACTTTAATATTGATATCATTAAAGGAGAAATAAATTCCATTCCAAATTTCTTAACTCGTGAAATCCTCCAAAACAGAAAAATGCCTAGAAAACCCTCCAAGGAAGAAAAAAAATAAAATTCTTGCTCAAACTCCTGTTGAAAACCTTCTGCAGCTCCTTACCAAATCCCCAGAAATACAAAAGGCATTGATGCAGTTACAAATTCCTAAACATGAAATCATCCAGAGTTCAGGAGAGATTAAACCCTCCCAAAGTTTCAGTAAATTAGAGAAATGAGAATCTTCAAAAATCCTTTATCAAAAACAATTTTCAAATTCCCAACTCGTGGTACCACAAGTCCCCAAAAAGCCCATTTGTGATTTTTTTATAAAACCCTTTTTTCAAAATATTGTGACTATTGAAATAGAATTTTTTTTATAAAGACCCTTTTTAGCAATCCAAAAATATTTTGGACAAGGGTGGTTTTACAAATCATGGGATATCTTAAAAACCTCATATTTTTATCAGGTTATCCTAGAAATATCAGGATCAGCTACAATAAAAAATAATTATTATAAAAATAACAAAGATCCTTCTTACTCTATTTGCAAAATATTTAGAGTAATTGCTCCAAGTGATTGGGGAAATGATCTGTCTCTCCTTAATTTTCCTGATACCCATCGAAATACCCCATTGTTTTATATTCCATTTAATTATTGTGATTATTAACAATCTTGGTTCAATTTTTTTTTGTTCAAAATACCAACCGAAGCCATACATGGCTCTTTCATTTTGATACCTCATGTATTCCATCTCAATTCCCAACATGGTGGAATTCATGGTGGAAACAATTTGAATCCACCTTAGATATATTGAAACCCCAAATCATTCAATCTTTTAACCTCTTTAAATCCCTTTATAAACCTACTGATGAGGAAAAAATATTTGTTCCCCTACACCTATTTCACACCAGATTCCATCTGCCGTGGGTATTCACATGGTTCGTGCACTATTCTGAGAATAAAACTCCAACAGTCCGGAGAAGGTTTCAAAATAAGATGGTGGAACAACAATAAAATACCAGCAAGCCTAACCCCATCAAAAGTCCAGGAATGGTTAAATACCCGGAAATCCATTCATGAACATGTACCACTATAAACACCGGAGCACACCTAGTTTCTTACTCAGAAATCCCAAATGGCGTCGATGCTTGCAGCGGCATAAAATCCAGAAGAAATGCAAGCGATAATTCTGAAGTTTGCGCCATCATCAAAACAAAGATCTTCATAAGAGGAAGAGGAACCAGGAGTTGACTTGGAAGATGATGCAGTTTTTGGCAACAGTGGATTCTGAAAAGATTGCCAAAAGAAGACAATACCAGTAATAAAGTTCAGACAAAATACCGACAAAAGAAAATGCCACAAAAAGATACTTTTCAAAAAGGAAAAAGTGAAAGTGAAAGATTCCAGCAATAATTCAAGAAAATGACAAAAGTGGATGATGTCATGGATGACATAATTCTCCACTTGGAAAATATCAATGATGTAATTCTTTTTTGTATTTATGAAAATGTCATGTAAGACTCCTATAAAAGGAGACCCTCTCCCCTTCATTTAGGACAAACTTTTTTAGATGAAAAGTTTCAGTTTTAGAAAGAGAGTCTCTCTCTAAACTACATTCCCTCGTCTAAAATTCCCCTTAGAAATTCTAGAGGAAATTCCCTCATCTAAATTCCCCTAAATCAAAATTCTCAAAGCCATTGTAAATTCCCAAGATCTCCTTGAAAATATTCAATTCCAGATCTGTGTAAATTTTAAATACTTTTAATATATATGATTATAGATGATAGTATCATCTAATCTTTTTAAATTCATGTTTAAATTTTTGGCCGGTTCTACCGCCTTAAATTCTTGCATTATGATGTTGGCCGGTTCTACCGCCTACTTCATTTAAATTCTTGCAGATCCTTTAAAATTATGCATTCCTTAATAGGAACCTTAATTTGTAAGTTAATCTTACTTTACTTTCTGCATATCTTCTTTTATCTTTTAATTTTTCAATCCCTTATATTTCAATTCCTTCCTTGTCTATTATCCCCTTTAGATCTTGTGGCGTGTGTGTATATATATATATATATATATATATATATATATATATAGAGAGAGAGAGAGAGAGAGAGAGAGATAATTCAGTTAATATTAATAACATAGTGGTAGATTTTTACAAGGATTATTCTACATGTACTTTACATGAACTTAAATTACAATCTAATAAGATATAGCCTAATTTCAATTATACGTAGAGGAGATAGGTGAAAAAGTATATATCACATATACAACAACAACACACCTAGTGAAATCCCACAACGTGGGGTTTGGGAGGGTAGAGTGTACGCAGACCTTACCTCTACCTTGGTAGGTAGAGCTGTTGTTTCCGAGAGACCCTCGGCTCAAGACAAAGCATAAGCACAAGCAAAAACAAAGCAAAACAAGAGCAAAGTAAGAGAAACGGTCAGACCTGATAAAAAAAAAGTAAAGCAGTATGAAAATGTTGATATCAAAAGCGAATCATGATAGCGCATTCTGAAAAAGTAAGCAGTGTCTAGCGCATGTAAATAAGCTAAACAAAGTATACTAAAGGACACACAACAGCAGAAATCAAACTACAGGGGATTATAAAGCAATATTGCGCCTATTAGTATGATAGGATAAGCGGGCCTACAATAATAACACTACAACTACCAGTTTACAAGCGTAAGTAGGACTACGCTCGACTACCTACTACCCTAATTCGTGTCCTCCACAACCCCCTAACTAAGGTCATGTCCTCAGTAAGTTGCACCTGCGCCATATCTCGTCTAATCACCTCTCCCCAATACTTCTTCGGCCTACCTCTAACCCTCCTGAACCCGTCCATAGCGAACCTCTCACACCTCCGCACTGGGGCATTTGTGCCTCTCCGCTGCACATGCCCAAACCATCTCAAACTCGCTTCCCGCATCTTATCCTCCACCGAGGCCACTTCCACTCTGTCCCGGATATCATCATTTCTAATCATTTCCCTCCTTGTATGCCCACACATCCATCTCAGCATCCTTATCTCCGCAACTTTCACTTTTTGGGTGTGCGAAGTCTTGACTGGCCAACACTCCGCCCCATACAACATAGTCGATCTAACCACTGCCCTATAAAACTTGCCTTTAAGTTTTGGTGGCACCTTTTTGTCACATAAGACTCCAGATGCGAGCCTCCATTTCATCCATCCTGCCCCAATACGATGCGTGACATCATCATCAATCTCTCCATCCCCTTGGATAATAGACACGAGGTACTTGAAGCTTTCTTTCTAATATAAAATATATATGGCATAGGTAATTACTTCAAAATTTACCAAAATGTAAAATAGTAAATGAGATTGACAAAGGCAAAATAGGTGTTGCATAGGATGGGAGGGGGAGAATGTCAATTGTTCAAAATTGGGGGAGGTGTTTGATTTTTAAACCCAAGTTGGAGGGAAAAAATGTTTTTCACCCTCTCTAATAAAAATACTTTATTTCGAATTAAAGAGAAAGATAAATAAAATTTACAGTTTGTTTTAATTTAGTTATCATTTGCTTAGGAAACTTGATGAGAGATTGTTTACGCAACATCTAAAGATCTGGAGTAACTAAATGATAATATATTATTTTTATCAAGAAATGATCATATATTCTTGGTTCCATCACATAGTGGTTGACTTGGATCAGTTGTATAAGACACTTCTCCGAGCACCAATGGAAGACGACGAATATCCAGCAGCTAATGACAAGAATAACACTAATAGGTACTAAAGATTGCAGCAATGTGATAAATCAAAATTTCTGGATTGATACTGTTAGAATCTTGTAGATTTTCTAGGATCTTATAAATATAGTAAATAGCTTGATTTACTCCTGTAATTATGTATATGTATTTATAATTCTCTTTCCTTTCTTAGAATATGTATACTTAGCTATTTAAACCCAATAACTTGAGAAAATAATCAAGTTGAGTTCCCTCACGCGTGCTCACGCTATCACCAGATTCAGATTTCCGATGTTACGTGCCTCACGCTCCGGCGCATGCAGATTTTTACGGTCACCTTCCAGTGGGTTTCTTTCTTCAGTCCGAGATTTCGCATCCAAGTTACGCTGAATTTTGACCACTTTTGACGAGGCAGTTAACTTTTCGATGAAGTTCTCTCTGTTTCTTGCAAGCTCCTTCTGTTCTGGATTGTTTTTTCAGTACATGGGATTATTGTTATTCCCTTTTTTTTTTTGCTCCGGCAGATCTGGTTTGGATATTGCTTGAGATTATGTGCTAGTTTATTTGTCAGAAACTTGGTTGCAAAAAAATGGGATCCAATATGTTGAATAGTCAAAAGCTCTATCTGATTATATTGAGTTCTTCAGTACAAAGAAAGTAAACAGACATCCTTTGAGATAGACTTGGTAGTTCAAACAAGTAATAGCGTTACTTGTGTCTCTCAGTCTTCTTCTTTCAGTAGTTGGGTCATTAATTTAGGAGCGTCATATTGGATTTCCGGTAATAAATTTGTTTTCACTACTATTTCTTACTCTCAGTCTCTTCCAGCAGTCACAATGGCCAACACGTCTTAAACCATGACAAATTGGACAGGTCAAGCTAGTCCACTTCTTCCCTTACGGTTTAATTGAGTTCGTTATGTTCCTAGTAACCCTTTTAATCTCATATCCATTAGTCTCTTAGCCTAACCACTTAACTACTTTGTTTTATATTTTGATGACTATGTTTAAACAATACATGAACGCCGTAAACGACGGATGTGTGGTCGAGCATGAATAACATGACCTTTATTACCTTATCTTTCCGAGATCACTCACATTTTATCCTCCTTCAACAACTTGCTTGTTAATGATTCACCTGATTTATTACATGACGGTTGGGATATCCTAGTTTATCAAAACTTTAAAAAATGGTGCCTAGTTTGTCTCACGTGTCAGCTCTAGAGTGTGAGTCATGTCAACTCGTTAAGCATACTCGCTCACATTTCCATTTACGTCTTGATAATCAGGCAGAGTTGCCTTCCACTTTAGTTCATTCATATATGGGGGTCCTAGCCGAGTCAGTTCTACTTCGGGATTCTATTACTTTGTTAGTTTCATCGGGGTGATTATTCCAGCTGCACTTGGATATTTTTGATGAAAAATGGATTTAAGTTGTTCTACACTGAAATCCAATATCAATTTGGGGTGTCTATCTGCACATTTTGTAGTGATAACATCCCACACTAGACCAGACATAGCCTATTCAGTTAGCTTGATGAGTCAGTTCACGCATGATCTCTGTGATCCTCATATGCAAGTTGTCTTTCATATTTTGTGGTAGCTGAACTTCTTTTCTCTAAATATGGTCACCTCTAGATAGAAGCTTTTGCATACGTATACTGGTCTGCATCTTTCGATGACAAAAGATCTACATCCGGTTGTTGGACACTCGTAGGAGGGAACCTAGTTACTTGGAGAAGCAAGAAGCAAACTGTAGTTGCAAGGTTAAGTGTGGAAGCAGAATATAGAGCTATGCCTCAGGGTGTTTGTGAGCTTCTTTGGCTATAAAAGGTATTGGAAGAATTGAGATTGTTAAAGGGAATCTTTCTTGTACTATGACAACAAAGCTGCAATCAGTATAGCTCAGTAGTATTGAAATTGATCGGCACTTCATCAAAGAGAAAGTTACTAGTGGTACCTTAAGTTTGCTTCATGTACCGTCAGAAAAATAGCTAGCGGATGCCTTACAAAAGGCCTCAGTAAAAGGACTTTTCATACCTTAGTTTGCAAGTTGGGCATGTACGACTTCCTTGCTCCAACTTGAGGGGGAGTGTTGATTGTGTTAATTAATTGACATCATTTTAGAAGACTTCATTTTTTTCTTTCCTTAGCATAATTATAGGAATATAATTTCCTTTTATTGTAATTCATCGTCTTTTCTTAATTAGTTATAGGATTCACTCATAGGATGTAAAGAGATACAAGAACACAAAGAAACCTTTTCTCTTTCTCAAATTCTTCATAAACCACACATTCTAGGTGCATGGTTTTAATAGCTCTGAAAACTATCTTTCCATGGACTTGACATTCATCCACTTGTGTAAATAGAATAGATATTATGGTGTGATAGTGCTTGGAGATCTGACCTCTTAAAAGGTTTGAGTACATCACAGTTGGTCGCTTCCTATTTTTTGATGAGGGTTAACAAAGAAGTGTACATGACTGGTTTGTGCTTAACTAGAATATATGTAATACTTATCCGCTTAGAAGGTCAGCTTTGACATCTTGTAAAAGGTTTGTTTTCCACAAATTTATGCAATAATAGTATGTTGCAGTTTGATTTTTTCCTTTAAAAAAGAAATAAGATTTGGAAAGAAATTAGTAAAAGAATTATTATTCCAACCGAAAAGTTCGACGACACATGGAACATTGCTGCAAAGTAGATAAGAAAGAAACAAAAGCATTTAAGGTACCAGTGAAACTGGAGGTGGCAATGTCAGTTGTAAAGAGACAGCAACGGAGGAATTCATGTAATGTATAGCAGGGAATGGAAAATTCAAAATCGTTGTTGTCTTTCAAGTGGCAATGGAAGCATTTAGAGAAACTACACTTAAGACTTGTTTCCCTCAACATGCGTACCTCTAATTGTAAGCTGTGAGAGATTATGGGAGAAAAATATATTATTGAATTGTGTATCTACATGATTACATTGAGCTCTATTTATAGACACTCCATTATAATTTTTTTCCTAGTAGGATACTATATAGGAAATCCTATTCCTATTCTACATTACAAGTCTTGAAAGCTTGAACTTGATTTATGTTGTGGTGGTGTGGGATTTTGCACAACACCACTGAATAGAGATGTGACGCTAGTAGCCACCGAAACATTATGTGCGGTGGTGATTTTTTTCCGAATCTTCGTTGAAATATTGCACAACGGATATTTTTTTACTAATAATCTGGAAGAGAAGGACGCAAAATAGTCGTTGAAATTGAGGCACGGGACTGTGATGGTATTTTGTGGGTAGGATCGGAATGATGGCACGCTCCTATGGGACGCAAAACAGTTGCCAGATTTGAGGCACGGGACTGTGATGATATTTGTGGGTAGGATCGGAATGATGGCACGACCCTACGGGACGAGAAATTATGTCGGAAAAGTTGTCGAACCTTGAAGAAAGTGGTATGGGTCAGCTCGGAAATCTCTGCGCGATGCTGACAGTAAAAACAATTCTTAAAAGAATGGCCGAAAATAGCTTGGAATCACAGGAACCCTAATTCCGACGATCGAAATCTGGTAATTGTTCACGTCGGGAAAACACTGTTCACGCGGCACTGTTTACGCAGTACTGTTCTCGCCGATTTTTTTGTTGTTCCCGTGATAATATTCTATTATCTGAAGGAGAATATTTTATTTATAAATATCTGAAAGTTCTGTGCAATCTTCACTCTACCATTATCTTTGGCCAGACGGGCGACACATTTTGTAGTGCCGCCCGCCGGCAGCGGAAGCTCTTTGATTCTCTACCTAGATTGTAGAAGCTCTGATACCATGTGAGAGATTATGGGAGAAAAATATATTATTGAATTGTGTATCTAAATGATTACATTGAGCTCTATTTATAGACGCTCAATTACAATCATTTTCCTAGTAGTATACTATATATGAAATCCTATTTGTATTCTACATTACAATCATTTTCTTAGTAGGGTACGATATATGAAATCCTATTTGTATTCTAACATAAGCAAATATTAAAAAACCGAGCATCACTTTGTCAGAACATTACTGTGTTAAAAGTGAAGGTCTCTTAAAAAATTCCCCGGGGGTGGGGGTGGGGAGGAGAGGAAAGACATACCAAGAATGGTAAATCCAACACATTGAACTCTGTAATGATACTAAAAAAGGAGAAACATAAACCATATGACCATCCTCCTGGAAAACATAGCTGAAATATCCTCTTGGGCAGCTTCTGGAATACTTGGAGAAGTACTGAGATGGTGAAAGAATTTGAGAGAGTACAACATACGTTGACCTTGAGTTTCGCTTGCGAAACACAATTTTCTCAAGTTCTGTTCCAAGGCTCTTTAAGGTGATTTTTTTAAAAGAGATTAATTGTCAAAAGAGAAGTATGTAATTTTTGACAAATTAAATATAAGTGAAACTTATAAGTTATGAGTGTATCTCCGCTTAACAATTTGTTGTCTTGCATGGTAGGGTGTGGATTCAGCCATAAGGCCAGAAGTTTGGGAATTTCTCTTGAATGTTATGCTTTGGGCCTCATTTGAAATCTAAGCGGTGAGGACTGCTAGAAGGTATTTTCCTTCCAGTTACTGCTATATTCTATTGAAAATGTTCTACTCAATTTTGTCATCCAATTTGTAGAACATCTTGTTTATGCGGAAGTCTGGGTCTATGTTGAAGTCACATTTTCTGTTTTTTCCCCATTTTTTGGTTTATTTGTTTGTTGTCCTTGACTTTAGGTAGTTTTAACGTAGCAATGCTGAAACGTGTACACATGCAAGGCAATTGACAAGCAAATTACTTTGATGTAATTGCCTATTTATTGATGTAGTGGGGAACTCTACACATACAAGAATCACGATTTATAGAAAATTATGAAATTTTTCTGAAAAAAGTATGATTCTCTAGAAAGAGCATCAACTCGTCCAGATATCGTATAGGCTCTAAAAATATACTACTATTATTATTGGTTCTGTAATAAAGTATTTCATTAATAATCTGACAGAGGCGTCTTCAGCCTTTTTAAGCGCTCTTCTTTTCCTTTATCTTCTTATTGCTCACATAAGTGCCAAAGAGACTGCATCCTATGCTATTTTCCTCACCTCTCCTGAAATATTACCTTAGCATCATATCTTCGATGGTTGAAATAACTTGTTTGACTTTAAACATATTCCACATCAAGCACCATAGCCTATATTGTCTGATGGTTTATGAAATGGCCAATTTTACTTATACACATATTTCAAATTATGCACTGTAGCCTATATGCTGTTGGACAAAGAAGTGATTAATAATTGGCATCCCGCCTACTTTCTTGCATGAGAAGCATAAGGAGATGTAAATTTGTGTTTTCACATTCTCTACTGTTAGGAAGACTCCCATGCTGTTGTCCGGGCACAAGACAGTTTCCTCGCTGTGTAGTGATTCATATTGATGCTAGTGGAATGCCACTGATCTCCCTTTCTTATCAATCACAACTACGGTTATACCGCTCTTCTGCAGTTCCCAATTCTGAGGAATGGCAATCTTCTGCTCGTATATTTTTCTTCCATCTTTCTGTCTTGCAAACTTATCCCAACGTTTAGGACCGATAATATTCCTCCGTCTTGTTCCTTACAAATCTAAGCGACTGCTGCTACCTGCTGACCAGAGATCCTAAATATTTTCGGAAAGCCTTCACATAAAGGAACATCGTTGCACCATCTCAGTCATCGAAACTACTTCTAGGTCCATTGACTATTTTCAATCTAACATTCTTATAAAAATCCTCTCATACTCTCGTTGTACTCCTTGATATACCTACTTTGTATTGCAAGGTGATCGACTTGGTCCTCTGATTGTAACTAGAACTAGAGAACATGAAAAATATAACATTAACGGTAATTTGTTGACAATATATTGTGCAAGAATCTTTAGCATAATTACACAAAATAATGATGTCTGTATGAGAGGTCAAGACTCCAAAATACAATAGTTTCAAACGTGGAATTACATCTCCCAAATAATTAATCCTAATCACATATTTATAGAAAACACAACTAGAAACTAGGAGTAGTAAACTGCTGGAGCAATTCAAGGAAGCAGATGTTGCATAACACGGTTAACGGTTCCCTTTGATGTGTGCTTAAAAAATTGCAGTTGTACTTCATTAAGACTCTTCAATTCTTTATCCCCTCATAGTTATTTTGTTCTAACTTTTCGGAGAATTCATGAACACAACGATGATAATTTTTCCATTTCTTGCTATCCACTTATTCATCATAATGAAACATCCGAACGTGTTCCATTGTACTTTTCATTCCTAAACAATTTTGTTAGTCTCCTTGCACCTCTTTTTTTAGATAAGGAACTCTAACTTCGTGATAGGTGGGGGCTTCATTCCTGTACCATGTTGGCCTACTACTTCAATGAAAATTGAAAAGATATCCGTATAATTGGCACAACTGAAAGGGAGCCTAACATCATACATCCATTGTGCAAACATTGCAACTGCACGATCCGTCAGTCTTCTTGGCAACTTCTATGGGAAGTTCACCTATTTTCCTTGCCTAACCACATCCTTCCGATTCTGCGTGAAATAAACATCTATAGGACCTTTATTCCCACCGGTACATCTACAACTTGTATAGAATATTCCTTTCCTTTTTTAATTTTTAACTTTTAATTTTTTTGAGGGAAGCAACATTGACAAATCATTACCCTCATGTTCGTCAATTTCATCATCCTCATCATCGAGATTAGTCACAAATGCTTGATGATTCATTTGGTGTCTTAAATCTTCCTTAACATGTTTCTGGTATTTTGGACAAGATTTGACTTTGCTATTACCACCTATGAGATGTCTGTGACGATAATTTCGACCTTTGGTAACTGTTGAGAATATAATTAAGTAAATAAAAGTGTGTTTTCTCTAACAGCTTAAGATTTTAGAGGAGATGACACTTCAACATGATATCAGAGCAAGCGGAGGTCCTATGATCAAAATTTCATGGCCACTTAGGATTTTTAAATAGTAAATAAAAATGCTCCCAGGCACTCTTCCCAAGATATTTCTCTCTCCCCTTTTTCGGTGGCACTCCAGTGGAAGTCTGCTTTCGTTTCTCTCTTCTTTCTCAAGTTGTTACCTTCTGTGATAGCTTATCGTTTTTTCTTTTTCTGGATCAAAGGCATAGATGTATATTTTCCAACAATGGGGGATAATAGGATTTATTTTAATGCAGGTTTTAAATCCTTTGATATTACTAGATGGTCCTCTGGTAACTCTGAATGGTACGAACGGGTAGAAAGGAGTAGAAAGATTATGAGGACATCCATGAGCAAAAAAATCATGGAGTGGATCTATTTTACTTTGAAAGAACCTCAAGAGATCAGAAGAAGGTGGTGAGGAGATGGAAAACTTCTGAACGAGAAGCAGAACACTTTTGCACAAGAAAATACAATGAGCATTCTATTATTAAATGGAAGTGGGAGATCAGTCCTAATCATTCCATAACCGGTATTGAATGCTGGATGGGCTGACTTAGCATTTAAAATTGAAAGGTTCATTAAATGGCAATCAGCCCCTCCAAGAGTTACTGAAGCCAACTACCCTTTCTCTAAAGCAGTACAGGAAGCATTGAAATATCAGAAGCATATGGCAATCAGGAAGACGGATTTCTGAAGAGATGTTTGGTTGGACAGTATGAAGGAAAGTCGAAGGAAAAACCTACTCTAGCCGATATTAGGAGATGGTCTGCAGCCAACTGGAAAAAGGCTGTTGGGATAAACATTTATGAGCTATACAATGACATGTTCTTATTTGAATTCCCAAACAGATATATGGCTGAACAAACCCTCTAAGGGACACTGAAGGTGGAAGAAGTTCAGTTTTCATCTTGAATGGTGGAGCCCAACAGCAGGGAGTGTTTCAAACTCCATTGCTGTGAAGGACTACACTTGTGGTCACAAAAAGTTTTTCAAGAAATAGGTGAATATTGTGGGGGATGGGTTGCTACAGAGGAGACAAAGCTTAAAAACCACATGAAATGGGCTAGAATTTTGGTGTCCAACGATGACAGATGTATACCAAGGGAGGTCTCGATCAAACGTAACAGAATCATATATTATTTTCCAATCTGGGTGAAAAGTAAAACGAGATTTGAAATGTCGCCGGAAAAAGAAGGAAAATATGTTGTGAAAGACCTAGGCAAAGCAATAATGTTCTCTGCAGCAAAGTACAAGAATCCCCTCTTTCTAGGGTTTTTGATGATACGTAACCATGTTATGTGAGAGTGTCAGCGGCAGCAGTTGACTTAACCTCAGAAAACTCACATGACCTGCACATGAAAATTTTAAATGAAACAACAAATGTGGGCCGGATCTGTGAGCCCAAATCATAGAAATCTTTTAAAGTGCTAAATGGGCCGGATTTTACTGTACAAGTCATTCAAGGTGAGCACACCTCTTTCTCAACATCGTTCAACAACAATTTTATTACTGCAGCCATGGTGGAGCTCGTAGAACAAAAAGACACACATGCAAGCACCTAAGATGGAACGGAAGTGAACACATATGCCATGGCAGTGATGAATTTGTTCGGGGAGATGACTGGGGAAACTTCAAAGAAAGGTGAAGATGCGGTCTGGCAGATGGTGGCTGGGGAAAGTAGTAGAATGACGATGGTAGAGAACTCGACAGAACTAGTAGACCCAAACCCTTTCAGTGCTATTGAAACCTGGGAGGCCGAGAAGGCAGAACCTATCCAAATTCAGTAGCTACAAACAATCCGGGAAAAAGAACAAGCAGCTTCAGTTTGGGTTCAACAAAATATGGGTAAATTTCATAAAATTTTCGGGGTAGATTTTCAGGGGCATAAAGAAGAGGCTATGGAATTATTGTTACAGATTGACAGTTGCAGACAAGCAAGAAAAATGGTACAGGATTCTGAATGTAAAAAGACAAGATTTAAGGGTGTACAAGAATTAAAGGGTCTTGTCACTTTTGATGCGAAATTTAAGAGCAATGGTAAAAGGGATAAGGGGAGAAGTACCAGCCCTGTTACTTGATGCAATTCACACTAGTATCATGGAATGTTACGGGTCTGAACAACAGGGATAAAAGGAGACTGGTGAGCAGTTTAGTTTTTGACTGGAGAGCATATATCATATACTTTCAGGAAACAAAACTTGAAGGTGATTTTTACAGAATTGGTGAAACAAATCTGTGGAGGGACGGATTAGATTTGCTTGTTTGGAAGCTAGTGGAACAAGGGGAGGGATTCTGTTTATGTGGGATAAAAGAGTATGGAAGGGGGAAATTCTTGAAATAGAAGCCTATACGTTGACTTGTAAGTTTGAAGTACAACTACAAAATTTCTCATGCCATATCACAGGAGTATATGCTCCAAATTCCTACATTGAAAGGAGATTGGTGTGGGAAGATTTAGGATCTGTGAGAGGTTTTATGGAAGGGCCATGGGTTGTATGTGCTGATTTTAATGTCACTAGGTTTACATCAGAGAAGAAGAATTGTACTAGTAGAACAAGGGGAATGAAGGAATTCTCTGATTTCATTGAAGACATGAACTTAATTGACTTACAACTGGATGATACTACTTATACTTGGTTCAAAGGAGATAATCAAGAGATAGCCTCCAGAATTGACAGAAATATAATCTCAGAAGAGTTTGATGACAGTGTCAGCAATTTGAAGCAAATCCCTCTCCAAAGACTGATTTCTGATCATATTCTTGTTGCCTTACAAGGGGATACTTGGAATAGGAGTAGGAGTACTTTAAATTTGAAAATTGGTGGCTAGGATCAGATGGCTTTGTGGACAGAGTTAGGGAATGGTCGAACTCTTTCAACTTTACAGGCAAAGCAGATTACATTCTAGCATGTAAGCTAAAAGCTCTAAAATCTAAGCTTAAGATTTGGAGCAGAAGTGAGAATGGTAATTTGGGTTCTCAAAGAAGAAGCTTGCTAGAACATATGGCTGAATTTGATGCAGTGGTAGAAGGAAGAGCACTAACAGAAGAGGAATCAATTAAGAAGTCAGCTTTACTTATGGAGTATGAGGAGTTAATAAAAAATGAAGAAATATCTTGGAGACAGAAGTCAAGGTCTCTATGGTAAAAGAAGGGGATAAGAACACCAAGTTATTTCACAAAATGGCAAATGCTCACAAAAGATATAACAACATTGATCAGCTGGTGATATAGGGAGAAACAGTGGCAGAGCTGGCTAGAATTGAAGAAGAGATCATAGACTATTATCAAAGGTTGTATACTGAGACTACACAATAGAGGCCTGTTCGCTACTACACAAATTGTCCTACAATATCAGAGGAGGAAAAGGAGTTTCTACAAGGTACTTTTGAAGAAAGTGAAGTGCTGAGGTGTCTAAAATTGTGTGCAACTGACAAAGCCCCAGGCCCTGATGGCTTCATTATGGGTTTCTTCATCAAGTGTTAGGATGTGTTGAAGTAGGACATCATGAATGCTTTTCACAATTTCCATGAGCAAGAAGTTTTTGAGAAAAGCTTTAATACAACATTAATAGCGCTCATTCCTAGGAAGAAAGGTGCCAAGGAACTAAGGGATTTCAGGCCTATCAGTCTGATAGGCAGTGTTTACAAGATCTTCTCCAAAGTGCGGATTGAAAGAATGAAAGGTGTGATTGCAAAATTAGTGGATTCTCAACAGATGACTTTTATTAAAGGTAGACAAATTATGGATGCTGTGTTTGTAGCTAATAAAGCAGTAGACTCCAGGTTCAAGCAAAAGAAACATGGAATCCTCTGCAAGTTAGATATAGAAAAAGCATATGATCATGTAAACCGGAGGTATTTGCTCAAGGTATTAGAGATGATGGATTTTGGGCAGAAATGGATCCAGTGGATCAAATTTTGCATATCAACTGTCAGTTTCTCAGTTCTGATGAATGGCTCCCCAACAGGTTTTTTTAAAACACAAAGAGGCCTCAGACAAGGTGACCCTTTGTCACCTTTCCTATTTCTGATTGCAGTGGAAGGTCTAAACAACATGATCAATTCAGCCAGGTGAATGGTTGGATCAATGGTTTTGAGGTGGCTAGAGTTGGCAATGAAAGTTTGGAGGTGACACACCTCTAATATGCAAATGATACTCTCTCTTGTGATGCTGAAGAAGTTCACTTAAGATTTTTAAGGTTGATCCTGGTTCTTTTTGAAGGGATTTCTGGGCTGCACATTAATTGGAGGAAGAGTTTTTTTGTTTTGTTTTCTCGAAGAGACAAAAGCACTCATATGAATGGTTCTAATTCCCATGTTCTTTCTAGTCTCGTTTGGTTTCGAGAGCCTCCCTCTCTCCGTCCCTTTACTTTTGAAAGCCGTCATCTCGCCTTATTGCGTTGCGGCATTCACTCGAGCTAGGAAGCTTGCTAGTCGTACTAACATCTTGAAGTCGTGTCTTGAAGGCTTGCCCCCGCCCCCAACCTAGGAACAACACTAAGACGTTTTGTTTCCATCCTCTGGTGCTAAATCAAACTCAACAGAAATTTGGAATAATGTGATTGAGAAATGTGAAAAGAAACTTGCCAGATGGAAGAGCCCAATACTTATCCCTGGGTGGTAGGGTGACACTTATCAATTCAGTCCTGGATGCTCTTCCAACGTATATGATATCTCTATTCCCAATTCTAGCAGGGGTTATTAAGAGGTTGGATAGCATCAGGAGGAAATTTTTGTGGCAAGGAAACAAAGAAAGGAGAGGATACCATTTGGTGAAGTGAAAAACTGTGATTACTAGCAAGAAGATTGGGGGTTCGGGAATAAAGAATATGAAAATGCAAAGCAAGTGGTTATGGAAGTATGCCACTGAAGATCAACTACTATGGAGGACAGTGATTAATGCAAAATATGAGGAGGAAGATAATTGGATGACAAAGGAGGTTACCACACCATATGGGGTAAGTCTTTGGAGATTCATAAGAGCATTATGGAATGAAGTTAAGTGCAATTCCAAGATCAGAGTAGTTGATGGGACCAAAACCAGATTCTGGAAGGATAAATGGCATGAGGCTGGTATTCTGGAATCTCTATTCCCGGATATACACAACCTAGTTCTAGACCAACGAAGGAGTGTTGCTGATTTGTGGACACCTCAAGGATGGAATTTCACATTCAGGAGACAACTCAATGTTTGGGAGATACAAAGAGTGGCCGACTTTTTCAATATATTGGACCAATTCAATGGCTGCAGATAGGAGATGATGTTTTTTGGTGGCTGGGAGATAACAAAGGAGCCTTTAAAGTTAGCACAACATATAGAATGATGAATCAAGCAAATCAACTACATATCAATTGGCCCTGGAAACACATTTGGAGAACCAAAATTCCACACAAAGTATCCTGCTTTGTGTAGCTGTTAGCCAAAGAAGCAGCTCTGACACAGGATAATTTGATGAAGAGGGGGATACAGCTCTAGATGTTTCCTATGTGAAGAAACAGCAGAGACAGTCAACCATCTGTTCCTACACTGTAAGTTTACACAACTCTGGAGAATATTTTTGAACCTCAAAGGCATATCTTGGTCCATGCCTGGCAAGGTCACAGAGGCATTAAAGAGTTGGGAGGAGGCAGGTATACATGCAAAGGGCAGAAAAAGATGGAGAATTGTCATGCCAGCATATGGTGGACAATATAGAAGGAGAGCAATTCTAGATGTTTTGAGAGCATAGAGAATGGAGTGCAGAAGGTCAAGTTGAATTGTATTTTATTGCTTTATTTTTGGTGTAACCAGGCTTACTCAGATGATACTGTTACCATTATTGATGTATTAGATTCATTATAGGTATAAAACAGTAGTCTTGGAGTACTTATGTAAATATGGTTTGAGTACAACCTATGTACTATTTTGCTCCTATGAAATACAAGATAGTTACCAATTTCAAAAAATCTCATGGCCACCCATTATCAAAATGAACTTCCACGTGCTTGGCCCATGAAAAAAAGAATCAGGCCTGCATGTGAGGTGGCATGTTGAGAATATAATTAAGTAAATAAAAGTATGCTCTCTCTAACAACTTAGCTTTTAGATGAGAAGGTTACATACTTCAATAATAACCTTGTTACATAACTTGTTGGATTGAGGACCTATCTTTCTCACTAACTTTGCTTCCATAAGCTCAACCTGGGTCTCTCCTTTGATCAGATGATTCCATTTAAATCGCTGTTATTAGAAAAAGAAATTCAATGAAATAGAATAACAAAATAAAGAAACAGTGAGAAGAAGAATTAACAAAGAAAAAAGACTGCAGCAGAGAGAAGAAGAAACAGAATAATTTAAAAACCGACTGTTTCCATATTAAAGTGTATGACCATCTCATACAAAAGCTCAGTTTTATTTATTTAAGTATATCTTCAACATCTTATTGTCTTAGAGAATGACTCACATCCCACTGTTTCCTCAGGGAATTTTATTGATTTGAGTTCCCTCGTATTAACCCATGGAACATCTTCATCCCAACATTTTAATTGCTCACCTGTCTGCTTGTAGAAACCCCTCACATCCCCACTCAATTTTTCTGTCCTCACTTTTAGAATTTGCATATCTATTGTAGTAATTTTATTCATGAGAGATGCGAATAAAGTTGTTCACTGCCTTGTAGAGGAGTCAAACTCATGCTTGTTATATCAGACGCACCAAATTATCTTAGCTTTATTCTCCATTGTCATTATGCGAGGGACTTCTTAGTTCTGAAAAAGATTCTGATTCCTTGATCTATTTATTTATTTTTTATTTTTTTGAGTGTTAAGGAGGGGGGTATTTTTATTTGTTATGGAAAGTGTACCACCTGCATTAGCAAAATAAGGGACCTAAGAGAGATGTCTTCATTTTTGCAAATAACAAACTTTGGGATATGAAATTCTGTATATCCATAATATCTCCACAGGGAACGTTACAGAGACCTCATAAAGCAGTGCCAAGCAATGCATTCCAGCGTAGGAACTGGTTCTCTTGCCTATGTTGTTGGTTCCAAGGTCATGGACATGAGAACAAGTTCCAAAGATGACTGCGGAAGAGAAGCTGATGTCAAGAGCAGTCAAGCTTCTGATGTTAATACCGACAATTTATACAGTTACAGTGATTTTGATAATAATTGTATACACACATCACATGCACATCAAAGGGAAAGCTCTAGTGATTCTGGTGACCTTATAAGTGCAAGGGGAAGCACAGATGAGGCAGCATTGGACTCTTTTTTTTCTGTGCCTATTTTGGGTCCATATGACCGCAGATCCGCCGAACATGGGGGTGAAGCATGTCAATCAGAATCTGTAAATGAGAACTGTTTTGATTTTCCTGCTTTACCTGTTACAGACTTATTTGGAAAGAATAGCAAAAATAAGAAAGGTCATAGGTCATATGGTAAGAGAATTTTAGCAAGGCGTAAATTGAAATATGGAGATGACAAGATGCACAGTTTCAGAATAAATAATAATGCAGATCTAGTTGTAGAAGCAAATGTTTCCTCATCATATGGCATGTCTCATTCCCTGAACTCCGAAATTGAGAGGGTTCATCCTACTGGGCCGGATTCAGTGCCATGGTCTGGGAAAATCCAGGAACATGAAACAGAGATTTTCAGCAGACTCAGAATATCTGACGCACCAGACACTCCAAATATGAATGCGAGAACACCTCCAAGAGGTGGTTTCAGTGATGAAAGAGTGTCGGAATGGCTCTGGACATTACATCAAATAGGTACGTTCAGCATTAGTGATCACCTCTTTCCTACAGAAATTTTATTTCTTTTACCTGGAAGTTAATGATATTGAAATAGAATTTGTTTTTTTTGGCTTTTAGTTGTTGATGTAGTCAGAACAGATAGCCATCTTGAATTCTATGAGGATAGAAAAAATTTGGCTAGAATGTCAGATATCCTGGCTGTTTATGCATGGGTTGATCCGGCAACGGGATATTGCCAAGGTTATTCCTTTTCTTCTAACCAAAGTTTTTTTTGCTGTATCAATTCAAAGCTCTTAAAGAAGTTCCTTTATTTTCTTCTCTTTCCTTTTCTTCTAACCAAAGTTCTTTTTTGCTGTATCAATTCAAAGCTCTTAAAGCAGTTCCTTTATTTTCTCTCCTCTTTTTTTTTTCTAGGAATGAGTGATCTCTTGTCTCCTTTTGTTGTTCTGTTTGAGGATAATGCTGATGCGTTCTGGTGCTTTGAGATGCTTCTACGGAGAATGGTCTGTACATAATCATCGATTTCATGCATTATTTCAGTCTTTAGTTCTTCATTGTTAATCCTTTTTTTTATGATGTGACTTTATTTAGTGTTTCTTTCTCTTCAGCGTGAGAACTTTCAGATGGAAGGGCCAACTGGTGTCATGAAGCAGTTGCAAGCTCTATGGCATATTGTGGAACTTACAGATCGAGAAATGTTTTCTCATTTGTCAAGCATAGGTGCTGAAAGCCTTCATTTTGCCTTCCGGATGCTGTTGGTGCTTTTCCGCCGAGAATTATCTTTTAACGAGGTTCTTTGTATGTGGGAGGTTTGTGTTCCTATTTTTATCGTGAATCGGAATGTTAGTTGCAACGCGATAGGACATGCCCTAATGAGCAAGCACCAATCCTTTAGCAGGAAAAGTACTATGGCATCAGAAGTTCTCTCTTAATTTGTTGTATTTGTCTACTTGGACCCGTTCATTAACGAGTTTTGGTTTCTGATTTACTTCTCTTTCTATTTTCCTAAGAATAGAGAAAGAGATGATTGAAAAGGACAGTGTTGTGTCAACTAATATACATCCCGAATTCATCTCTATTTAGCTTCATAGCATCTTTTGGGAGTAGCCATATGATCAGCTAAGTTTTTAGCCCCCTTCAACATTTCAGGGATACGACTGTATCACCCTTCAAACTCTCCACCATTTATCACCACCTGCTTATTCTATATGTAGTATCCTCCATTCTACACTTATCACGTATCATTGCGTACACTTGTAGAAAGGGGAAGGAACGGAAGCATTATCAAAGAGAGACAATAAAGTTCAGAGATTTCAAATGAAGTCCGTTCAACACGATTGTCATGCAATATTATTGATATTTAATATGGATAGTTTTTGTTCCATTTAATCACAAGCATGTCTGCTTTCTCTTCAATTTCATTAGGTGTTGTGTGTTATTCAGCTGCTTAACTTATTTGGACTTTGCAGATGATGTGGGCTGCAGATTTTGATGAATCAATTGCTTTTCATCTAGAGGAGAACTGCCCTGAAATATTGGCCATTCATATTCCAAAGGTATCTGAGGCAGAATCAGGAGAAGAAATTGTTGAGAATAACAATAGTGATTCAAAGGATGACTCACCCTCTAAACATGGAAATGGAGAGCGTACCGTCTCTGAAATCAACGGGATGAAGCTTTCCTTAGCTCATCCATTTTGTGGCCTGACTAGGAATTTTTGGTCCAAAAGTAATGGCATGCACAGTTTTAATATGGTCTCTTCAGCAAGGAGTACTGTTAATGAATTACCAGTTTTCTGTGTAGCAGCTATTCTTGTCATGAACCACCAGAAGATCATTAAACAAACTCGCTCAATTGATGATCTGATTAAGGCAGGTTTGCTAAACTTAACATTAACTGCTCAGTATACTGATCGTTGACTGGATGTTTACCACTGTGATTCTGCCTTCTTTTTCATCGTTAGTTACTTTGGTTTATGTGCCATTCTAATTTCGACCGGTAATGTGAAGTGATCAGTTCGTCAACTCTATGTAGTGTTGCTTATTTTTCCGTTTATTTAATCTCTCTTTTTTTTTGGTTTTGGACTCCACAAGAATTTGCCTTTATTTCCGATTAAGATCCCGTTTGGCTTAGTGGCTAAAAATTGCTTATTTTGAGAAGTGTTTTTTTTAAAAGTGCTTTTCGAAAAAGTACGTATGATGAGAAGCGGTTTGTGTTTGGTTAATTCATTTGAAAAGTGCTTTTGATAAACATATTGTATTTGGCTAATCTTCTTAAAAAAAGTACTTTTTGAGTGTCAAATTACGAAAAGGGACAAAGACTTTAAATAAGTTTTTACTTTTATCTAATTAAGATTTTAAAGTAAATATTAATTTTTTTAATTAATATAGTAATATTTAGATAAACCAAAGATAATAGTAAATATTGATATAATATCAACATGGTGATTTTAATATACTAAAAAAACAACCAAAATAAAATTTAAAATTATTCCACAAATTAAAATTCAGCACAAAAATACAGCATAAAATAAAACAAAGGATTATTAATTAGAAATTGATGAATTAATGAGGGATATACTTGGTAAATATGTATTTATAGTAGGGATACTTTTGTCTTGAAAAAAATAAATTTATGCTTCTTCTTAAAAGCAGTTTTACTAATTGTCCAAACACTTTAAATAACCAAAAAAAGTATTTTTTTCTCCAAAAAAAAAAGCACTTTGACCTCAAAATGGCTAGGCCAAACAGACTCTAAATCTTCTTGTCACTAGATTATATTACTACAGATATCAACATTTGTTGCAGCGAAGATTTCTCTTTATTTATTTCTTTATTTGTTTTTCATTTTACTTGGCCATGATGGTTTAGCTACTAATATTCTTAATTGCTTCCTGGATCGCATTTCCAACACATTAGCAAATTATTATGCTAAAATGTCAGGTTTTGGCATTACAACTAATAACCTCCTTCTAAGTTGTGCATCTGTGAGCATGCTGTAATGTACCTATACTGTATAAACTTCTAATCAAGCATTACCCCACAACCATTGCTTAGTGAATTTAAGTCCAAGTGTTGTCAACAGGAACTTAAAGTATCTCGATTTTGCTGCTGAAGGGTTAAAAATAAATTTTAAAGATGGCAGATTATTTTTATGTTTATCATGTTTGTTATGTTTTAAAGTGTGTTTGTCCTACCATTAATATATAAATTTACTATATTACATGCTGATGGACCTTGGACTTCATCTCACTTCATGAAAATAGTGTTCAACTTATTATCTTCTTCAGAGGTGGTGGTTGATTATTTTGTCGTTTTGGCTGGTTTTCAGATGCCTCATTTTTACCTTGGTGCTATCTGATGTGGAAGTTGGTTTTGAATTATTTTGTGGCACCTCCCTCTCTGTCTCTCTCTCTCTCTCTCTCTCTCTGTGTGAGTGCCTGTCTTGTAAGCTACACACATGTGCACATCACATGAAAAATATGAATTTGTTGGAGTTACATGGTTAGTATTTACTGATAATTATATGTTGAACATGTATCAGATATTCAACGACAATATGTTAAAGATTCGGGTCAAGAGGTGTGTACGGACTGCCATCAAACTGCGGAGGAAGTACTTTTATAAGGTTGTTCTGCTAACCTTCTTGGCATTTGGATTTTGATACTTTTTCCTGCTCAGTGGGATCGTTGCATTTTTCATACGAGATGCCACCATTTGCTTAGTTCCTATTTTTTAACTTTTATCTGGACAAGTTGGTCTTGCTAATAAAAACCTACTGTTTTTAAATGTCTCTCTCTTGTTTGAAGCAGCTGATTAAAGGTAGAAATCCAGCAGCCCAAAATGGTGACTGAGTGTTTGGTCTCTTCCGTTTACTTAGATGGCAAGGCAGATCTCTCATGTGGAATGTTAATTGCAATATGACTTTTAACGTTGGAGTGCAGAACAATTATCAGATATAGTTTTATTTGGAGTTTTATGCAGCAATGTGGTTGGCATTTGAGTATACGTCCATGCACTACCTTCACCCAAGGTACTCTGCAATTTTTTCTTTCTTATCTGAACCCAATACAGTAGTCTTATTTAATTCCCAAAATTCTTGTTTTTGATACTTTATGAGACCTAACCTCTGATGGACCATGCAAATTTCCTCTCATTTCTATTCATGCCATGGCTTTATTTTAGTGGCTGTTGGAGGACAATTCCACCACGTGTGAAATTGGCTGGAGAAGTGTAAAGGATTTTAGGGTTAATTAGTCAAGAGAAATATGATTTCTTGAAGTGATGGAACAACTCGCATGTTGAAAATCATCGGGAAGGGGTACGGGATTGGTGTTTATGGGGCTCATAGTGTAACACAAAAGTTATGACTTCAAAAGTTGAGAGGTTTTGTGGGCCTTTTAATCATGAATTTCA
The DNA here is from genome assembly GCA_029783415.1 of Anisodus acutangulus. Classification (NCBI taxonomy): domain Eukaryota; kingdom Viridiplantae; phylum Streptophyta; class Magnoliopsida; order Solanales; family Solanaceae; genus Anisodus; species Anisodus acutangulus. Next base: position 20,191,355 of record CM056511.1, on the reverse strand, counting down.
CGTTGACCTTGATATGAGAAAGGCAGTTGGACTTCTGAATCAATGAAGAATGAAGAACATGTCTAGCAAAAAACTAAGCTAAGAAGAAGAAACTTAGAGAGAGAAACCCTGAAATGGTTGTATTTTTTCCTCTACAGTTTGTTTGACGAATATATTTCTCATCTATGGTAGTGTATCATTTTGGAAGAAGTGCATGATACTCATTCCTCTGGGCTTTGGTGTGTCTTGAGTCAAATTTAACGTTCAATTATGTAATGGCACCAAGGGTGTAGCCTAGTGGTCAATGAAGTGGGTTGAGCACCAGAGACAAAAACACTTGGTGATTTCTTCGTCTAGCATTGGTGGACAGAGTTATCTTGTACCTGATACTAATGAGGAGGTAGCAGGTATCCCGTGGAATTAGTCGAGCTGGCCCGGACATAACGATTATCAAAAACAAAAAACATTCAATTATGTAATGTTGACAGTTATTTATGGACTGTTTAGCCTTGATCATGAAAGGTACTTATTATGCAGATAATAAGGTGAAGAAAACCGTGCATTTGGTGTTGCTTTGGAAAATAACAAGATTGCTTGATAATGGAGTGGAATTCCGAGAGGCCTAAGATACTATTATTGATCGATTTTCGGTTCTGCAGAACATACGCCAAGCAGTCTTGCAATACCAAAAACAGCATTATGAGCCTACAGAAAGAAATGTAGAATGGAAAATCATTTTCTGGAGAGAGAAACTCCTCTGTAGAAGCAAAGAAGCTAAATATTAGACCTACAAGAAACTCTAGCCAGTCCAAGCTCCTGTGGTAATCATAATCGGCTTGTCGATACATTGATGATGTGAGTTGTTCAGAAAAGTGCGGGTGCTTGTGGGGGTTTTTGGATGTGGATTTTAACTTGTTTGATGTAGCTAGGGTTAGATTTTTTGTAAGGAGCCTGTGTCAATAGTGCTGGAGGATGGTGAACAAACTTCAGGTTCTGGTTAACACTAGAGTTTATCCTTGAAGTTGTAGAAAATGAAAAGGGCAAATTGGGGAAATGAGGTGGGAGAGAAGGGAAATAGGGACTGTCTAAGGCGAGGGAAGGGGGAAAGGAGGAGACAGATGATGAAGGAGAGGATGGAAACGACTATGGGGAGGGATTGATTTGTAACACCCCGTACCTTAGCATTAGGACGTGTTGTAGTAAAATTAATGTAAACACGGGGAATTAATGTCTTTTATAAGGTTGTAAATTGTTCAAGACAATGTTTTAAGGGTTGCATAAGGATTAGAGGTTAAACGTGTTAGACCCCGTAAATTTTAAAATTTTTGAAACCGTTATATAATGCCATGATACAATATATATACTTTATTTTAAGTGAAACCTTATAGTAAATTTTTTGATAAATATGGTTTTATATATTTATTATTATTATCATTTTTCGGATATGTTTTAAATTATATACATGATATGAGAGAGTTTATGAATGATATTTTATTTGTTATAAAGATAAAAGTCATTTTCTCATACAATTTTTTTTTATCTTTTTCCGTTTTGAGAATATTATAGTAGAAAAACTTGTACTCTTCATATTTGGCTGGAAAAATTAGAATTTGATAAAATATATTTTCTTTACAATATTTTAGTGTATTGAGATCAAAGAATTGATTATGTGTGTGATTAGTTAAATGTTGGATGATAATGTTGGCAATAGGAGAAAGATTAGTTAGTGACTAATCATTTTATGAGGTGCTAGTGGTAATATGTATGGTTATTATGGGAGTTGGTTATTTAAGAAATTATTAAAGATTTAGGTGAAGGATAGGATCTAATATATTATAAAACAATATTTTGAGATAAGAATTAGGTCCAACCCTTGGTTCCATTTTGGGACACGTTTTGATCTAAAAAGTGACTATTTTAATTAATTTGATGAGTAATTTTTCTTAAAGATTTATGTCAGATTAGAGGCTCCATTTTTTTCCAGGTCACTTTTCAATAGATATATATATATGCTTATATATCTTCACCACATACTCTTATTTAGCTAATAAGTAAAGTTTAAGTTAGTGGTGGCCATTGGTTTGCTTAAGTCCCACATTATATTCCCAGACCAATCCTATTTGATTATATTATCATACTACATATAATTTATATATTACTTAAGAACAAAGTACTACTCCACTATAGGAATTGTTCACCACCACCCATCCTCAATATGTATATACATATACTGCAGCTCACCGGTGTTGTCTGTTCACATATTTTTTTCAAGTACAATAATCGAATAGATCAACTATGGCAGTTAAAATCATAAGTTCGATATCAAGTCATTGAGCTCAGGTTTGAGGTATGTTAAGTCTAATCTTTCCTTCGTTTGGCATGATCCAAGTTACGAAACGTAAACGTAATGTTATCCCCTAAATGATTCTACTCTTAGTAGTTGAGGATGCCAATGTTATTCATTCCTATGAAATTTATTTCAAAGCATGTCTAAATATGTTCCTATGTCCCTATTGAAGCATTTGGGAAAGATGTTAATATTCATAACGAGTAATGACATTATATATGCATATACAATACTTATAAGAACATGACTATGTAGTTCTATTTACCACCGGGCCATGACCAGTTGAGCAGTTACTACCAGTTGGACATTTATGTATCGTTATTTATCATCGGTTGGGCAGGCGCATTATTTACCATCGAGCGACTATCGGTTGGGTCGTTACCACTGATCAGTTGGGCATTCCAGCAGTTAGATTTACGACGTTGATATAGCGGTATAAAGTAAGGTTATAAAATAAGAATGGTCATTGTGTATATTATGGGTCTCGATAGCATTTTAGGAGATCAGGTAGATTCATATCTCTCTTTTTTATGATTACTTACTAATGTGTTTTATTTTCGCCTTACATATTCAATACATTATTCGTATTGACGTCCCTTTGCCTGGGATATTGTGTTTCATGCCACGCAGGTTCAGGTAGTCGAGGAGAGGGTCTGTCATCGTAGATCGCCTCCAGTTATCAGCTTTTTATTGGTGAGATCCATTTCCTCCTGGAGTATTACCGAGTCAGGGTCATGTTTTTTTTTTGGGTATTGTAGGTATGTCGGGGGCCTGTCTCGACTGTATGACAGTTGTATATTCTTAGAGGCTTCATAGGCAGTACTAGTGGGTTATGTGTATAACAATTGCATGTTTGAGGCAAGCGGTCACATTCACATATAAAGATCATTTGTATAGTTCATTTGTTTCTCGAGTTATGTTATATAAGTTGTACCAGTTCATAATAGTTGTTATGTTTCGCATAGTTCGTCCCACCCATGTTTGGGGCGTGACAAAGTGATATCAGAGCAGTTCAATCCTAGGGAGTCTATGAAGTCGTGTCTATTGAGTCTCACGTATGAGTGTGTTGCGCGCCACACTTATAATTGGGAGGCTACCGTGCATTTAGAAAATATTACCCTTCTTTCACATTCCAGATCGTGTGATGTTAAGAGATCATTCTGCTTCATATGGGTAAGATAAAAACGATAAGTAATAGCAAAGTCTTTATTTAAAATCAGATGTGTCTTAGATGTGCAAATTGTGCGTTAGGATCTAGAGATACAATCCACATTCAAGGACGAATGTTTCTAAAGGGAAAATGATATAAAACCTCGTACCTTAGCATTAGGTCGTGTCGTAGTAAAATTCATGTAAACACGGGGAATTAAGGTCTTTTATAAGGTTGTAAATTGTTCAAGACAATGTTTTAAGGGTTGCGTAAGGATTAGAAGTTAAACGTGTAAGACTAGGTAAATTTTAAAAAATTTGAAACTGTTGTATAAAGCCATGATACAATATATATACTTTATTTTAAGTGAACTTTTAGTGAAAAAATTGATAAATATGATTTTGTATATTTATTATTATTATTATTATTATTATTTTTCGGATATGCTTTAAATCATTTTATGAGGTGCTAGTGGTAATATGTATGGTTATTATGTATATAACAATTGTATGTCCAAGGCTAGCGGTCGCATTCACATATAAAGATCATTTGTATAGTTCATTTGTTTCTCGAGTTATGTTATATAAGTTGTACCGGTTCATAATAGTTGTTATGTTTCGCATAGTCCGTCCTACCCATGTTTGGGGCATGACAAAGTAATATCATAGCAGTTTAGTCCTGAGGAATCTATGAAGTCGTGTCTATTGAGTCTCACGTATGGTTGTGTTGTGTGCCACTTATAATTGGGAGTCTACAGTGCATTTAGAAAATGTTACCCTTCTTTCACATTCCAGATCGTGTGATGTTAAGAGATCATTCTGCTTCATATGGGTAAGATAAAAATCGATAAGTAATAGCAAAGTCTTTATTTAAAATCAGATGTGTCTTAGATGTGAAAATCGTGCGTTAGGACCCAGAGTTACAATCCACATTCAAGGACGAATGTTTCTAAGGGGGAAATGATATAACACCATGTACCTTAGCATTAGGACGTCTCGTAGTAAAATCCATGTAAACACGGGGAATTAATGTCTTTTATAAGGTTGTAAATTGTTCAAGACAATGTTTTAAGGGTTGCTTAAGGATTAGAAATTAAACGTGTAAGACCACGTAAATTTTAAAAATTTTGAAACCGTTATATAATGCCATGATACAATATATACACTTTATTTTAAGTGAAAACTTTTAGTGAAAAAATTGATAAATATGATTTTATATATTTATTATTATTATTATTATTATTTTTCGGATATGCTTTAAATAATTTTATGAGGCGCTAGTGATAATATGTATGGTTATTATGTATATACCAATTGCATGTCTGATGCTAGCGGTCACATTCACTTATAAAGATCATTTGTATAGTTCATTTGTTTCTCGAGTTATGTTATATAAGTTGTACCGGTTCATAATTGTTGTTATGTTTCGCATAGTCCGTCCCACCCATGTTTGGGCATGACAAAGTGATATCAGAGCAGTTCAATCCTAGGGAGTCTATGAAGTCGTGTCTATTGAGTCTCACGTATGGGTGTGTTGTGCGCCACACTTATAATTCGGAGGCTACCGTGCATTTAGAAAATATTACCCTTCTTTCACATTACAGATCGTGTGATGTTAAGAGATCATTCTGCTTCATATGGGTAAGATAAAAAATGATAAGTAATAGCAAAGTCTTTATTTAAAATCAGATGTGTCTTAGATGTGCAAATCGTGCGTTAGGATCTAGAGATACAATCCACATTCAAGCACGAATGTTTCTAAAGGGAAAAGGTTATAAAACCTCGTACCTTAACATTAGGTCGTGTCGTAGTAAAATTCATGTAAACACGGGGAATTAAGGTCTTTTATAAGGTTGTAAATTGTTCAAGACAATGTTTTAAGGGTTGCGTAAGGATTAGAAGTTAAACGTGTAAGACTAGGTAAATTTTAAAAAATTTGAAACTGTTATATAAAGCCATGATACAATATATATACTTTATTTTAAGTGAAAACTTTTAGTGAAAAAATTGATAATATGATTTTGTATATTTATTATTATTATTATTATTATTATTATTATTATTATTATTATTATTATTATTATTATTATTATTATTATTATTATATGCTTTAAATAATTTTATGAGGCGCTAGTGGTAATATGTATGGTTATTATGTATATACCAATTGCATGTCTGATGCTAGCGGTCACATTCACTTATAAAGATCATTTGTATAGTTCATTTGTTTCTCGAGTTATGTTATATAAGTTGTACATGTTCATAATAGTTATTATGTTTCGCATAGTCCGTCTCACCCATGTTTGGGCATGACAAAGTGATATCAGAGCAGTTCAGTCCTAGGGAGTCTATTGTCTATTGAGTCTCACGTATGGGTGTGTTGTGCGCCACACTTATAATTCGGAGGCTACCGTGCATTTAGAAAATATTACCCTTCTTTCACATTACAGATCGTGTGATGTTAAGAGATCATTCTGCTTCATATGGGTAAGATAAAAAGCGATAAGTAATAGCAAAGTCTTTATTTAAAATCAGATGTGTCTTAGATGTGCAAATCGTGCATTAGGATCTAGAGATACAATCCACATTCAAGGACGAATGTTTCTAAAGGAAAAAGGATATAAAACCTTGTACCTTAGCATTAGGTCGTGTCGTAGAAAAATTCATGTAAACACGGGGAATTAAGGTCTTTTATAAGGTTGTAAATTGTTCAAGACAATGTTTTAAGGGTTGCGTAAGGATTAGAAGTTAAACGTGTAAGACTAGGGAAATTTTAAAAAATTTGAAACTGTTATATAATGCCATGATACAATATATATACTTTATTTTAAGTGAAAAGTTTTAGTGAAAAAATTGATAAATATAATTTTATATATTTATTATTATTATTATTATTCGGATATGCTTTAAATAATTTTTTGAGGCGCTAGTGGTAATATGTATGGTTATTATGTATATACCAATTGCATGTCTGATGCTAGCGGTCACATTCACTTATAAAGATCATTTGTATAGTTCATTTGTTTCTCGAGTTATGTTATATAAGTTGTACCTGTTCATAATAGTTGTTATGTTTCGCATAGTCCGTCCTACCCATGTTTATGGCATGACAAAGTGATATCAGAGCAGTTCAGTCCTAGGGAGTCTATGAAGTCGTGTCTATTGAGTCTCACGTATGAGTGTGTTGTGCGCCACACTTATAATTCGGAGGCTACCGTGCATTTAGAAAATATTACCCTTCTTTCACATTTCAGATCGTGTGATATTAAGAGATCATTCTGCTTCATATGGGTAAGATAAAAAGCAATAAGTAATAGCAAAGTCTTTATTTAAAATCAGATGTGTCTTAGATGTGCAAATCGTGCGTTAGGATCTAGAGATACAATCCACATTCAAGGACGAATGTTTCTAAAGGGAAAAGGATATAAAACCTCGTACCTTAGCATTAGGTCGTGTCGTAGTAAAATTCATGTAAACACAGGGAATTAAGGTCTTTTATAAGGTTGTAAATTGTTCAAGACAATGTTTTAAGGGTTGCGTAAGGATTAGAAGTTAAACGTGTAAGACTAGGTAAATTTTAAAAAAATTGAAACCGTTATATAATGCCATGATACAATATATATATTTTATTTTAAGTAAAAAGTTTTAGTGAAAAAATTGATAAATATGATTTTATATATTTATTATTATTATTATTATTATTCGGATATGCTTTAAATTATATACATGAGAGAGTGGTATTTTATTTATTATAATGATAAATGTCATTTTCTCATACAAATTGTTTTTTATCTTTTCTAATTTTGAGAATTTTATAGTAGAAAATTTTATACTCTTCATATTTGATTGGAAAAATTAGAAGAATTGGATAAAATACATTTTTTTATAATATTTTAGTGAATTGAGATCATAGAATTAATTATGTGTGATTAGTTAAATGTTGGATGGTAGTGAGAGACAAGAGAATTAATTATGGATATACACTAGGGGACATCATGTCCATGTGGCAATAGGAGGGAGATTAGTTAGTGACTAATCATTTTATGAGGTGCTAGTGGTAATATGTATGGTTATTATGGGAGCTGGGTATTTAAGAAATTATTAAAGATTTTGGTGAAGGATAGGATCTAACATATTATAAAACAATATTTTGAGATAAGAATTAGGTCCTACACTTGGCACCATTTTGGGACACGTTTTGGTCTAAAAAAAGTGACTATTTTAATTAATTTGATGAGTCATTTTTCTTGAAGATTTATATCAGATAAGAGGCTCCATTTTTTTTCCAGGTCACTTTCAATATATATATATATATATATATATATATATACATATATATATATCTTCACCACATACTCTTATTTAGCTAATAAGTAAAGTTTAAGTTAGTGGTGGCCATTGGTTTGCTTAAGTCCCAAGGTTGCCATTATATTCCAAGACCAATCCTATTTGATTATATTATCATACTACATGTAATTTATATATTACTTAAGAACAAAGTAGTACTCCACTAGAGGAATTGTTCACCACCACCCATCCTCAATATATATATATATATATATATATATATATATATACTGCAGCTCCTATGTGACTTTCATATGATACAAACCCACAAGTGATCTGCACTTCTTAGTAACATACCCATATCAAGTTGTCTATTCACATATTTTACTCAAGTACAATAGTCGAATAGATCAACTACGGCAGTTAAAAATCAGAAGTTCGATATCAAGTCATTAAGCTCAGGTTTAAGGTATGTTAAGTTTAATTTTTTCTTCGTTTGGCATGATCCAAATTACGAAACGTAACGTAAGATGTCCATGTTATTCATTCATATGAAATTTATTTAAAGCATGTCTAAATATGTTCCTAGGTCCCTATTGAAGCGTTTGGGAAAGATATTAATATTCATAACGTAATCGGAGGGTGAACGACTATAGGTCACTCCAGAAGATGTTCTAATGATCCTAAAAGTCTTTTCGTGCATTGTATGTACATAGGTAAACTAGTAATGTCATTATATACGCATATACAATACTTATAAGACATGTAATAGGGAAGAAGATGACAAGGACAAAAAGTCTTCCAATGGATGACTAGGCCGAGGGATTAAGGACAAAGTGGCAAGGACAATAATGATCTAGAAGATAAGGCTTCCTAGAAGGCAATTGATGAACCAACTAGTTCATGAATTTGGCTACTTGAAGACACCAAAATCGGCCAAGGGGAAGATCAAGAGTTGGCCGAATGATTCATCAAAGCAAATACAAAGAATGGAAGCTTCCAAACATATTCCAAGAAGATGAGATTTTTGGAAGAACCAAGTTCATGCATTCTTCTACATGGAAATCACAAAAGGGTGTGAAAGATATTGGGTTCATCCTTGTCTCCAAGTAAAACCAAAACCTTTCCCATTGTTCCCAATGGCCGAGAAGTTCCTTGATCTCCAAGTAAACCTGAACCCTTCTCTATTTGTCCCCACCTAGGTCGTGTAGTTTGTGTATTTTATTATTCTTCTAGAAAGGTCCATGTGTTACTATAAATAGGACCTTTAGGATAATATAAATACTTGGTTGTGAATGAAATATAAACTTGAGTGTTTACTCACAAACTAAGGTATTCAACTTGTGTGTTATGTACATTAGTTGGTCCTTGTGTGGGCCTTAGTTCTTGTGTGAACCACCCTCCCTTCGGTGTAAGTCTTGGTTAGGACTTGTGTGACCTAATAAAAACCCAAGCTTAAGGAACCCCCTTGGTTGCAAGTGAACGTTGGAACTTGTGTGATCCAACCTAACTTAAGCCTAGGGTATATCTTAATGTTTTCGTCCACCCTTACTTGGTTTGTATTCGGGCATGTACTTAGCAATCCCGATCAAGTCCTTGTGAAATTAGTCACCTTCATCTTGGTGTCGACTCGGCCATTAAAACCCCCGTGTCCATATCCTTGACATATCGACCGCACCTCACTTAAACTACATCGACCAAACACTTCACCAAATCAAACATCCTACATTTGGTGTGTACTCGGACTTACACCTCGCATTCTATGTTCATCCCTCGTCCAAACCACCTCATTTCTTTCACCAGCACATCCCAAAATACTTCCCTAATAACCACTATAAATGTCACTACCCGAGACCATATGTATCCACCGTCCAAGCCCGATAATAACAAACAGTCCACCAAAACCAACTTTGTCGAGACCTCACTATTTAGGTTCATTTCCGTGGCCTTGACACCACAAAACCACCAAGTCCTGGTCATCACCCTGGCCCTCAACACACCCGTGACTACTCCACAAAATGCCTAATCCTGATTCCAAACACAACTACCTGAAACAGCCAACAAACACCACACTGCCCGGCCAAGCTGAGAACCCGAGACCCCCTACTTTGGCATCCATTTTCGGGTCAACCCGAATATAACCAAGACCCGACCCACTTACCCACCAACACCCCTCCTTATATACATCAGGTTGGGCACGCGAATTATTTACCATCGAGCGACGACCGATTGTGCCGTTACAACTGATTAGTTGGCAGTCGAACAATTAGATTTATGACGTTGATTTAGGCGCATAAAGTAAGGTTATAAGATAAGAATGATCGTTTGTATATTATGGGCCTCGATGATATTTTAGGAGTTCATGTTGATTCATATCTCTCTCTCTTTTATGATTACTTACTAATGTGTTTTAGTTTCACCTTACATATTCAGTACATTATTCGTACTGACGTCCCTTTACATGGCAATGTTGTGTTTTATGCCACGCAGGTTCAGGTAGGCGAGGAGAGGGTCTGTCATCGTAGATCTCCTCCAGTTATAAGCTCTTGTTGGTGAGCTCCATTTCCTCCTGGAGTATTACCGAGACAGGGTCATGTTAATTATTTTTGGTATTTTAGGTATGTCGGGGGCCTGTCCCAACTGTAAGACAGTTGTATACTCTTAGAGGCTTTATAGGCAGTACTAGTGGGTTATGTGTATAACAATTGCATGTTTGAGGCTAGCAGTCACATTCACATATAAAGATCATTTGTATAGTTCATTTGTTTCTCAAGTTATGTTATATAAGTTGTACCAATTCATATTAGTTGTTATGTTTTGCATAGTCCGTCCCACCCTTGTTTGGGGTGTGACAAAGTGATATTAGAGCATTTCAGTCCTATGGAGTCTATGAAGCCATCTGTAGTAGAGTCTCACTTATGGATGTGTTGCGTGCCACACTTATAATTGGGAGGCTACAGGGCATTTAGAAAATGTCACCCTTCTTTCACATTTCAGATCGTGTGATGCTAAAATATCATTCTGCTTAATATGGGTAAGATAAAAAGCGATAAGAAATAGCAAAGTCATTATTTAAGATCAGACGTGTCGTACATGTGCGAATCGTGCGTTAGCACCCAGAGTTACAATCCACATTCGAGGACGAATGTTTCTAAGGAGGGAAGGATGTACACCCCGTACCTTAGCATTAGGACGTGTCATGGTAAAATATATGTAAACACGGGGAATTAAGGTCTTTTATATGGTTGTAAATTGTTCAAGACAATGTTTTAAGGGTTGCGTAAGGATTAGAGGTTAAACATGTAAGACCCCGTAAATTTGATTTTTTTTTAAACCGTGATATAACGACATGATACAATATATATATATATACTTTATTATAAGCGAAAAAATAGAATTTGATCAAATATATATTTTTATAATATTTTAGTGAATTGAGATCAAAAAACTAATTATGTGTGTGATTAGTTAAATGTTGGATGATAGTGGAAAACTAAAGAATTAATTATGAATATACACTAGGGAACATCATGTCCATGTGGCAATAGGAGGGAGATTAGTTAGTGACTAATCATTTTATGTGGTTCTAGTGGTAATATGTATGATTATTATGGGAGTCGGTTATTTAAGAAATTATTAAAGATTTAGGTGAAGGATAGGATCTTACATATTATAAAACAATATTTTGAGATAAGAATTAGGTCCTACACTTGGCACCATTTTGGGACATGTTTTGGTCTAAAAAATTGACTATTTTAATTAATTTGATGAGTCATTCTGCTTGAAGATTTATATCAGATAAGTGGCTCCATTTATTTTCCAGGTCACTTTCAATATATATATATATATATATGCTTATATATCTTCACTACATACTCTTATTTAGATAATAAGTAAAGTATAAGTTAGTGGTGGTCCTTCATTTGCTTAAGTACCAAGGTTACCATTATATTCCAAGACCAATCCTATTTGATTACATTATCATCCTACATGTAATTTATATATTACTTAAGAACATAGTAGTACTCCAATATAGGAATTATTCACTACCACCCATCCTCAATATGTATATACATATACTACAACTCCTATCTGACGATTTCATACGATACAAACCCACAAGTGATATGCACTTCTTAGTAACATACCCATATCAAGGTTGTTGTATATTCACATAGTTTACTTAAGTACAATAGTTGAATAGATAAACTACGACAGTTAAAAATCAGAAGTTCGATATCAAGTCATTGAGCTCAGGTTTGAGGTATGTTAAGGCTAATATTTCCTTCGTTTGTCATGATCCTAGTTACAAAACATAAATGTAATGTTATCCAATAAATGATTCTACTCTTAATAGTTAAGGATGTCCATGTAACTCATTCCTATGAAATTTATTTCAAAGCATGTCTAAATATGTTCCTAGGTCCCTATTGAAGCATTTGGGAAAGATGTTGATATTCATAACATAATCGGTGGGTGAACGACTATAGGTCACTCCGAAAGATATTCTAATGATCATGAAAGACTTTTCGTGCATTGTATGTACATAGGTAAATGAGTAATGGAATTATATACGCATATACAGTACTTATAAGAGCATGACTATGTAGTTCTATTTGTCACCGGGCACGATCGGTTGGGCAGTTACCACCAGTTAGGCAGTTTATATATCGTTATTTACCACCAGTTGGAAAATTATGTATCGTTATTTACCACCAGTTGGGTAGACACATTATTTAGCACCGAGCGACGACCGGTTGGGCCGTTACCACTGATCATTTGGGCAGTCGAGCAATTAGATTTATGATGTTGATATTACGTTATAAAGTAAGGTTATAAAATAAGAATGGTCATTATGTATATTATAGGTCTAAATGGCATTTTATGAGTTAAGGTTGATTCGTATCTCTCTCTTTTATGATTACTTACTAATGTGTTTTCTTTTTACCTTACATATTCAGTACATTATTCGTACTAACGTCCCTTTGTCTGGGGATGTTGTGTTTCATGCTACGCAGGTTCAGATAGGCGAAGAGAGGGTTCGTCATCGTAGAACGCCTCCAGTTATCAGCTTTTGTTAGTGAGCTCCATTTCCTACTGGAGTATTACCGATTTAGGGTCATGTTTATTTTCTTTTTTTTGGTATTGTACGTATGTCGGGGGCCTGTCCCGACTGTATGACAGTTGAATACTCTTAGAGGCTTCATAGGCAGTACTAGTGGGTTATGTGTATAACAATTGCATGTCTGAGGCTAGTGGTCACATTCACATATAAATATCATTTGTATAATTCATTTGTTTCTCGAGTTATGTTATATAAGTTATACTGGTTCATAATAGTTGTTATGTTTCTCATAGTCCGTCCCACCCTAGTTTGGGGCGTGACAAAGTGATATCATAGCAGTTCAGTCCTAGGGAGTCTATAAAGTCGTGTCTAGTAGAGTCTCATTTATGAGTGGGTTGAGCGTCACACTTATAATTGGGAGGCTACATGCATTTAGAAAATGTTACACTTCTTTCACATTCCAGATCGTGTGATGTTAAGAGATTATTCTGTTTCATATGGGTAATATAAAAAGCGATAAGTAATAGCAAAGTCTTTGTTTCAGACGTGTCTTAGATGTGCAAATCGTACGTTAGCACCCAGAGTTACAATCTACATTCGAGAACAACTATTTCTAAGTAGAGAAGGATGTAACACCCCGTTCCTTAGCGTTAGGACGTGTCGTAGTAAACTCCATGTAAACACGGAGAATTAAGGTCTTTTATAAGGTTGTAAATTGTTCAAGACAATGTTTTAAGGGTTGCATAAGGATTACAGGTTAAACGTGTAACACCCTGTAAATTTGAAATTTTTTGAAACGATTATATAATGCCATGATACAATATATATACTTTATTTTAAGTGAAACCTTTTAGTAAAAAATTTGATAAATATGAATTTATATATTTATTATTACTATTACTATTATTATTTTTCGGATATGCTTTAAATTATATACATGATATGAGAGAGTTTATGAATGGTATTTTATTTATTATGAAGATAAATGTCATTTTTTCATACAATGTTTTTATCTTTTCCCGTTTTGAGAATATTATAGTAGAAAAATTTATACTCTTCATATTTGGTTGGAAAAATTAGAATTTTATAAAATATATATATTTTTTATAATATTTTAGTGAATTGTGATCGAAGAATTAATTATGTGTGTGATTAGTTAAATGTTGGATGGTAGTGAGAGACAAAAAATTTAATTATGGATATACACTAGGGGACATCATGTCCATGTGGCAATAGGAGGGAGATTAGTTAGTGACTAATCATCTTATGAAGTGCTAGTAGTAATATGTATGGTTATTATGGGAGTTGGTTATTTAAGAAATTATTAAAGATTTAGGTGAAGGATAGGATCTAACATATTATAAAATTTTATTCAACCAATCAATGTTGCTTTTTCTGATATCAATGCTAGCATATCTTGTTTGGTGATATGTACTGAGGGATAATATTTTCAGATAAGAATTAGGTCCTACAATTGGCTCCATTTTGGGAAATGTTTTGATCTAAAAAAAATGACTATTTTAATTAATTTGATGAGTCATTTTTCTTGAAGATTTATGTCAGATAAGAGGCTCCATTGTTTTTCCACGTTACTTCAAATATATATATATATATATATATATATATATGTGTGTGTGTGTGTGTGTGTGTGTGTTTATATATCTTCACGACATACTCTTATTTAGCTAATAAGTAAAGTTTAAGTTAGTGGTGACCATTGGTTTACTTAAGTCCCAAAGTTGCCATTATATTCCAAGACCAATCCTATTTGATTACATTATCATAGTACATGTAATTTATATATTACTTAAGAATAAAGTAGTACTCCACTAGAGGAATTGTTCACCACCATCCATCATAAATATGTATATACATACACTGCAACTTCTATGTGACGATTTCATACAATGCAAACCCACAAGTGATCTGGACGTCTTAGTAACATACCCATATAAGGGTTGTTGTCTGTTCACATATTTTACTCAAGTATAATAGTCGAATAGATGAACTACGCCAGTTCAAAATCAGAAGTTCGATATCAAGTCATTGAGCTCAGGCTTGAGGTATGTTAGTGCTAATCTTAGCTTCGTTTGGCATAATCCAGTTATGAATCGTAAACGTAATATTATCCCATAAATGATTCTACTCTTAGTAGATAAGGATGTACATGTTATTCATTCCTATGAAATCTATTTCAAAGCATGTCTAAATATGTTTCAAGGTCCTTATTGAAGCATTTGGGAAAGATGTTAATATTCATAACGTAATCGAAGGGTGAACGACTATAGGTCACTCGAAATATGTTCTATGATCCTGAAAGGCTTTTGTACATAGGTAAACGAGTAATGTCATTATATATGCATATACAGTACTTATAAGAGCATGACGATGTAGTTCTATTTACCACCGGATCACGATCAAGTTGGTTCGTTACCACCAGTTGGGCAGTTATGCATTGTTATTTACCACCGATTGGGAAGGTGCATTATTTACCACCGAGCTACGGCCGGTTGGACAATTACCACTGATTAGTTGGGCAGCTGAGTAGTTAGACTTATGACATTAATATAGCGGTATAAAGTAAGGTTATAAGATACGAATGATCATTATGTATATTATAGATCTCAATGGCATTTTACGAGTTCAGGTTGATTCATATCTCTCTCTCTCTTTTATGATTACTTACTAATGTGTTTTATTTATGCATTACATATTCAGTACATTATTCGTACTGACGTCCATTTGGCTGAAGACGTTGTGTTTCATGCCACACAGGTTCAGGTAGGCTAGGAGAGGGTTCGTCATCGTAGATCGCCTCTAGTTATTAGCTTTTGTTGGTGAGCTCCATTTTTTCCTGGAGTATTACCGAGTCAAGGTCGTGTTTATTTTTTTTGGTATTGTAGGTATGTCTGGGGCCTGTCCCGATAGTATGATAGTTGTGTACTCTTAGAGGCTTCATATATAGTACTAGTGGATTATGTGTATAATAATTGCATGTTTGAGGCTAGCAGTCACATTCACATATAAAGATCATTTGTATAGTTCATTTGTTTCTCGAGTTATGTTATATAAGTTGTACCGGTTCATAATAGTTGTTATATTTCTCATCGTCCGTCCCACCCTAGTTTGGGGCGTGATCAAGTTATATCAGAGCAGTTCAATCCTAGGGAGTCTATAAAGCCGCGTCTAGTATAATCTACCTTATGAGTGTGTTGAGCGCCACACTTATAATTGGGAGGATACATGTATTTAGAAAATGTTACCCTTCTTTCATACTCCAGATCATGTGATGGTAAGAGATTATTCTACTTCATATGGGTAAGATAAAAAGAAATAAGTAATAGCAAAGTCTTTATTTCAGATCAGACGTGTCTTAGATGTGCAAATCGTGCGTTAGCACCTAGAGTTACAATCTACATTCGAGAACAAATATTTCTAAGTGGAGAAGGATGTAACACCCCGTTTCTTAGCGTTAGGACGTGTCGTAGTAAACTCCATGTATAGACGGGGAACTAAGGTCTTTTATAAGGTTGTAAATTGTTCAAGACAATGTTTTAAGGGTTGCGTAAGGATTATAGGTTAAACGTGTAACACCGTATAAATTTGAAATTTTTTGAAACGGTTATATAATGCCATGATACAATATATATACTTTATTTTAAGTGAAACCTTTTAGTAAAAAAATTGATAAAGATGATTTTATATATTTATTATTATTATTATTATTATTATTATTATTATTATTATTATTATTATTATTATTATTATTATTATTATTTGTATATGATTTAAATTATATACATTATATGAGAGAGTTTATGAATGGTATTTTATTTATTATAAAGATAAAAGTCATTTTCTCATACAAATTTTATTTTATATTTTCCTGTTTTGGTAATTTTATAGTAGAAAAAATTATACTCTTCATATTTGGTTGTAAAAAATAGAATTTGATAAAATATATATATTTTTATTATATTTTAGTGAATTAAGATCAAATAATTAATTATGTGTGTGATTTATTAAATGTTGGATGGTAGTGGGAGATAAAAAAAAATTATGGATATACACTAGGGGACATCATGTCCATGTGGCCATAGGAGTGAGATTAGTTAGTGATTAATCATTTTATGAGGTGCTAATATTGATATGTATGGTTATTATGGGAGTTGGTTATTTAAGAAATTATAAAGATTTAGGTGAAGGATAGGATCTAACATATTATAAAATAATACTTTCAGATAAGAATTAGGTCCTACAGTTGGCTCCATTTTGGGACACGTTTTGATCTAAAAATTGACTATTTTAATTAATTTGATGAGTCATTTTTCTTGGTGATTTATGTCAGATAAGAGGCTCCATTGTGTTTCTATGTCACTTCAAATAGATATATGTTAGGGTCGGTATTCCAATTTCGAGTGAGGAATGGACACTCCTAAATTACGTAAGATGAATACACAATGTTTTTGTCCAAACAAAAAAGATGATCCTTTTCATTATAACACACACTTATTTATATACATATATAATAACCTGCCACTAAGCCACTACGCCAATTGTGGGGGCATAACTCCCCATGATTGAGATTAGTAGCCATTAATTCACACAACACATACTAACAATACCCACTACATTAAGGAATTAAAACAACTACTACCACTAATGAAATAATGCCTAAATAAATGGACTCTTAAAGCTGGAAATCCTTGACCCAAATTGGGGCTTGTTGGGTGTGTTTGGGCCTACTCGGCTTATAGCTTGGGCCCTGTTGACAGATAGAGCGTTGGCCCACATCAATTCCCTTCCCTTCAAAATGGGCCTTGTCCTCAATGCCCATGGAATTAGTAAGTTGCGGCTGACTTGAACTGGCCCGGTCATCCCTCTGCCTTCCTAGCGATCTGTTCGAGGTGAGGATTAACTAAATCCATCAATTTCTTGGATTCCCAAGTATGCTCAGTAGGTGAAGAATTTTCCCACTAAACTAAAACTTGCTTTTCCTTTCTCCCTTTCTTCCACACCGTGCGCTCATCCACGATAAATTCAGGCTTCAGGGAAAATGGCTCATCTTCGATGATGCCTAGTAAATTTGCACTAGGGGGGGTGTTTCTCCCAAGTGAGGTTTGAGGAGTGATATGTGGAAAATAGGGTGGATGCGGCACCCGTCTCAGAGGTCAAGCTCATATACTACCGTGCCAATTTTCCGCAGTACTTGAAATGACCCATAATATTTCTCTGCAAGCTTGGTGGAGTTGTGGCTGTGTAGAGTCACTTGTCTATAGGTTCAGAGTTTAACATAGACCTAGTACCCTACACTGAATTCCTTTTCCATTCATTTTTTATTTGCATGGGCTTCCATTTGTTGATGGTTTTATGGAGAGCTTCCTTAAGTTTGGCTAGGAGATTGTTTCTGTGGGTTAGAGTTGAGTCGATGGTCACATTTTGGGATTTTCCCGATAGATATTGAGTCACTGTTGGTGGTGGGCGGCCGTATAGTGCTTGGAAGGGGGTGGTTTTGATGGTCGTATGGTGGCTCGTATTATACCAATATTTCGCGAGGGCTAAGTACCGGGTCCAATAGCGGGGTTCGTCACTGACAAAGAAACATAGATAGGTCTGGAGGTTGCGATTAACGACTTTGGTTTGCCCATCTGTCTCCGGATGGTACGCGCTGTTGTAAGTTAATTTAGTACCCAACTGTAAGAAGAGTTCTTGCCAAAACTTACTTAGAAAGAATGGGTCACGATTCGAAACTATGGTTTTGGGCATTCCATGAAGCTTGCATATGTCAGTGAGGTATATAGAAGCTAGGTATGAAGCTGTGTATTTGGTGGGTAATGCTATAAAGTGGGCGAATTTGGTTAATCGGTCAACAATCACCCAAACAATAGTTTCGCCACCGGATATGGGAATGTCGGTTATCAAGTCCATACTTATGTCTTCCCATACTTGGTTTGGTACGGGGAGGGATTGGAGTAATCCATATGGTTTGTGGTTTACTGGTTTGTTCTGTTGGCAAATGGAGCAGTTGTTACAAATTGCTCAATTTTTTTCCTCATTGCAGGCCACGCAAATGCCGTCGATATGCGACTTAAAGTCGCCTTAATTCCCAAGTGACCACCACAGGGAGAAGAATGATATTCTTCTATTAATTGCGACTGCATCCCTGTTTTATGAGGTACATATAATTTCTTATCGATAAAAACCAAACCATTAAGTACCTTAAATTTTTCATTGACCCTTGATTCTGAAGAGATTTTGTTTAGTATCTCCGTTCCAACTTTAGTGGTGGTGTAAAAATCCTTTAACTGCGTAATCCATGGAATAATGGGTCCTGAAATAGTAGTGAATTGGGGTTGCTCCACCCGCGATAATGCATCAACAACTTGTTTCTCCTTCCCGCGCTTGTATCTGATTTCATACTCAAAACCAATCAATTTAGTGAGCCACTTCTACTGTTCTGATGTTTGGATTGCTTGAGAAAGTAAGTGTCGTATGCTCCTGTGATCCGTATAGATAATAAACCTTCTTCCAAGAAAATAATGCCTCAACTTTTTTACTGCTTCAGTAATAGCATAGAGTTTTCTTGTGTATGTGGAAGCTGCTTGCATACGAGGCACTAGTTTCTTGCTGAAAAATGCCAAAGGGTGGTCCGATTGCGACAAGACCACACCAATGGCAACACCACTAGCATCCGTTGTGACTTCGAATTCTCTATCAAAGTCGGGTAGAGCCACAACCAGGAGGGTGGTCATGCATTCTTTCAATTTCCTGAACACTTCAGTAGCCTTGATACTACATGCAAATTCTCCCTTTTTAACAAGTCAGTGAGAGGTAAAGAAAAAGATGCATAATTCCTCATGAATCGCCAGTAATAACCAGTAAGGCCTAGGAAGCCCCGTAAAGCCGTAATAGTGGAAGGTGCGGGCCATTCCAAAATGGCCTGAATTTTGTCCGAATCCACACTTACTCCATCGCTGGAAATTAGATGTCCCAGATAATACACTTTTTTCTCTCCAAATACATATTTTGACAATTTGGCATAATACTTATGAGTATGGAGTAAGGAAAAGACATTGGAGAGGTGTTCTATATGCTTAACCCATCCGGTACTATATATGAGTATGTCGTCAAAGAAAACCAGCACAAATCGCCTCAATTGTTCCCGAAACAAATCATTCATTGTTACCTGAAAGGTAGAAGGAGCGTTGGACAATCCAAATGGCATCACTATAAATTCGTAATGCCCATCGAATGTCCGGAAGGCTGTTTTGTGCACGACTTGAGGATCCATCCGAATGTGGTGGTATCCGGACCTCAAGTCAATTTTTGAGAACATTGTAGCTCCTTTCAGTTCATCTACAATTTCATCCACCATAGGAAATGGGAATCGATCACGAACATTGATAGCATTTAAAGCTCGATAGTGAACACAGAATCTCCAAGTACTATTTTTTTTGTGAACCAATAATATTGGTGATGAGTACGGGATTTTACTTGGCCGAATCACTCATTCGTCTAGCATTTCTCCAATGAGTTTCGTCATAATTTCCTTCTAAAAATGAGGGTAACAGTAGGGTCACACATTGACGGGTTTGGCATTGGGTTGGAGATGTATTTGGTGGTCGTGCTTGCGGCTGGTTGGGATTTTAGTGGGGGTTTTGAAAATGTGGTGGTATTCTTTTAGTAGTTGTCGTAGTTCTGGGAGTAGATTGGGATGGTCGTATTTGAGTGTAGGCGAAGGAGGGGTGGGCTCATGCGTGACGGCATGTAGGGATAAGATCAAACCCGTGGTGATCATTCTATTTAGTTGAGCTGAGGTTGAGAAGGTTAAAGTGGGTTCATTGGTTAACTGAACTTATTTTTCATGGTGGTTAAAGCTCATTTACGGTATGGAGAAATCTATGGTAACAACCCCTAGTGTGCTTAGCCACTGAACTCCAAGAATGACATCGGCCCCTTGAATAGGTAAAATTTAAAATGGAATATTGAATTCTTGTCCCTTCAATTTCACCTTAACATCTAGGCAGTGACCCATGCATTCCAGAAATTCACCATTCCCTACCATTACCATGACATTGGTAAGCATTAAAATCGATAACTCGAGTTGATCTGCGATCCGAGGTTGTAGGATATTATGCGTGCTGCCAGAATCGATCAAGGCTGTAAACTCTCTGCCCTTGATAGTGCAGTGGGCTCGCAGAGTTTGGGGAGCTGAGACTCCTAAATAGGCCGCCATGGACAGATGAATAATACCCTCATCTCGTTCCAGCGAGCTATATTCCCTCGGCATCGTATCTTCAATTTCCCCTTCCCCATTTTCTTCTTCTTCATGGGCCTCCATAGTTGAGAATACTTGTTCAGTAGTCTCATTGACTACAATAATGAGAAATTCAGGCTTTTTTCATATATGTCCAGGTTGCCATTTATCCTCACAACTAAAGCACACTCATTTGGCTCGCCTCCGTTGGATCTCAGGTTGGGTGAGTCTTCACACGGGTAGATTTTGTGGTGGTCATGGGGCTGTGGGTAACTATGGGAAAGTAGTGGGCTGTTTGATGGGATTTGTGTAGCTGGAATTTGTTGGGTAATTGGGTTGGGGATAGTAACGCGGGGTTTGATTTATTTTGGAGTTGGGTTCTTTCATTTTGGCTTCTATTAATTTGGCCAGCCCAATTGATTCAGTGATGGTCTGTGGTTTTAAGACCGCGAGCTCTTAATGTATTTCCTCTCACAACCTTGAAATGAAACAGTTTAAAATCGCAACAGATGATAGTCCTTCCACACAATTGCAATTTTTTTCAAACTCTTCTTGAAATTCCATAACCGATCCTTTTTGCTTGAGTTTAAAGAGTGAGGCTTGATGATTTTCATATGAACTTGGCCCGAATCGTACTTCTAAAGCTCTCATAAACTGATCCTACTCACCGAGTTGGTGATATGGGTGCATCCATTTATACCAACTCAAGGTTGGTCCCTACATGCAAAATGAGGCTATCATTAATCATTTATCGGGAGGCACATGATAATAATTGTAATATTGATCAGCTTGAAAAATCCAATACAAGGAGTTAGTTCCATCGAAGAATGGAAGGTTTAGTTTAGGCGGCTTTATAGTGGTTGATGGGGTTGAAAACTTCATAGATTTGCGGTAGGGGTGAGTGTGGTTGTGAGTACGAGGGCCCTTCTTGGTAATACGGGTTCATATGAACGGTTAGGGTGATGTGGTGAAAATTAGTTGATATCGTCGAGTCGGGCTCAGAGGTCATTTATGACTTCAGTGAGAGACATTACGGAATCCTTCAATGCATCGAATTCTTCCGTGGTGGGTGTTTTATTTTGCTTGGGAGGCATGGTACTCTGGATGAAAGAACCAAATGGTTAGGGTCGGTATTCCAATTTCGAGTGAGGATTGGACACTCCTAAATTATGTAAGATGAATATGCAATGTTTTTGGCCAAAAGAAAAAGATGAGCATTTTCATTATAACACACACCTCTTTATATACATAGATAACAACCTACCACTACTGCCACTAAGCCACTACGCCAATTGTGGGGGCATAACTCCCCATGATTGAGATTAGTAGCCACTAATTCACACAACACAAACTAACAATACCCACTACATTAAGGAATTAAAACAACTACTACCACTAATGAAATAATGCCTAAATAAATAGACTCTTAAAGCTGGAAATCCTTGACCCAAATTGGGGCTTGTTGGGTGCGTTCGGGACTACTCGGCTTATAGCTTGGGCCCTGTTGACAGATAGAGCATTGACCAACATCAATATGTATATATATATATATATATATATATATGTGTGTGTGTGTGTGTGTGTGTGTGTGTGTGTGTGTGTGTGTGTGTGTGTGTTTATATATCTTCACCGCATACTCTTATTTAGCTAATAAGTAAAGTTTAAGTTAGTTGTGACCATTAATTACTTAAGTCCCAAAGTTTCCATTATATTCCAAGACCAATCCTATTTGATTACATAATCATAGTACATGTAATTTATATATTACTTAAGAACAAAGTAGTACTCCACTAGAGTAATTGTTCAACACCACCCATCCTCAACATGTATATACATTTACTGCAGCTTCTATGTGACAATTTCATACAATACAAACCCACAAGTGATCTGCACTTCTTAGTAACATGCCCATATCAAGGTTGTTGTCTATTCACATATTTTACTCAAGTACAATAGTCAAATAGATGAACTACGCCAGTTCAAAATCAGAAGTTCGATATCAAGTCATTGAACTCAGGTTTCAGGTATGTTAAGACTAATCTTACCTTCGTTTGGCATAATCCAGTATTGAACCGTAAACGTAATGTTATCCCATAAATGATTATACTCTTAGTAGTTAAGGATGTCCATGTTATTCATCCCTATGAAATTTATTTTATATCATGTCTAAATATGTTCCTAGGTCCATATTGAAGCATTTGGGAAAAATGTTGATATTCATAACGTAATCGGAGGGTGAACGACTATAGGTCACTCCGAAAGATGTTCTAATGATCCTGAAAGGTTCGTGCATTGTATATACATAGGTAAACGAGCAATTTCATTATATACATATATACAGTACTTATAAGAGCATGACTATGTAGTTTTATTTATCACTAAGCCATGATCGATTGGACAGTTACCACCAGTTGGGCAGTTATGTATTGTTATTTACCACCAGCTGGGCAGGCGCATTATTTATCACCGAGCGACAATCGGTTGGGCTGTTACCATTGATCAGTTGGGCAGTCGAGCAGTTAGATTTATGACATTGATATAGCGGTATAAAGTAAGGTTATAAGTTAAGAATGATCATTATGTATATTATGGGCCTCGATGGTATTTTAGGAGTTCAGGTTGATTCGTATCTCTCTCTTTTATGATTACTTACTAATGTGTTTTATTTTCACTTACATATTCAGTACATTATTAGTACTGACATCTCTTTGTCTGAGGATGTTGTGTTTCATGCCACGCAGGTTCAGGTAGGAGAGGAGAGGGTCTATCGTCGTAGAACGACTTAAGTTATCAGCTTTTGTTAGTGAGCTCCATTTCCTCCTGGAGTATTACCAAATTAGGGTCATGTTTATTTTCTTTTTTTTTGTTATTGTACGTATGTCGGGGGCCTGTCCCGACTGTATGATAGTTGAATACTCTTAGAGGCATCATAGGCAGTACTAGTGGGTTATGTGTATAACAACTGCATGTTTGAGGCTAGCGTCACATTCATATATAAAGATCATTTGTATAATTCATTTGCTTCTCGAGTTATGTTATATAAGTTGTACTGGTTCATAATAGTTGTTATGTTTCTCATAGTCCGTCCCACCCTGGTTTGAGCGTGACAAAGTGATATCAAAGCAGTCAGTCCAAGAGAGTGTATGAAGTCGCGTCTAGTAGAGTCTACCTTATGAGTGTGTTGAGCGCCACACTTATAATTGGGAGGCTACAGGCATTTAGAAAATGTTACCCTTCTTTCACATTCCAGATCGTGTGATGTTAAGAGATTATTCTGCTTCATATGGGTAAGATAAAAAAGTAATAAGTAATAGCAAAGTCTTTATTTCATATCAAATGTGTCTTAGATGTGCAAATCGTGCGCTAGCACCCAGAGTTACAATCTACATTCGAGAACAAATATTTCTAAGCGGAGAAGGATGTAACACCCCGTTCCTTAGCATTAGGACGTGTCGTAGTAAACTCCATGTAAACACTGGGAATTAAGGTCTTTTATAAGGTTGTAAATTGTTCAAGACAATGTTTTAAGGGTTGCGTAAGGATTAGAGGTTAAACGTGTAACACCCTATAAATTTGAAATTTTTTGAAACAGTTATATAATTCCATGATACAATATATTTACTTTATTTTAAGTGAAACCTTTTAGTAAAAAAAATAATAAATATGATTTTATATATTTATTATTATTATTATTATTATTATTATTATTATTATTATTATTATTATTTAGATATTCTTTACATTAAATACATGATATGATAGAGTTTATGAATGGTATTTTATTTATTATAAAGATAAAAGTCATTTTCTCATACAATGTTTTTATCTTTTCCAGTTTTGAGAATATTATAGTAGAAAATATGGTTGGAAAATAAGAATTTTATAAAATATATATTTTTTTATAATATTTTTGTGATTATAGATCGAAGAATTAATTATGTGTGTGATTAGTTAAATGTTGGATGGTTGTGGGAGATAAAAAATTGAATTATGGATATACACTAGGGGATATCATGTCCATGTGGCAATAGGAGGGGGATTAGTTAGTGACTAATCATTTTATGAGGTGCTAGTAGTAATATGTATGGTTATTATGAGAGTTGGTTATTTAAGAAATTATTAAAGATTTTGGTCAAGGATAGGATCTAACATATTATAAAATGGTATTTTCAGATAAGAATTGGGTCCTACGGTTGGCTCCATTTTGGGACACGTTTTGATCTAAAAAATGACTATTTCAATTAATTTGATGAGTCATTTTGCTTGAAGATTTATGTCAGATAAGAGGCTCCATTGTTTTTCCACGTCACTTCGAATATATATATATATACATATGTGTGTGTGTGTGTGTTTATATATCTTCACCACATACTCTTATTTAGCTAATAAGTAAAGTTTAAGTTAGTGGTGACCATTTTTTTACTTAAGTCCCAAAGTTGCCATTATATTTCAAGACCAATCCTATTTGATTACATTATCATAGTACATGTAATTTATATATTACTTCAGAATAAAGTAGTACTCCACTAGAGAAATTGTTCACCACCACCCATCCTAAATATGTATATACATATATTGCAGCTTCAATGTGACGATTTCATACAATACAACCCCACAAGTGATCTGGACTTCTTAGTAACATACCCATATAAGGATTGTTGTCTGTTCACATATTTTACTCAAGTTCACATATTTTACTCTAAGTACAATAGTCGATTAGATGAACTACGCCAGTTAAAAATTAGAAGTTCGATATCAAGTCATTGAGCTCAGGTTTGAGGTATGTTAAGACTAATCTTACCTTCGTTTGGCATAATCTAGTTATGAATCGTAAACATAATATTATCCCATAAATGATTCTACTCTTAGTAGTTAAGGATGTCCATGTTATTCATTCATAAGAAATTTATTTCCAAGCATGTCTAAATATGTTTCAAGGTCCCTATTGAAGCATTTGGGAAAGATGTTAATATTCATAACTTAATCGAAGGGTGAATGAGTATAGGTCACTCCGAAAGATGTTCTAATGATCCTGAAAGGCTTTTCGTGCATTGTATGTACATAGGTAGACGAGTAATGTCATTATATACGCATATACAGTACTTATAAGAGCATGACTATGTAGTTCTATTTACCACCGGACCACGACCAAGTTAGTTCGTTACCACCAGTTGGGCAGTTATGTATTGTTATTTACCACCTATTATGAAGGCGCATTATTTACCACCGAGCTACGGCCGGTTGGACAATTACTACTGATCAGTTGGGCAGTTGAGTAGTTAGATTTATGACATTGATATAGAGGTATAAAGTAAGGTTATAAGATAAGAATGATCATTATGTATATTTTGGGCCTCAATGGTATTTTAGGAGTTCAAGTTGATTCTTATCTCTCTCTTTTATGATAATGTATTTTATTTTTGACTTACATCTTCAGTACATTATTCATACTGACATCCGTTTGCCTGTGGATGCTGTGTTTCATGCCACGCAGGTTCAGCTAGGCGAGGAGAGGGTCCGTCATCATAGATCTCCACTAGTTATCAACTTTTGTTGGTGAGCTCCATTTCCTCCTGAAGTATTACCGAGTCAGGGTCATATTTTTTATGGTATTGTGGGTATGTCGGGGGCCTATCCCGACTGTATAAGAGTTGTATACTCATAGAGGCTTCATAGACAGTACTAGTGGGTTATGTGTATAACAATTGTATGTCTGAGACTAGCGGTCACATTCACTTATAAAAATCATTTGTTTCTCAAGTTATGATATATAAGTTGTACCAGTTTATAATAGTTGTTATGTTTCGCATAGTCCATCCCACCCTAGTTTGGGTGCGTGACATGATTGAAGGGCATTTTGAGAATAGGGGAAGGGTGATAAATGAGGGCTAAAGGACACATATGCCATGGATAAGGGAACCATTCTACAGTAGAAATTTGGTTCACTTATTTCCATAGGCCAACTCGAACTAAAATTCGCCTGACGAACCTGAAACGACGCACCTTACAAAAAGTGCAGGCTAGCCAGAATCCTCTAGATCTGATGCTATTAATCAAGCGAAATTTGAAGATAACGTATCCCCGAGGCTCATAATGGACTGGCGAGCCACATACAAGGTCTGGTTCTACTTTTCAAATGGGTGGGGATCATCAGAACGCTGAATCCAAAGCTTCAAGTGTTCTAGATGTCTGTAATCCTTGCTCTGGCGATTTGGAGTGTAAAAATCAGGGGTGGATGGGAGTCATAGTGATCAGTCGATGGGTTATGACCCTTTGCCACTAAACAAGTCTTGCTCGTCTGTTCTTGGGCCAAAGCGGCTTTGGTGACCTAACCGATGATGTTCACATCAGAAATGTTGAAACAATCCTGTTTCTTCTAGAAAAAAGTTTGAATAAGCTGGGTAAAGGCTTGGGAATTAGTATTAACTCTAGTTCAACCTTTTCTTTGGGGGAACAGTTTGATGTGAAGCTTCTTTCGAGATTCAGACATTTCTCTCATGAACGTGGTACTGGTGGTAAATGGGTATTGGAAGATAATGTATTGTCGTTAATTATCATTGAGAGAAGAAGAAGCTTGACAAGTTTGGTTGGAGAGAAATACTTAAGGTTTTGGGAATTGTTGGGTGTCTTTTGAGGGGAATGATGATATAGTTTTAGAATTGCTAAGAGACTTTGTACAAGAGGAAAAAAAGGTTAGATTGATGGAGGAAGTAGACTGTAGGGTGGGGGAGAAGGAAAATAGTAGGGTGTGAGATGAGCTTTGAAAGTAGTGAGACGGTTGTTGTATTGAGGGAGAAGGGGCATGGATACGAGGGTAAAGAAATTGTCTATGGAAGTTGAAATCATTACATGAAACGTGAGGGAGATGAATGACCAAAATAAGAAGGCCATCGTCAATGTGAGAAGTAAAGAATAGGAGCCATGTCGTTTGTGTGTTGACAAAATTAAAATGAAAGTAATGATGATGCGATTTTGAGAAGGGTACAGAGGATTCTGGGTGAAGTACAAGTGGATACCTCCATTAGGGAGTGCATAGAGTATTCTCATATTATGGGATGAAATAAAAATAAAGCTTGTAGAGGTAAAAAATGGGAGTTCATGATTGTAGTTCGAATAAAAAACTTAGGGATTGGTGAAGCAAGCGGTTTATGGAGAGTGTATAGATCAGTGGGGGATGGATCAAATGTGAATTTTTGGTAAGAGATGACTATTTAGGTAAAGGGGGATATTTATATGATAAGATTCGTAGGGGAAATAGTGGGTTGTACGATGGTGTCCAGGGAAATTAAAGAGTTGCTCACTGTTTATTAACAATAATTGTCTTATTCCCTAACAAGAGCAAGTATTACATGGTCTAGAGCAGCAGATTCTACTTCAAAGTCAAGATTGGATAGATTCTTCGTATCCACTAATTGAAAGTAATTGGTATCTGACGTGTTGTAAGTTCCATCGCTTGGATCGACTTTGGATCACTTATCTATCATGCTTCATGATAGTGGATGGAAGAGCTTATGTGTTCTTTTATGGTTTAAGGATATATGGCTCAAGGGGATAGGCGTTGAAGAAAAAGTAAATGATTGTTGGAATGGGTATGAATGTTACAAGTACAACATCCGTCCAACTCGCAAGATAAGTTGAAAATGCAAAAAAGGGGACATAAGGAGGGAGAACATGGAGATTCTTGGAAGGGTAGAATTAAGATGATGAATGAGTTAATAAATGAAGTGGGGATGTGGTGTGGGTGAAAGGGTTGAAGGTTTTAGAAGAGAGGGAAAGAGTTAGCAAAGAGGAGTTAAATAAGGAGTTAGCCTCATCGACAGTTTCTCCAGATATTATTTGGAGGCAAAAATTAAGGTGTTATGGTTGGGGGGGTTAATACAAAGCATTTTCATAGGGTTGCGGTAGCAAATAAGAGAAGAAACTATATTAAATCCTTAGAAGTGAATGGGGTGGTGGTGGGGGGCAGTGTTTTGTCAAAGCGGAGAAGAGATGAGAGAGTGGTCACAAAGGCAATAGACGAAGATGAGGTGAGGGAGCCAATATTGAGTTGTAGGGAAAATAAGGACCCCGGACTCAGAGGCTTCACCTTAGATTTCTTTCAACAATGTTGGAGGACTGTTAAGGTAGAGTTAATGGAGATTACTGCGGCATTCCAATCGACTAGAGGGTTCGAGAAAAGCCTTAATGCATCTTTCATTACTATTGTGTCGAAGAAGGAAAGAACGACAAATATGAAAGACTAGCACTCAAGGGTATGGCCTAGTAGTCCATGAAGTGGATTGAGCACCATGAGGTCTCAAATTCAATTCCCAGTTGAGACAAAGAACACTAGGTGATTTCTTCCCATATGTTCTAGCCTTGGTGGATAGAGTTATCTGGTACCTGTTGCTGGTGGGAGGTAACATGTATCTCGTGAAACTAGTCGAGGTGCGTGTAAGCTGACCCGGACATCATGGTTATCAAAAAAATCAAAGACTACATGCCTATTAGCCTAGTGGGAAGTATCTATGAGATAATTGTTGGAAATTTGCCTTTGGTGGGGAGGTGCGTCCACCCATATTTAATGAATTAAACACTAGGATTCTGCATGTTGAAGGCTTTGTTTCTTCTCACGTGCATAATCTACTAAGTGAGTAAATGACCGTAGGGCCAAGAATCGTCAAATTTCATTGACAAATGAAAGAGATATTGGTCCACGAAGTAAGGTGTTTGAGGCATGGAAATATGGTGTGGGACAAATCTACCACATCGGTGGGAAAAGAAAGAATTGCTCTATTTATAAGTCTCTAAATTGGCTAAGGGTTTGGGACCCCAAGGGGTATCCCATGTGTTTAAAGGAGGGAGGACCTAGATGTGCTTGGGTTCAAGGCTAAGCCCACACGCGCGCCGCCGACGCTCGCCCATCCCGTCCGGTCTGGTCCGGGCTCAGGCTTAGGCTCGGGTCACGGGTCACGGGTCTCGGGTCTCGGGTCATTTGCTGTGGGCTGTGGGCTTCTTCTGATATTATCTCTTTGGATCCTAAATTGTTTAATATTTACAGTTTGGTTCCTGAAGTTTCTGGAAAAATGAATTTGGCAACAACAGAAGGCAGAAAGTTTCTGCATACCGTTTGGGTTGATTTTTGCAGCATTAACTAGCCATTACTTGGAACAGCCTCACTAATGAACATTAACAGCCCTCACTAATGGCTATTAACAGCCTTGTTTTGGCAGTTGAGGAGTCCCTCCTCCATGCTATATATTGATGCATTTTGGCTCAATTGTGGAGCACACAAAAAACACACAAACACAGAAAGTATACATAAACAAAAACGAGACAGAAATATATACACAGAGACAAACAGAAGAGTAAAATGCAGTCCAAAACATGAGCAGTAACGTTGGGATGAAAAACAGAAACTCTTCCCTCCTTTTCCATTTCTTCAGCAAGTCGATTCGTATTTGTTTTCTTCGTCAGAATCAACCTATTTGCTTTGTTGTGTTGAGATTAAAGTGTTGTTTTATCTTGGGAGACTATTGCCCGTTAACGTAAAAGCATATATACGGAGCAATCTTGTCTTAAGGACAGAGTGCAATCACTCGACTCAGCACACAGTTGTAACAATCCAGATTTAGTGTTTCTTGATTTCAGGTTATCAAGATTCAAGACTCAACAACTTTGCGGCAGTTCTGAATATTGGCAATTCGGTTTATCCTTTCGAACACTTGTAATATTTATTTACTTTCTGTACTGCTTTACAATAGTACCCAACAATTTAAGACAAGATCGTATTAGTGTTCGAAAGATGTCGGTCGAAAGTTGTGTGACCAAATCTAGATATGGCTGTGGTTTTCTGGTAGAAGATAGTGATGATTATGTTGTTGAAGGTCAACGTGTTCATGGTGTCACCGCTCCCGAGAGAGGTGGGAACAAGCACCCACGAGAGGCTGAGGATGTCAACTGGGACAAGAGGAGAAGGCTGAAAATGTGGTTCTATCTTGGAGCAAAAGGCTTATATCTGTCCCAGACAAAGGATCTGAATTATGGTAAGGAGGAAATGGACAGTCAGTCCTATGAAGTGACTGAAGTGGGTCAGAATCCGAAATTAGGATGAGTAATTTTCCTTCCTTGTCAAAAATAAGATTAAATGATTTCTGATTAAAATGGCTTAAAGTAAGGAGGAATATGAAAATGTTTTCCGAAATAATTTATATTCCTTACGCTTTAAAATCAGAAATTTAATCTCGTATTCCTTCCCGTTTAAAGATTGAATTTTGTAAACGACTTAAAAAGATCCGTTCTTTTAAGTGAAATTATTAAAGTATGTTCGCACATACGAGGAAGAAAGATCCACTGACTGTGCGAAAACTGTTATCACTCTTAAGTAAGCGCCAAGAATTGTCTGGGCACCAATCATAATGGAAGAAGATTAAAACCTAAAGATGTTGAGTCTGTCACACTATTTGGCAGAAGATACTTTATAGGATGATATTGGACACTCAGTCATACAAAGCCTCCGGGCGACTGGAGTGGGGCCAGAATTCATTTCATAGGAAAAGTAATGGACACCTAGTGTGGTGGGCCAGAGTTTCCAGGTCTTAAATGATCTGAAGGCCTAAAGAAAGGCAGAAAAGAAATTGGACACTTAGTCTGCCAAAGCAACTGGAGTGGGCTAGAGTATCCAGATCACATATGATCCGGTTACGCCCTAACCACGGGCAAGAGGTTGTTCATGTAAAGCAACGCCACCTCTAAAGTAGAAGGGGTTGGAGAGGTTGTCCTCAATAGGACTTCAGGAATGGAATCACTCTAAGATGAGGTGATACAGGTCCCAAACTTGGTTTAAGGGACGTTGTTGGTCAAGATGGTTTAAGACTAGTACAACATGTCTGTAATAACTAAGAATGATACAGTATGTCTGTAGCCATATGAATGATATATTTGTAATCCGTGCATCTATGCCATCATAGATTAAGACATGTTAAATAGAAAATCATTCAAAAGCTAACGAAGTTGAGATTGTTGCCTTCTGTCGATGTAAACCCTCAAAATAAATGTGAGGTAGGCGAAGAAGCAAAATCACCTTTTCAAATTATGTTAAAGGAATAGCGAAAGAAGCACCGTTCCTCTAGAACTTAGTCACACCTACTTGGGTGATTTGAAGTTTATATAAAATAGAGGGCGGAGACAAGTACTTTGTGACCTTCATTGATGATGGTACAACGTATTGTATCCTATGTTTGTTGAAAAGCAAAGATGAAGTTGTTGAAGCGGATAAGCGCTACAAAGCAGAAGTTGAAAATCAACTAAGCCTACAGATTGAGAAATTCGTAGTGATAGAGGGGGAGAATGTGAAGCATCGTTCATTAAACGACTGCTCATTACTCACCTCAGTCTAACGGTGTTAGCCAAGCGTAAAGTCATACGCCCAAATTATGTGGGGCAAGGCGATCCTTACCGCTAATGCGATTCTCAACAGAACTCCACATAATGATAAGGATAACTCTCCGTGTGAGACATGGAAAGGATCTCACATACAAATTTTGTGATGTGGGGTGGTTTGGTAGAAGTTGGAATACCGAAACAGGTCAAGTTTGAGCTAAGACTGTAGATTGCATATCCACTGGATCTGCAAATAACAGTAGTGTTTATCGCCTCTTGGTGTCAAAGAATGCTGAATTCTTTGAAGATAATTTTCCTTGAAAAGGAAAAAGGAGTAATTGCTCAAGGTTAACAAGAACTCGCGAGGGCCTGACTGTCCGGAACTAGACATTTTGTATCTACAGGACTTGGAAGTTGTTGTCTATCCGGAACTTAATAATCCAAATCTACAAAACTCGGGGATTCTAGATGTTGAACCGAAACGGAGCAAAGAGGGGACAAAGACTTGTTCCAGGACTTCTAGCTTGTATGGTTGAGAACGAACCAGGGACAATTAACAAAGAATTGTCATCTCCAAAAGCGCTGCTTTGGAAAGAAGCTAAAGAGAGAAATAGATTCCATCATATAGAACCATACTTCTGTAATGGTTGATCTTCCTCCGGAAAAAGAACCTTTGGGTTGTAAAATGTGTTCTCGTGTGAGTAGCTTAACATCCAGGGCCATTGCAATCTTGCGTGGCATGAATGTTGAAACAACCTTCTTAACCAGATAGTTGGAAGGGAGAATCAGAATTGGTTTGCTGGATTGTTGGGCTTCTTCCTGAACTTTCATTTTGGTCTCTGAAATGTTTACATTTTGTTCCTGGAAGTTTCAAATAAAACAAAAATAATGAATCTGACCACAGAAACATTGACTCTGAAGTTAGAAAGCCAACAATTGGAAAACCAACAGTCTAAGAAAAGAAGTCATATTGAAACAAAGTCTCGATATGAAAGATATGGGTATCACAGATGACATCTTAGGAATTGGATTTCTAAGACATCTAACGGACTGGTCGATAGTTGACAGTCTCGTTGAAGCCACCAATAGATATGAATCATATAACTGATTGAAATCATGGTGCACCCATCTATAAGAAGCGATATGCGCAGGTCACATGTAGTTCAATATATGTTACACACTACAACCGACATGGTATCGACCTACAAAGCAGATCAGTTGAACTAAGGTTCACTGATGATTTTAATAAATGATCGGTAGAAGGCGTTAAGTCAGATATGACGATATCTAAAATATTCGCTTATCTACGGATTATAGTATTCTGGATGTCCAGCGGTTCTGGGAGAACACAGTGATGCAAACTGGACATCAGATATGAAGAACACCAAAACCACAAGTAAATGTGTGCGGTGGGTCTTGGAAAATCCTCTAAGCAAACTTGCATCGGCTGATTCATGATAGAATCGGAGTTTATAGCTTTATACAAAGCATGAAAGAAGTTGAGTAACTTCACAACTCCTTAGAGGACGTCTCTTATTGGGAGAAACTCGTGCCTTCAGCAGTTATACACTGTGGCTAGCCGGTTGGCTTCAGGAAGGACACGAATGACGGTGTCTGGACATATCTGTCATGATTTGTCGGAGACATAAGACCGTATGGCAGTTGATCCTCACAGGTGTCACTTTCTTGATTACTAATCAAATGATATAACAAACTTTTTTAACTAAGGGACTACCCGGAGATCAAGTGTTCTGCTTGTCTAAGGGAATGGGCGTAAAACCCAAACAATACGAACCTTTGCGGTGGTAACTCAACCATACTGATTGGAGATCCCAAGAATTTGGTTCAATGGGAAAACTAAGCTGTGAAAAGGTTCAGTTGAGCATTTCGCTGGAAGCAAGAGCACCTCGGATGATGATTTCTATAGGGAAACATGAATCTAAAGTTGTTCCCGCGATAGACATTAAAGTGCTACCTGCATGGTGGGTAAAGGTTAAGCTTCCAAACCTTTAAACGATCCTCACACGGTTGAGATTAAGGTTGGGGAAACTTTTAATGATTCCTAACACTTGTGAAGTGGGGTATAGCAGGATACCTTGTAGGAGATCACCTATTTAAGTGCGAGGACAGGCCGCCTTAAATGAACGCACTTAAGAATCCAAGTGTGTCCACGGCCACAACGGACAAAACCATAAGAAGAAAATGAATAAGGAGAGTTATTGTGTTGGTATCATTGTCTTGGCTTACACTAAACACTAACAGTTCAAGACATCACGTTCACCGTACAGTAAGTAAGTCCGGTGGTATTCAACTAGGGAAGGTTCAAAGCAGAATCTACCTCTCCTGATGCAATATCTTTTCACTGAAAGATTGCTGAAAGTAGGCACCATGTGTGTGCGCCAAAATCTCTCTTTCAAGAGGGGATTATTGGAAATTTGCCTTTGGTGGGGAGGTGCGTCGACCCATATTTAATGAATTAAACACTAGGGTTTCGCATGTTGAAGGCTTTGTTTCTTCTCACGTGCATAATCTACTAAGTGAGTAGATGACCGTAGGGCCAAGAATCATCAAATTTCGTTGAGAAATGAAAGAGATATTGGTCCACGAAGTAAGGTATTTGAGGCATGGAAATATGGTGTGGGACAAATCTACCACATCAGTGGGAAAAGGAAGAATTGCTCTCTTTATAAGTCTCTAAATTGGCTAAGGGTTTGGGACCCCAAGGGGTATCCCATGTGTTTAAGGGAGGGAGGACCTAGATGTGCTTGGGTTCAAGGCTAAGCCCACACGCGCGTCCGTCCCGTCCGGCCCGGTCCGGGCTCGGGCTCGGGCTTGGGTCTCGGGTCTCGGGTCGTGGGCTGTGGGCTGTGGGCTTCTTATGATATTA
This sequence comes from Anisodus acutangulus, assembly GCA_029783415.1. Lineage (NCBI taxonomy): Eukaryota > Viridiplantae > Streptophyta > Magnoliopsida > Solanales > Solanaceae > Anisodus > Anisodus acutangulus. Next base: position 20,156,023 of record CM056511.1, on the reverse strand, counting down.
TCTCTTTGGTAGAAAGTTTCTGCCTACCGTTTGGGCTGATTTTTGGAGCATTAATCGGCCATTACTTGGCTGTTAACTCCTCCATAAATAACCCTCATTCAATGGCCATAAACAACCTCACTAATGCCCATTAATAACCCTCACTAATGGCTGTTAACAGCCTTGTTTTGGCAGTTGATGAGTCCCTCCTCCATGCTATATATTGATGCATTTTGGCTCAATTGTAGAGCACACGAAAAACACACAAATACAGAAAGTATACAAAAGCAAAAACGAGACAGAAATATATACACAGAGACAAACAGAAGAGTAAAACGCAGTCCAAAACGTGAGCAGTAACGTTGGGACGAAAAACAGAAACTCTTCCTTCCTTTTCCATTTTTTCAGCAAGTCGATTCGTATTTGTTTTCTTCATCAGACTCAACCTATTTTCTTTGTTGTGTTGAGATTAAAGTGTTGTTTTATCTTGGGAGACTATTGCCTGTTAACGTAAAAGCATATATACGGAGCAATCTTGTCTTAAGGACAGAGTGCAATCACTCGACTCAGCACACAGTTGTAACAATCCAGATTTAGTGTTTCTTGATTTCAGGTTATCAAGATTCAAGACTCAACAACTTTGCGGAAATTCTGAATATTGGCAATTCGGTTTATCATTTCGAACACTTGTAATATTTATTTACTTCATGTACTGCTTTACAATAGTACCCAATAATAATATCTATGGTGCTTGCTAACGGTCTAAAGAAAGTGTTTGATCAGCCCAACTATGCCTTAAAAAGAGACTAAGCAGTCGTGAGAAATATAGTCTTGTTATGTGTCCAGGGTCGATCCCACATAAAGCGAAGGACTAGGTTCTGGTTGATCTCAATTCCTATTTCTTAAGTTGAAGGATTGGAATAATGATATTTGATTTTCTATGTATTATCCTACTGTAATAAAATAGTAACTAAGAAGCAGGAATAAAACTAAGATAAGAATAAAGGTAGAACTTGCAGGTGATAAAAGCTTAGGGTGATGAATCCCCCAATTATCGAATTAATGCTAAATAAACTCCTAAAGACGCACTTGATTTAATTATATTGACCTTGGACTTAATATTGATTGCTAGAATTTCCCAATTACTAACACTACCGTTTTTGAACTATTTTTCACAAAATAATTCAAACTCATAAATAACAATCCAGTATAGGTTATGGTCGGATTGAGATATTCCTAGAACAATTCTAAATTATGTTAATTAACCTAAAGTGCCGTTATTCGGCTGACCCGAACTTGAACGTCTTTCCCAAGAACAAACAAGAAACTAGCATGAACGGTTAGATGATATTAATCTCCCTTGGGGAGTTTTTCATTAATATCAAGGTATATATAGAGTACAATATTAATCTCTTATACAATAGGAATCCTAAGCCTATACAAAAGAGGAATCCTAGTCTTACCATAATTATATTTACACAATATATGGAAATATTCTAATTATGGGTAGGGAATATATTGTTTTCTATATTTACACGTTTACACACCCCCTCAGTCGGAGCGGGAGGAGGCCGGACGCTGAGACTGCATCTGAAGTCAAGAAATAACTATCTGGGAAGTCCTTGGGGGCATGCATGAATAAGCACACCTGCTGAACAGCATAAGCTATGTCTGGCCTGGTGAATGTGAGATACTGAAGTGCACCTGCAAGGCTCCTATACATAGTAGGATCAGAGACTGGAGCACCATCCATAGCACTGGGCTTAGATTTGGAATCAACTGGAGTAGGCACCTCTTTGCAGTTCGCCATCTTAGCCCTGTACACAATCTCTTCTGCATACTTACGCTGACACAAGAACATATAATTGGCAGACGTGGTCACTGATATCCCGAAAAAGTAACTCAGCTTCCCCAAATCAGTCATTGCAAATTCGAACTTGAGCAAGACAATAATCTCATTTTTCAATCCGTCGGAGGAGGCAGTAAGAACAATATCATCCACGTAAAGTAATAAGTAAGCAGTGCTACTACCTCGATGAAAAATGAAAAGTGATGTATCACTCTTGCTGCATACAAACCCAATCTGCAAGATATACCTGGCAAAGCGAAACATACCACGCACGGGGGGCCTGCTTCAGGCAATATAGTGACTTACGGAGACGGCACACATAGTAAGGAACTGCTGGATGGGTGAACCCTGGTGGCTGATGCATGTAGACTGTCTCTCTCAGATCCCCATGTAAGAATGCATTCTTCACATCAAGATGATGGATCGGTCAGTGTTTGCCCATGGCAATGCTCAAAACTGTGCGGATGGTAGCCGATTTGACAACCGGGCTGAAGGTCTCACCACAATCAATGCCCTCCTTCTGATTTGTGTCATTAGCCACAAGACGGGCCTTATACCTCTCAAGATCCCCATTGTCTCTGAACTTGTGACGAAATAGCCACATACAACGAATGACATTCACCCCCTCAGGTCTAGGTACTAGATCCCACGTGTGCTATTTAGTTAAAGCATTGAATTTCTCATACATAGCCGCATTCCAATTAGGGTCTTGTTTGGCCAATTTTGGGTTCTTTGGAAGTGGAGAGATGGTTTGGGCAGACAAGTTGAAATGGACTTTGGGTTTGAAGATTACATGCTTTGAACGAGTTTCCATTGGATGGGTAGGGACAGTGGATGGCGGAGTGGTGTCTTAGACGAGGGGTAAAGTCGGATAAGGAGAAGGTGGGGGCGAAGCCGTCGGAGGCGCCGCGGCTCCTGGATCGAGAGTCGCGGCGCTAGAAGGTTGACAGGCTTCTCTGAAGTTTGGGCGTCGCGGCTCTGACGACGAAACAGAGGACGTGAGTTATTCGATTATGAGGGGAGAGATGGCAGACTCTCAAGAAATGAGTAGTCCTGTTTTTGGAATTTTGGAAGATTCGAAAACGGGAATGTGGTCTCGTCGAATGTGACGTGACGAGATATGTGGATCTGACGAGTCGACAAGTCATAGCATAGATAGCCCCTATGGTTAGGCGGGAATCCTAGAAAGACACATGGAGTGGACCTAGGAGCGAGCTTGTGAGGGGCGGTGGAGCTAAGGTTGGGATAGCACAGACAACCAAAAATTAGTAGATGATCATAAGAGGGGATTCTATAGTAGAGGATTTCGGTAGGGGTCATATTGTGAAGAGTGCTAGTAGGGAGAATATTTAGCGTGTATTCTGACATTTTAGCAGCATAGACCTAGAAGGGTGGAGGGAGGGAGGCATGAATCAATAGGGTGCGAATCATATTGTTAATGGTGCGGATGATTCTTTCAGCTTTACCGTTTTGTGGTGAGGTGTGAGGGCAGGAGAAGCGAAAGACCGAAAGACCATGCCATTAGTGGTACAAAAGCGGTGAAACATAGAGTTGTTGAATTCACGACCATTATCGCACTGAAATGATTTTATGTCTTTTCCAAATTGTGTTTGAATGAACTTGCGAAACTCAAGAAATTTGACAAACACTTCCGATTTAAATTTAAGAGGGTATAACCAAACGTAGTGTGAAAATTCATCAAGCAACACAAGATAGTATTTATGACCGAGAGAACTAGAGATAGGAGATGTCCATAAATCGGCATGTATGATATCAAAAGGAGCAAATGTAACATTAGTAGATGATTTAAACGGAAGACGAATATGTTTGCCTAAAGAGCAAGAAACACAATTTTGGACAAGTTTCCCATTACAAGCAATGAAATTGTTGCCTCTAAGAAAATTAAAAACTGGGACTCCTGGATGACCAAGCCTATTATGCCAAGTTGAAGAAGAAACAGCCGCTAGAGTGACAGAAGAGCAAGATCTGGCAGCGGAGGTGGAAGTGAATGGATAGAGATCCCCCGTGCTATTGCATCTCGTAAGAGGTGTCTCCATATGAAGATCCTTCACAGTAAAACCAAAAGGGTCAAAATCCACAGAGACAGAATTATTACGAGTAAATTGGCGGACAGATATGAGGTTCTTAATCATGTGTGGGCATATAGGGTGTTTTTGAGGGAGAAGGGTGGATGAGGAGGTTGTGTGTATGAGGTACCATAACCCTTAACTGGAATGCGTTGTCCACTACCAACTGTAACATATTGAGGATGCTTTAAACTAAACAGTTTAGGAATAGTACCTGCAGACTGGGTGACGTGAGATGTGGCGCCTGAGTCCATGTACCAAGTATTGTCGTCATTGCATAGAGAGGTGTCAACGCCCGACCCAACTTCGATGGGTGTCATGCCGGAGGAGGGCTGCGGGACCTGACCTTGCATGAAGTAGGCCTGCTGTGGGGCTGGAGCGGGGCCTAACAAACCGGGATAAGAATACGGATTGTATGGCTGCTGGTACTGGAATGGACTTGGCGCCGCGGCTCAGGCCCAGGCGACACGACTCTGTCTTGGCCGCGCGTGGCAAACCGAATCACGAGGAGCCGCGGCCCAGTTGTTTTGCGATCTCTGTTGTTGTTGCTCGATAATTGCGTGCTCGATAATTAAATCGTCAAGAATGCAGTTAAATACATAATTGAAAAATCTATTGTAGAATGACTTCACTTGCATTAATTGAAAAAGAGTTTTGTCGCCTTGGAAGAATCGATTTGCATTTCGTGACAGAATTGATAATTTGCTTATACCATTATGTTTTAAAAGTCTTTTCTCTGGATATTAAAGAAGAGCTAAAATTTAGTTTTCAGGTGATACACGAGTATTTTTTAAGATTTCTTGATTCTGTAGGAGACTGCTATCTAAAGTTTATCTTAGTGTAATTCTTACTATGCCTGATAATTTGTCTCTTGATCTGATGTTCCCAGTAGTAAAATTATTGTAATCTGGAATTAGACCCGAACACATAATTAGCACCTGTAATTCGTTATACATGCTGATACTTTTGGTATATTTCATACTATAGTAAGTATCTCAGCAGGCTATTTTGTCATGTCAATTGTGGTGGAAAACTAAGATGCACCTTTTTTGTATTTTTCTTCTGCAGGACTGTTAAGTTGCATGTTTCCTTTACCTTGGTTAGTGAATATAATCAACTGGTTAGGTAACACGAAAATTTGCTGTCATATGAATTATATATCAACAATTTTGATAAACTTGTCAGCAGCTTAAGAGTTGATGAGAATTAGGAGAGGCTAATTTAGATAATATTTCGAGAATGAAGGGGGAAAAAATAGTTTTTTTCATATCGACTTGTGTCTTCAATTATTACAATAGGGTCCGGTCCATGTTTGAATCAACAAAAAAGGATCTCTTCTTATTGTTAATAGAAAGTACTATTTATCCTGGCCAATTGTAATTGCTCTGAAGTCTGAACAATAACACACCTAAACAGTATATGGGGATTATGCGTGCAATCTCCGCGTAGTTGTTAGACCTCCCATCTCGTTCATTGCAAATACAGATTAACTCTCTCTCTTTACACATAGTAGCAGCTGATCAACTGCAAGAACAGATTCATGAGAGAAAACTTTCTTTTACAACTTTGTTGGTGAATTAGTATTCTTGTCACTTTTTTTGGTATGAAATTAGACAGTTTGACCTTTTCTTGTTTTAGGTGAGCACTTATGAGACTTTCTAAGAGAGGTTTTCTGGTGTTGTTGAAATTGTAGAGAAGAGTTCGCAATTTGCTTTGCCCATGGAACAAGATGATTAATTTTTGGTATTGTAGATAGAAAAAATGGAAAACGTCAACTTTGGTCGCCTTTGGTTATCCGTGGTTTTTGTTTTAACGGTTTTAAGAAACATTTTGGTATTTGAAAGAAAATGTTTGAGTCACTTTTTCTAAAGTGTATTTTCTTTACAAAACTTGAAAAAGAAAACTGATGTTCTAATTTACACCAATTGTCGCTATTCAAAACCAAATCTAACCGGTACCAGCCTTTTAAAGCTTTTTCATCCAGTCGCTGATTCACATCTTTTGTGCCCATTTTTTTTCCATTTAATAAATACTCCCTCCCTCTGTTCACTCTTACTTGTCCGCAAAGCACTTTGCACGCCGCTTAAAAAACAGTAAATGAAGTGTATTATCATGATATTCATATTAATTGCTTTATAGCTTTAATGAATTTGAGAAATGATCTGAAATGTGTACTTAATGTTAAGGGCTAAAATAAGAAAAAAGAAATTGTCTTTCTTTTAATATACTAAAGTGAACAAATAAAAATAAAAAATTATTTTTGCTATAGTAGACAAGTAAAATTGAATAGAAGTAGTACTTACAAATTCCACTATCCATTTATGTCTCAAAACCCTCAAACTCAAGTCCCAAATTGAGCGCTTCACTAGACGGGGAAGAAAGGAGGTTAACGCACATTTAAATGAGAGAAAACAGATGCTTGATATGATTGATATGTATTTCCTTTTCAAACTTGTTTTGATATGCTTTACATGAGTTGAGCAATTTTAAGAAACAACCTCTCTACCTTCACAAGATAAGATATACACCATCCTTATCAAATTTCACTTATAAAATTACACTGGATATATTATTATTGTTGTTGTTGTGTTGTTCAGCTTTCGAGTTCAGACTCAAATTCCAAGTGCCAGACTTGTCGAGACAATTTGTGTATTTTTGTTCAAGTTAAGAAGCCACGGTTGAGCTCCTTCAAGTCTTGTTTCATCAACATGTCAGCCTGGCATTTGAGGGCAATTTCGGTATTTAGTTAAAATTATATTCTTAATGGGTGTTGTTCAGTGCTTGGTAGAAGTTGTACTCTTTTGCTGAGTTAAAAGAGATGCCAAGCTTTTCTACATTTACTCCCACGTAATCGGATTAGTCATGCTTCAACGTGGGTATTAGATACCGGGTGAGAAACCAAAAGAAAAGGAATCGATTGGATACCTTTTTCGTAATTCGTGTAAGGGTTCTGAAGCAATTTCTTGCCCGGTTCTTCAGTTTATTACTCCCTAGTGTTCATAATAAGTGTATGAGTAGCTTTTTTATGTTAGTTCAAAATAAGTGTTCACTTAAATAATCAAGAATGAATTAATTATTTTCTTTCAAACTTTTCCTTATTAGTGAATTTTTATGGAATCAAGAAATTATATTAATTAAAGGAAGACTTTTGAATCTTGTGGTCTAAAACAAGCCAAAGTGTCACGACCCAAATTACAGGTCATGATAACACCTACTTTTTTAAAAAAAAAATTCTATTACATATGGGTAGGGAAAGGGAAAATAGGGAGGGGATTACAAGGTGGGGATTCGAACCTCACCAACAACGTGAAAGTTCTGGTAGCCAACCAACTGAGCTACTAAGTCATGACGACACCTACACTTTCCCACTGGTAGGCGAACCATCTCCCCAAAATCCAAATTATTCAAAAACTAGTGCGGAAATTAAATACAATAGAAGTACTATATTAATAGTCTTGATAATTGTAAATAAGTGCAGAAAATACATAGTCTTTGCAATCCCCAAAATCTAGTCTAGTCGATACAAGAGACTTAAGTACTGAATAGTAGTTGTCTGGAAAGAACAAGACAATAAGTAAAATAGAAGGAGATCCAAGGTTACTGATAGGATATGTATATCACGTCGGGATTAGCCACGAGGCCTGAAATAAAATAGGAATTAGTATCTGCACCAAAAAGTGCAGAAATCTAGTGTAGTATGGGTACAACACTAGTACTCATAGGTATAATATGCTGACAACGAAGAAAATACGTATACAACAAATAATGACTGAATCTAACACAACTATATCTCCTCAATTATACCTACAAAATCATGAATTACACATAGAACACATAAGCACATATCGCATGAAAAGAGGAATAAACACATGTATGAAAGAGTGTATGGATGTAATGCATTGATCAATATCAAACCTGGTAGACACATGTTAAGGGCTTTACCACACAGTCATGACCCATGGGGGGCATGCAAGGTTCATATACCTGTCACTATATACCGCCTGGGTCCTTTTCCCTTCGGACCAAGACCACTCACTTTACCGTCGAACTGTGAGAATCCCACTATACTGTCCGACTTTACAGTCGAACTGTGAGAATATCAATCTTACCTTCATCTCAGTCGTATACCATCTCGTATCTCTTATTTCCATGAATCATCCACAAGTTCATAAAGTATGAATGAATGCAACATGTATAATAACTCATTCCAACAATATCATATAGTTAAGTTATAGATGCATGATGTCAACAATTTCATGTAATAGCTCATGTATTTAATAATTCCTCTTTCCATAATTTTTACGAGATGAAGAGCAATGAGGTAAGTAAATCAACTATTGCATATACAAGTCAAACATGGCTTTCATATCACACATAAACAACAGTCATACCAACTTAAGTGGATTTATACACCACCACCAATGCCCGAAGGCTTAACATGTTTTCCTCAATATATTACACTATTATCAGTATAACATTACCCAAAAATATACATCGGTACCCACCTAAGTGTTCTTCTCAACCACTAATGTGGGACCCCCTTTCACGCCCAATACCCCAACAATATTTATAAAGTATATACGCCCTTCAATCAGAGTCTAAAAGGATAAACCGTAACCTACCTCAAAGCCAAATAGGAGCCACGAACACTAAAACAATATCATTTCCCTTATGAAGTGCCTCCGAACTATCAAAGTCAATCAAATACGAATTCTACATCAAATTACAAATCCGTAGACAACGATATTGCTATACTTTTAGTGAAAACTCAAAAACTAATCCAAATAGGCAACCCCGGGCAATTGTTTACTCATAGCCTAACTAAGCCAAAAAAAAAAGAAAAGAAAATCACCCAAAACTAACATGGATTAACCTCCAATTTTGCGGCCACACCAAAACCAGCAAAATCCAATAACTACCGAACGTCGATCAAACACCCAAAACTCATCCGAAACCTCCCATCACAAATAAAATATGCATTTCAGTAATAAAACATGCTCCGAACTTGCTCGCGCATTCAAAACACTGAGAAAATATCGTCTTGGCCCAATGTTGACCGTGGTCAATTCTTAACTTCAAACTTACTAATTTTAATTGTCACATCCCGGCTTCGGGGTGTGTGGCCAACACCAGATGCCTGAATGGTCCGAGCATACCACATGTATATAATAACGTAAACATATAACTATCTAGGCCAACAAGGTCTCAGAATGATAACTACAAGAGAAACAAAAAATAGCAATCTGAATAACTGACAACAAAATCAACATATGTACATATAATGTAAAGCCAACAAGGCCACAACTAACCTCAAAAGGCCGTCAAGGACATAATAATAGCACTATCGGACTAACAAGAAAGACGACCAGGACATACAATACGACAATACATAACCCATTAGTCTACAAGTCTCTAAGAGTCATATAATAACCAGGTCACGACAGAGCTCCGCCATACCCATACCATGTATATAAATGTGTTCTGAAACTCTGACAGTAACTCCAAAAAAAGAGAAGTGCTCCATCTCAAGATGAATAGTAATCCTACTGAGGAGGTTCATCAAATCATCTATCTGCACCTGCAGGCATGAAATATAGTGTCCCCCGACAAAAGGGACATTAGTATAAAAGATGTATTGAATATGTAAGGCAGGTAGCATAAGTAAATAAGAAATGAAATACATAAGATAAAGGTACAAAAGTCAACCTAGAACTCAGAAAGAGCCACTGAGGGCATACACTGACACAACCATGAATATATGTATGTACGTAAAATCAGGCCACTCTATAAGGCCATATAGTATCATATAAAATTCCTTTGTGGGGTGAGCTCATAATAAACTACTCGACCTTATAGGTTGCAGTGGTATCTGCTCAACTGATCAGTAGTGTGCACATATAAGTGTCTGCCAGGCCGACTATAGTGTGACACAATATATATGTGTGTGTGCGCGCGCGCGCGCGCAATGTAAGACATACCTGAAAAGGATATCATAATTAGAGTTGGAGTGACTTATGGTCGATATCCTCCAATTATTGTTATTGTCGCTACATTATTTAACCTTCATATAATCATTCTGAGGTGTATGGGATACGTAAAATATGGAAAAAGGAGGGATATGCAAGGAATATGATCAATTTCATCAAAATAAGTATACAGTTATTCAATTTAATCAATTGAGAATCCATTCAACGAAGTAGTTTTATCAAGTCATGCAAAGAAAGAAATTCGCCCCATATACCTTATTCACGAAGCTACAATGTCCCACATATCCTCGAACCTTCTACAAATGATTATCTATATCACACAATGAATTAGTATCAATAGCGGCTTCATATTCTATAGAAAAGTTCATTTAGACATTTTATGGTACAACTTATGTACGCAACTTCATAGAATTACTTATAGTTCAAATTCAACATATCCAAGAACAATAACATTCATCATCACCACGATGCTAAACATGTATTTAAAACTTCATTTAAAAGCTTAAATCATGTAAAAACAGCCCACACCATATAGCAAAATCTCAAGTTTCAGAGCTACTAGTTTCTTCAAGAATCTTCCAACAAAATTCAATCCACTTGTACAAACTTAATATTAGGCTAGGGAAGATGAAACTTACCTCAAACACACCAAGATCACCCTGATTCCAATATTACTTCAATACCAAAACACCTCCTAAGTCATCGCAACGAGAAGGAAAGGATGTTAATGGCAGCCACGAGATTCATTACGTCGAACTAGCGTGGTTTATCTTTGGATTGAGTTGCAATTTGATGGAGAACACTTGGAAGAATGTTAGGGGTGATCTAGGGTCTGTTTTGGGGTGAAATGTGGTCCCATGGTCGAACAAAGTAATATATAATACTTAAAATTCTTTCCACCGCCCAGAAAAAACGGTTTACTTTTACGGTCCGTACAATTTGGTACCGTCCGTAGGTTTCTCTGTATTTCTAAGATTGACGAACCGGCAGTTGAAATGGAAAGTAGACTCTATGAACTTGAATTTAGATAGGTTATACATTCCATAAATCCTTATATACCAGGAGATATACCCCAGACAAGTTGGACCACAAATTAGGTCCGAAAATTCTGCACGTCTTTCCCCGAGTTTTGACAAACTTAATCTCTCTGATCCATTTAACCCCAAAATCCAAAAATGATGTTAGCCTAACCGAGCTTTACGTTACTTTACTTACGACGCATACGAGCGCGAAAATACGGGGTGTAGCATCCTTCCCCCCTTAAGAACATTTGGCCTCGAATGTTGGGGTTACTGAACTTCCATAGGATTTTTAAAAATTTTGACAAAGTTTCCTCTGTAAACAAGACTATCCAAACCTGTCAAATAGTCAGAAAAGATATCTAATACCTCACAGGGCTATACGATGGCATAACATAACATATCGACGTCACACAACCATCCATCTATCCAGAAACCAAAAGGGTTAACCATAACTCACCTCAAATATCAAGTGTCGTAGTCGGTGTTGCATCTGTCACTTTTGTACCAATAACATTGACTATACAAGGCATACAAGATAAACTTTATTACTACAAAATAGGAAATGGGAAAATCGTATCGCACAAGTGTCGATATAATCTTTTTGCTAGAATAAAATGAGGATATATAATCTTCATGTCAGAGGCTATCTATTTGATTCGAAACTTTCAGACTCAATGATATAACATAGTAATTGTGGTTTATAAATAGACGATTCTTCGTATTCTGAATATTTCCGACTAGGGATATGTGAAATAAATTTCCTTTACTCTGCTGCAACATCGATAGGTGGAAAGTTGATTTAGATTTTCTTTAACTCACGGAGGTAACCCTAGCTCATAAGTCACTTGGCCAAACCTTAAAGAAATCTTATACAATCTAATATCTATGGGGCTAAACTTGCTTTACTGGCTGAATGTCATTACACTTTATGGGAAAGAACCTGTAGAATTACTTAATCATAAACGGCATTCCTTAGGCCTTAGCTTTGCACATCAGTAGGTGATTCCTGAATTATCAACACTTGCCCTTAAAGAGGCTTTACTTCTTTTACCTTTTGGTGGGTTAACTTTGGCCTACACACTCCTATTTTCTTATGTCGAATAGATCGAGAGAAGATCTGTACCTCTGACTATACACGGTCTTATAAGGCTCAATCTAGATGAAAAAATGATAACCACCATGATACATACTCTTTGTGGGATGAGAGATCTTCCCACTCCTTCGTAATTTAGCATACCTGCCATATATCAACGAGTGTTCAAATCACACGTCTGACCTGACTTCATATTCTAGATAATGCTATGATAGGATTTCTTCATGTTCCCAAAATTTCTAGAGGAATCTATAACCGGTGATATTGTTCCGTAAATTGTTCCCAAAATATAACTGTGATATTGTTCCGTAAATTGTTCTACTCCTAGTAGTTAAGAATATTCATATTCTTGATTTCTATGTTGAAATCATGTCTAAATATGTTCCTAAGTCCTTATTGAGGCATATGGAAAAGATGTTGATATTCACAGTGTTAGCCAAAGGTGCAAGGATATTATGTCACTCAGTGTATTTTATTGTTATTCATGCATATTCATTTGCATTGCATTCATATATTACCTCGGACCCACTTGTGCTATGCACACTACTATATGGTAAATATTGTATATATAGGGGATATGGGGAAAGGGATAGGCGTTATATACGCACACCACCTGCAACTAGTACAAACTATCGCAAAAGAGCCCTAAGAGGCCAATATTGACGCCTGTATGGCATGCCTGTGTGACCGATATAACATGATGCACACAGAGGCGGTTATGGGAAGTAAGATGCTTGTGTGGTCATTAGTATACTGCATTTTCATCACGCATACATTCATTAACCATTATATGGTATGATGCCCATAGAGGTTGTTATGGTACGGAAGATGCCCGAAGAGGCTGAGGTATATGGATATTGCATTGTGCATAACATTTAGGCATATGTATTAGGGCGCTCAGAGGCATTTACTGCTGGTCAGCTGTTTCTATTTCAGTTATCGGTATATCCCTATTATGCTATTTTTCATGCCTAACATACTCAGTACATCGTTTCATGCCCGCATGTTCAGTTAAAGAGGGTGACGGTTCACGCTAGTAGGTTGCTGGTTCAGCTGATGTTGGAGCACTCTATTTATTTCAGAGTTGCAGTCTGGTCGTGGTACAATATTTTTGCATACGCATTTGGGTATGGCGGGGTCCTGTCCCGTCCTTGTGATGTTATGTATTCTTTAGAGTTTTGTAGACAAGTGTCATGTGTAGTGGTCATGTATGGCCTTGTCGTCCTTTGGATATGTATATATATATATATATATATATATATATATAAATGGTTATCAGACTTTATATAGTCCTTTTTTGGCTTAGTCCGTATTTAATTATGACTAGGTATTGACTATACGATTAGCGGTACCCGACGGGTGGGGTCCGGGTGCCCGTCACGGCCTTCCAGTTTAGGTCATGACAATATCTCTCATACCATGGTACCCCTTCGTCGAACCAAGGTGAGTAAATAGCGGAAATAATGCACTTCTGCTCAAATCTCATTCTGTAAATCAGCCAAATTTGGAACATACAATCGGCCTTAGTATTGAAGAGCTTTGTCCCCCTTTATTTCAAATACCAGCTTTCTTTACTGATAGTACCAACTTTATATTCTCATATTACTATTTCCTTACTCCTTCCACAGGAGCGATGATGATATCCTTTTCACAATAATCTTATTATCATGGGAGCTTTGAAATTGAACTCTTAAATACATTAACTAATAAAGCTCTTTTGTCTACCTTCTTCTTTCCTTGGCATCTAGATAGGATAGGCCGCTCAACTTTCTTACCTTAAGTTGACTTAATGGCTATTATCATGTTCTATTAAACTCCCCCTCTAAACTATACTAGAACAAAAATCCACTATCATTGTTCCTTTATTTCAACCACTAAGAATACTACTACTGTCGGATCTCTTCTAGGGTCGGGGTTATTTCAAAGTCTCTGAACCTAAATATCATTCTTTCATTGTCCTTGTACCCAGTGAGGACCTCTAAGAGGTCAGGGGTGCATTTCATTGTCATAAGGGAGGGATGATGTCCTATACAGTTCGTTACATTCTTTCGTTGTTCAGTACTCAACCATGCCCACCAAACTTTCAACATCTCATGTGCTTCTACAACCATGTCGAATTTCAAATTGGGAGTCATCTATAAAACAAAACATGATTAGTTCCCCCCCCCCCAAGGAATAATGGTTCATCATACAAGGCATATAAATGCTTCCACATAGCAAGTAGTTGGATGTAGTGTCTTCGGTTTGAAGATCGTTAAGACACAAGAGAGTCAGTCGGTTAGGTCTTGGTAGGTCTAAGATATCAGAACATATCTAAGTCAGTATGCGCTAATATAAGGGATTTGGCTTCGCTCTATCCTAGTTGTACTAGAGTGGTTTAGAAAATGACATAGGGAACCCGAGCGGACAACCCAGGGTGAACCGTTGTCGACTGTTGGAACGATCGAGTACCAACTCTGTCTTCAACATGTTCCAAAGAAATGTTTTTGGATTTATACTAGAGGGTGACTGTGAATCCGCATAATCACCTTTGTACACAGATGCAAGTGTGTGTGTGTGCATGCCATTTGGCGAAAAACGAATGCATGAATGACAATTGTAATTGCGGTATTTAAACACATAAACAATTTATATCATTTAAAGGCATGTTATATTGGAACCCTTATGGTTAGAATCTAGGTTTATTCCCAGCAAAGTTGTCATATGTTATACAGGTTAGCGTACAAAGAGCTACTAAAAATTTGGATAAATGCCCTAAATTGGATAATGTGTTTAGAGTCTCCACCAAATTTATAGGTAAATTTGGAAAGCCAGTGTGAAAGTATTTATTCAAAAGTTGGAAAAATTCTATCTAAACTAGAGTCAAGGTAAGGGTTCTGGTGATCCCTCGGGGAAGGTGTTAGCACTCTGGTATTAAGGATCCGTAGAATACGGTTGACCTACGGGCTTTATAGCATGCTTTAAAATGATTAAAATTATTTATGGTTTCCATACAAAACTCAAGGTTGTTTTTTTTACAAAAAAGTTAAACTCCCGCCAAAATAGTATGCACAAGATGTATACCCAACTTAGTTTCCAGAATAAGAACACCCAAACATGAATTTGAGTATAACTTCACATTTAGTCCAACTGAATTGGTTATCTATTCACACTTGCATTTTTCAATTTAAAACCTTTTTCAAGTTAAAGACAGTATAGTTCCCTTTTATTCAAGTGTGTTTTATGTCAAATAAGATGAAAAAGTATTTTCCCTTTTTGTCCTTTTAGCATGCTATATCCCAAGTCAAAGGTGTATTCCAACTTGTCCAAAACCTTCAACTTAACTCAAGTCCAAGATAAGTTTTATTATCAAAATTACTTTTTTCATCCTATTGGGCTCAGCCCGGACTATAATTTAAGCTCAAAATTATCCTTAGTGTCAAAATCCGAAATTCAGATTATATGTTTTCAAAGCCCAAGTATATTTCCCATGCTTAGTGAAAATCAGTTCTAGTATTTTCAAATTTTATTGATTAAGATTAGTCTGTTTTATTGCTTATTTCCAATTTTACAAGTCTTAAACACCTTATGTGATCTAACTAAATGACATATGTATCGCTTTGCCTATACTAGATTATAACCATAAGTATTTCAATAGTGAAAGTATTTTGTTACAATACATATACACATATACACATATATAAATATTATACGAAATGAATGGGAAATAAAGTTCAGGCTGGTGGGCCTACCGAAGCCCACAGTTAGCTATTTTTACCCATAGTTGGGACTTCTTTCAAATATTAGCTTCCCTTGCATTTTTATCTCAGACAAAATAGGAATGATTGGGCCTCAACCTAATCGGCTAATAATGAGATGTCTTGACTCGTCTGAATAAGATGATGGGCCTAGTGAGGGCCCATCTCGGTGTAATGCAATGGAGGGAACAAACAAAAGGGAAAACAAATGTACTAAATACATGTAATTTAATTTAAACAATATATGACCATATACAAAGCTATGATAACAACAAGTGATAACAAGATGAAAAAGTAAGCAAATGGGCTCAATACAACCATACACATCTCTTAGGCAGAAAAACAAGAGGTAGAAGCGATACCTATGGGCCTAGCCCAACACATTACAGCCATGTTGAGGAAGCATGAGAGTCATAGATAAGGGCTAGGCCCAACAGATATACTTATTGCAGCAAAATATGACTGATATACAAAGTATACCTATTTATACACCCAAAATACATAGATATACCATGTAACCAATAGCATGTATAAACAATGTAATCAGTGTATACTTCGGCAAAAATGAGGAAATGTGATACCCAGGAATGTATGAGACATGCAAATTCTTCTCGAAACACTGTCATATATACTTCTAAGCAACCTTGACACATCCTAAATCATGGTATCTAGCAACCTACCTAAAACTTATATAGGAAATGTCACTTCCCTTATGCATCATATTAATGCAGACATAGACTTAAAACGGATAGCATGCATGTCAGCATGAAGTAAAGAGGAAGTTGGATCAACATTTATGTTTGTTGGCAAATCACACAAGCAACTCAGGGATTGATGAATCCATATGGAAAGACAGAATAATCAAGATGCAATGGGCAATTTTAGAACAAAGTAAGAGCCATCATATAGACATATAAGCACAATACATATATGGTCTTTGGCAGTGGTATTCCTATTTTTTTACTAAGTAATGCCCAGGTATCTCACCATAGCACATAATGACCTTCAAACATATAGAACTAACATATCATAAGAAAAGAAGGAGCAGATCACCTCATCTTTGCACAAAACCTAAACTCTTCAACACTTTAATCTGAAATTAGGCAAATATTGGGCCTCTAAATGCATAAACATGACATTATACACACACCAAGCTCATTTTAAGGTCCAAAATTAATTACTAAATACTCCACAGACATGATAGGTCATTTAAGTCAGCTATACAAACTAGGGGTGAAACACAGAACTCAGGCTACTCAAAAATAGCACATATCATGAAATTAATCATTTAAGTGCACAATATTAGGCCACACACATTCAAACAGGTCTAATCCTATCATTTTTCGGTCTCAAGCTATCCTAATATGTCCATAGATGTTCCATAGACCTCAAACCAACAATGTTAACATGTAATAGCCAAGACAAACTACACATATCGAACAGGTCCCCTATCTATCATGATAAATACCTCATTAACTAACTATAGCCAAAAATAGCCTCAAACATATCATATTAGTGTTGTTTAAATATGAATAGTTAACCTACTAATCAGAACAACCTTCATATTCACATATTAAACATACTGACTTAGTTCATGTGATAGTAATGGCTTAACCCAACATGCTTTGGACACCACAGTATTTAAACAACTCAAGATTGGTTAAAACAAACTAAAACTAACACACTGATTACTTCAAAGTGATTTATACATATCAGACATGGTGAAATGAACCTTAAACTAACAATATTGAGTATTAAATCAACTGAAACAATACACATATAACATCTAGGATTTACACATGATTTAAACTACCCTAAACTAGCACGATAAGCACTTATTATACAAATAATCACCATAATGTACTCTAACAATGATTACAACTAATCAAAGCATACTGATCATTGGTTTAATGAACCTAAAAACAATATAATTTACCTGAACATGCTTAACAGTTAAAATGATAAACACTAAACATGCTAACAGTTGATTTAATGAACACAGGTAGTAACGAATCTAACTAAATATACTTAACAGTTAACCTAATGAACCTAAACAGTCACTAATCATCCTTTAACATGCTAAATAAAACACCTAAACACATAACATAGATTATACTAGACAAATTTAATAGAAAATTAAAAGGGAAAGGGGATTACCTTGTGTGGAGGCAGCCTAAAGGTCGAAGTTGAGATTGATTCCACTCTGACGACCCCAAAGACTCACAATCACACGAAAACACATAGAGTTTAGGTTGTGGAGACTAATTATACTAGTTATGGGTTCCACCAAAGGGCTTGGATCCCATATTAAGCACAATTAGTCAAATTTAAACCTAATTAAGGCTCTCAAGCAACGTGAATCCCTCTATCAAGTTTCTGACCGTTCAAATGTAGCAAAGGGGCCTCTATTTATAGGGGAAATTTCAAACCCTAGCACGACCCTCAGCCGATGTGGGAGAACTCCCTTTTGGAGGGAAATTTCCCTATAATAGGGTTCTCAATCAATGAGAAACGATGATTCAAAATGCAAATCGGACAAGGGGCAATTAATGTTAGCAGAAAAAGTAAAATGATGGGTAACTTCACCTTGGGGTTGAGGGTTGGGTACGGTGGCATGAGAGAGGTGAGAAGTGAAGAATTAAATGTCATTTCCCTTCTAGTCAAAACAACAAAGCCAGAAAAGCGCCGGTACACTAAACAATTGCCATTCATGGTTTGCCTTGCCAAATCGTAAAGGGAGCTAAAATGAAGGGATTTCCCCTTTTTTCCTTGCTTTGATGATCGTGGGTTGGGACTAGGCCTAATTGGCCTGGGCTTGACCCACTTAAGCTAACAAAATGACAAAGGCCCAATATATTTTACAAATTATCCCGCTTTAATATTTTGCAAATGTGTCCAGTTTTTAAATACATTAATGACCCAAATTATGTAAAATTAGGTTATGATATACAATATATATATATATATTGCCAAATGAAATGACAAAATAGTTCTAGAATAATTTTGTAATATCTTATTCGTTTTGTGAAAAGCATATCCCACTATGTCTATGACTCGGGAACTCCAAATAATTAAATAAAATTATTGTGGGTAAAAACTAGGTGTCAACACTCACAATCCCTCAAACTATACTTTCCTTAATACATATAATACGTAATCAATTCCATTACCTAATTGAACTAATACTTAGCGTAAAACAACCAACAACTCATATACGAAGATTTCACAAATTTGTGAAATTTTGATCATGAAACCTTTTTCATAACTTTCTCCAAATCATCAATGGATCATAATCATAAGTTAAAGAGGATGAAATTTACTTTACTACCTCATAATCTCCTCAAACATCGAGCACTCTGATTCCCAAGGGTTTTTCCAAAACCAACTTGATAGGGAAAAGATAAATTCTATGATAATTACGGGATTTAAGACGTAACACTTGCGTAATCGACATTCATTTGGTCTTGTGGTGTTAGCATATCATTGATGGTTTTTATAGAGAACTTTAGGGTCTGATATGAGAGAAAACAGAGTCCCAAATCATGAAACCCAAATATAAACCCGACAAAAATTTTCCACCACTGTAAATCGATGGTTCATTTGATGAACTGTCAAACTTTTGATGGTTCGTCAATCTCCCCATTAAACTGCCAAGAAGATTAATGGCTCATGCTGGATAATTTTACAGTCCGTCAACTCCGCTGTTAAAACGTCCAACTTCCTATTTTCTTTTAAACGTACCATCTTCGATCCGTTTAACTTTCAAACACTCCAGTACTTCCAAAAACAAGTTGTAAACCTTTATTATACTTTTGTAAGATCATACCTATTCCTGGGACTTTGGTATCCATTGACGCATGATGAAATGTGAAGCTACATGGTGTAACATCCTTCCCTTTTTAGGAACATTCATTCGCAAATGTTGGAAATATTCTAACTCTCAAGTTTTCCAGATATTTCAGCAGAGTTTCCTTTGTAAATAGGACTATCCAAAACCTTTCAAGCAGTTCAAACATATATCCAATGCCACACAGAGCAACACAATATCAAAATAACATCAATTGGCCTCACACGACCACTTATACTTGCAGATATTAAAGAGGATTCAGCCAAAACTTACCTTAACATACATCTAAGCTGCATTTGTTACGTTTTCTTCAAAAACATTAGTTACAGAGGGTACATGGTCCAACTTGATAAATCAAATATAATAAAGGAATTTTATCGCATGAAGCTAGAATCTGGATCACTTGAGTAAAGCAATTCTTAGGTCTAGTGACCATTCTGATAAAGTTTTTATAGACTAAGGAATGTCTTATCGTGTCGTTCAATCATATTACACTGATATATATTATTGGTATATCCTCAACCTTCACATAGTTGTACCTTTCTGTTACACAATAACTTAATGGTTGTACTTGTCTGAGCCGTTGTGTTCTGATATATGGGCTACATCTTTCTTTTCTATATTATAATGTTCATCCTATGAGGGAGTGTATATAGTAGAGTTCGTAGGCATGAAGCGTAAAATGACGATGAAGGATTGGGGCACAATGAACGCCAAAGTCGAGAACCTGAAAATAACAGAGTTCTTTCTATGTTCTTCTTTTTTATTTTCTCGATAATATCCTTTTATAGTACATGAGTTTTAAACAGCCTACTAGCCAAAAGAATTCTTTTTTCAATAAATCTCTTTTCCGTTTTCATTTGAAGTAAATTCTAAATAAGTGTTTCTGATTGAGACTAGACTCTGTTCGCGGCTACTGCCTTTCTCAACTAAACTCGATATTATGATCTTGATCACGCTTATATGGAATCTTCCTTTCTTGCCAAGTTATCTCCTGCTTTTAACGTCAAATCTCTTAATTCATTTCCTTGTTAATCTAAGTATTCTCTCATAATTTATTTCTTCAAATTTTATACTATTACTTCATATTCCATTTCCTTTTCGTGATTTGAGAAGAGTTCCACTCCTTTACTATGTACAGTTCTTTATACATCAATTTGGTAATGTCTCTCTTACTAGTCATCAATCCTTATTTCAAACTTCTTCTAAACTCTATATGTTCACCCTCGGCCTAGGTCCGATAGTCTGACACTTAGAGCTTCTTTTAAATTGGTTCTTTGATTAGCGTGTTATCTTAATGGACGATCGTGCAATGGCTTGAGATATTTTCCAAAATAACCCTTTGATCAAACTTTGATTGTATAGCCAGACTTAATCATTACTGTGCAGACTGATGAGTCATTTTGTCATTAATATTTTAATTACATAATGGTCCTTAAAGATCACCGGTTCACTCAATAATCCATATATAGTACCTCAACTTCCAAAAGAAACTCTTCTTCGAATGCTTCTACTTGATACTCTTAATCCTCATATCTTGATAAGGTTCCCGTTATTATCTCTACTCTATCTCACAATACTTCTTAAAGGGGCTTTAGATGGAATGCTTTGTCTTGACACTCCCCAATTCCCAATATAAGGAAGAATTCGCTTACTTATAGCTCCAAGGGGTATCACTCGGTTTCTATTACGGTTGGCCACATGTTACTTCTTTGGGGCGGTTCCTTCTGGTAATTTCCTTAATAGCTTTCATTTTAACAGTACGTGATTCTATGGCCCATTATCGTCCTGTTTATTACATTAGGATTTATTACTTTTTATAACGTCTCAAATTTACCTACTTCCTTGGCAATGTTGTTTATTCCCACGATAGGTTCATCCTTCCTCAGTTGTACTCAGTATTCGCTCGAGTATCATTTCTTGTTCTGCATCCTTACTTGGTTAATTTCTTTATCTTTCCTTTTCCATTAAATACTGGAAATAAGACATTATTTCCTGTCCATCATTGTTTGTCCTTTTGTCGACTTTATTTCTTGAGGGTTTGTCATATCTTCTTAATGGGCTTTAGGTAACTTATTCATGGAAATCCATTTCCCTTATTACTCTTCTGGGGTTTCCCTAAATTCTTTAAGTTCATGAACATCCCCTTTTTAGGTCACCTCATGTGTTCATATATTTTCTGGATTCCAATATTACTTATGCTATAGAAACTAAAGGTATTGGATATGTATGTAACCGACATACGATTGATTTTTAGATTACTTTACTTAGAACCTTGAACATAGCTATCATTTCACTCACTATTATTTACTCCCTTTATATGTTCATGGTCTATATATATCTTTATGATACGCTTTATACATCAATGGTAGCCAACCAACCATAGGCATAAGCACAACCATCCCTAGTGAAATTATCAACGTACCTGATTAACTGCATAACTCTGAGTAGCATCAGAACCTGCTATTCACCCTGACTCAATCTTGGGCATCTATACACTCTGTGGCTTATTCTCCCTTGGCATAACCCAGGCATTGCTCATAATGCACCTGCCCACACTGATGGCACATTGACTGATATCTCTCGGGATATTCTCTAGCCCTATGGCCCAAAGCTCCACATCCAGAACATAGATCGATATCGAATAAGCATGATCCATCATGCCTCTCTCCGCATTACTGACAGTATGGTCTACTACTTCCAACACCTTCTTGGACTTGTCTGATTTCTACTCGGGAGCTTCGATCCGATGTTTCTCTCAACACCAACTCTTCAGCATCTGCGTTCATCCTAAACCTTCTGGTATGTCTACTGTTTACTTCTTCCTCGCTTCTACTTGTCAGGGGCAAACCTTGATTAACTGACTTCCATGATATTGGGCTTCTCAGTCCCTCTATAGGTCTATTATGTGAGGGCATCTGACCATGACCCTGCTTTGGTAAGACAACTAGAGGCGTTGTTGCATACACGGGACCACTCACCCAACCCAAACAAAATTTAATATTGTGTTGATGGCCTCTGTATTGTGCGGGCCTTCCTATAATATGGCACTACCACTGGAATCGATGGCACTTGGAAGGGTGATTCCTCTGGGACCTCAGATGGATCCTCCTCCATAGATGAATCCTCAGATAGATCTTCCTCCATAGATAGATCTTCATCCATGGACAGATCTTCTTCCATTGAATAACTTACATTTCTTTCTGGTGTTCTTATGTTCCTCGGATCCATACGGGCGGGTGGTTGTCGGCTACTACCGTCTCCCGCCTTTCTGACCCAATTCTTATTATCAGTACATTCCTTGGATCTCGGCATTACTGAAAAGGAAGATTAAGATGAAAAGATAGGGATTTAGTGACTTACGACTTTGATTCTATTGCACAATCTAGATTTTCAAGAAAGGTAACATCTTAAATGTCCTGTAGCCTCTTGTTTATAAGTGTAGCACTAAACACACCCATAAGCAAGACTCTACTAGACGCGGCTTGTAGACACCCCTAGGACTGACCTGCTTTAATACCACTTATCACACCCCAACCTTGGGGGGGTGGCCGGCACCCGGTGTCCTAAGGCCCGAGTATACCGATCCTGATACTTTAGAGATGTAAAACAACTCATGGGCCAATGAGGCCTTTGATACATACTCAACTGAATAAGGATATAACCACATGCACTCAGAAAAGGCCCAAACCATACATATCAATAACAAGGCCGACATAAACATAGTAAATCTTACTGAAGAGCCTGACAAGGCCACACAGGACTAGCACACATAACAAATTGTCTACAAGACACTAAAGAGTATACTAACAACAACTGGTCCGGACATTGCCCCATCATACCAACTGTATACATATGCCTATCCAGCATACCTATCAGCTTACGATACAACTCCAGAAGAATAGAGCATGATGACCTCCAGCTGAGTCGAGTCCTACTATGAGGAAATCATCTGTATCTCTATTTGTACCTATGGGTATGGAATGCAGTGCCCCCAGAAAGGGGCATCAGTACGAAAGATGTACTGAATATGTAAGACAGATAACTAATGTAAACAGGAGATATAACAATGACATAAGAGACAAAGGTACAGAAGTCAACCTAAAACTTATAACAAGCTTCTATGGGCATACCGAACACAACCATGAAAATATATACATGTTTGTAAAAATCAAGTCGCTCAATGGGGCCATATAAAGCAATGTTCAGCCTCTCTGTGGGGCAAATCATATCATAATGCATACATATCGTACCCTTCCTTGATGAGGACTCGGTCATACCATCCCAAATATGAGACTCGGTAATATCAGAACCAACTGCAATTGGGTGCACATGTACGGGTCGTATCCGACCGACTATAGTGTGGCTCGGTGGGATAATAACTATATATATATAAGTGCGATGCAAGACAGACTCTGAAGGACCTTATGAAACCAGTCGAGGTGACTCTAAGTCGTTACTCTCTTATTAACATTATGTAACTGTGTATGTATCACTAACTGAGAGTCATCAATGATTAGAAGAGACACAAGTTTCAAGAAACTATCAACTCGAGAGAATGTTTCCAAATCATAACAACAAAAGTTATGAATTGTAATAATATGGTACAAAAGTAATCACATGCTTTGAATTTAATAGTAGAATTTCTTTTGAAGGGACGTTGTTAGGGTTATACTTATTCGTCAATCATTCCAAAAGAATAAAAGAGGATGCCTTAACATACCTGATTCTTGTCGCTACAATCTCTCTATAAGCCTCCGTTCCTCTTACGGGTGATTATCTACATCATATAACAAGTTGACATCAATATCACATTCAAATTCCATAGATAAACTTCACTTAGGCACCTTATTGACAATATTGACCACCTCAGGTTCGTAGACTTCTTTACAAGGGGTTCTTACGTAATTAGATTCCACGGTTTTCCCAAAACATAATTTCCATAGAAAACTCATTTATGTGTTCTTCGACAATTTCAGTATATATGATTCCTTAGGCTTTTCTTATATGAAAAATCTTATGTGATTCAACCCAACTCATATTACAAAGATTTCATAAATTCGTGAAGTTTTGATCATGAAAACTTTTTCATAACTTTCTCCAAATCATCAATTGATCATAATCATAAGCTAAAGAGGATGATATTTACCTTAGTATCTCATAATCTCCTCAAACATCGAGCAATTTTATTCCCAAGGGTTTTTCCAAAACCAATTTGATACGGAAAAGATGAATTATATGATAATTACGGGTTTATGGCGTAACTCTTGCGTAATCAACCTTGATTTGGTCTTGTGCTGTTAGCATATCATGGATGGAGTTTAAGAGAGTTTTCGGGTCTGATATCAGAGAAAAATGAGTCACAAATAGTGAAACCCAAATATAAACCCGATAGAAATTTCCCACCACTGTAAATCGACGGTTCATTTGATGGACCGTCAAAATTTTGAGGGTCCATCAAACTTCTAGGAAGATTTACGGTTCAGGCTGGGTAATTTGACGGTTCATCAACTCTACTGTCAAAATGCCCAGTTTCTTATTTTTGTCGAAACGTACCTACTTTGATCTGTTCAACTTCCAAACTCTCTGGTACTTCCATAAGCAAGTTGTAAACCTTCATTATCCTTCTGTAAGATCATACCTCTTCCCGAGACTTTGGTATCCATTGACGGCATGCTGAAACGTGAAGTTACGGGGTGTAACAATCGGAGTGCCCCTTATATATCTTGATTTAAGTCCTACTTTGGGTTCAATCTTAGTTCCTTATTTAAACAACATAATTAACCACAAGCTATTAATGTATTCCCCTATTGGGTACATGCCTACACTCAGTAGAGATTTACGTTATTAGTCATCCATTATGTAATCTATACTCATAGTGACTTTTCCTCCCTATTGAATAACCATAAATTGTAATCTCATCATCATATATCCTCATAGGGTCTTGGGCACCTTTAGCTACCAGTACTTATCCTTCTTGTCCTCACTTCTGCTATAACAGTACCAGCTCGGGGTACAATCTTTAGTTGTTGGTCTTTATTTTCAGGCTTCATAGCCCTTCAATTTGATCAGCTTTACACTAGCCCATAACACATGTCATTTCCCATATGAATGATTCATGACAGCTATGATTACTTTATAAAGTAATGGCTTCAGACTCTAAAATTGTTCTATAGCATAAAATGATGCATTGATGGATGACTTATTTGGTGCCTGGACTAGCCTTCTTCTAGGCTTTACATGCATCATCTTTCGCTAAACCTCGTGTTACTCCTCTCATTCATTAATTCTGAATACTCTTTTTGAGCTTCCAAATGTTTCGGTCTTTGATTACCCTTCATGCTTCTTTTTTCTGAGCCCCACATGTCTGGTGGCTCTTGTCATCACTTAACCCCTCTAACCAGTAGGTCACTATCATTCCTTCTTTAGCGTTGACATTTACATATCCTTGGATAGCCTTAACACATCCGCAATAATCTGGGTAACATAATCATATTTATCTTAATATCTTTCATTGGACTTTATTGTCTGCTTACTAAGCCATCAAGTGAGTCTGTATGGATTCTTTATCGTATCACCTCCAATATGGGAGGAGGGTTACTTCTTCACACTTGGAGATATCCCTTCCTGAAAAGTTGTATCGTTGCCCCCATTAACTTTAGCAATTCTGCGATCTACTAGCAATTTACAACTTACTTCCAAACCATTCCTTCTTATTATGAGCTATTGAATCGATCACCCTAATAGAACGCCGCATCTTCGTAATTGTCATGCTTAGTCTCGTTGAACTTTTCACCTTCTCATCAGTATGTTAGTCTTGTAGGTTTCTTTCTTAATAATCCTTAAGGATCGCCCTTTATGTGGTTTATTCCATTGCTGCCTAAGTGCTTACCTTACCATTCCTCAATACCCATTTTGCTATAACAATCTCTCGAATCTCCAACTTTACTTATGCTTGGATTGAGGTTACCTTTCAATATCAATACTTTCAGACTCTGGAAGCTAATCACCTGGTCAATATATTCTTGTTGTCTTCTATCAATTCAACATTCATAATAGACAATTGTGTCGTAATACCTTCCTCTACTCAACTCAGCATATACCCCTTCTTACCTTTTATTTCACTTGACTATCATTTTGTCGCATTATAATATTATTATCTTACGACCCTCCGTCATTTCTCATATCTACATCAGGTGTCCCATTTATCTCGTATCATTCTCTTGCTACCATTCTTACTTCTTCTTTTTAGTCTAAATGCTTATAACAAGACATCTTCTCGCATTTAAATTCTCCTACCTTAGTCAGCCCTATCTCTTAGGCACTTACTATCTCTACTTAATCCAGACATGTGTCATTCGAAGGGAAACTTTTATCTCGCATAAAGAGTTCAATACTTGGCCTTTGTGACATTTAATATTCCTTAAGAGTCATATTCGACTAACAATTGTTGGATATGTCATGTATACATTTTCTAGAAGGGGGACCTTTAACATAATTGTACTATTCTTCAGTACTGCCCATGCTAAGGGTTGTTCTACCCTTTACTAAGTCCCAAAATCTCACTTCTTTCTAAAACCACGTCTATTGACGTCAGTATATCGGAGGCTCGAATAGGTACTTCTTATTGTAGTCCTATTACTACGAATGGCAGAATAGAAATGCTTAGCTTATTCTACTTGAGTATCAACTTCCATACCACCTTCTGCTTTCAAGTACTCTGTACTCCTTTTCACTTTACTTATATTCAATGCCATTATTTTACCCTACTAGGCTTCCATTGTTTCCTCTATATATAAGTGAAACAGAAGCTCATATTCTGAAACGTTAGCGTAATACTCACACCTCGGTATATCAATAATTCGGCAGGGAGGGGGATCTTTCCTTTACTTGCCATGAATATGAACTACTGAATTCTTTCTAGTAACCGACATTACTAAAACTGGGTAAAGCACGAGTTAGACTTGAATTATCACAACTCGGCTCTACTGAACGATCTATGGGATGGAAGGATAGAAACCATCCCTAAATGCCCGACAACCTCTTACTTTTAAGTGTGGTGCACAACACAGTCATAAACAAGCCTCTACTAGACACGGTTCATAGACTTCCTAAGACTGACCTGCTCTGATACCAAGTTTGTCACACCCCAAACTAGGGGATGTGGCTGGAACTTAATGTCTTACTGGCCCGAGCGTATTACTCTGAAACAAGACTCTTGTACGTATAGAGCTTCTGGTCGGCTAGGCCGTACTAGAATATGACCTAAACAACATCATGATAACATGACCGGCAAGGCTACAATCTATAATGCAAGAGCACTAGCCCAACTCCGAAGATAAATAAGGAGGGATCAACCCAACATCTATATAACAAGGCTGACAAGGCCACATATAACAATTGAGCACACAACATAAGTGTATGAGCCTCTACTAGTAACTGAACTATCGTATGGTCGGTACAGGGCCCCGACCAATCCATTTTCTACTAATGTACATAAGATATAAACTCAACATCTGACCAACAAGCTCCGTAAGAAGAAAAACATATCAACTGACGGCTGAGACTCAATAACTCCTACTGTGGGGGCCTATCAAGGCCCCTATCTGATCATGTAGCATGAAATGAAGTGTCCACCGGCAAAAGATAAGTCAGTACGAAAGAAATGTACTGGTATGTAAAGCATGAATAGCAATATGAAAGCATAAGCTGTAAAATAGGAAATAAGAAGCAACCTGATACTCTGATAACTTGTGTGCCACTTAGGGCGAATGATGAAACTCATAAACTACACTGAAACTTCTATACATGTGTTTTATTATATAATTTACCCTCGGCTTATAGCATGAGGTGTTTAAATATGGTACTTCCCTCAGGTAATAGTATGAGGTGTGTGTATGGATGCATATATAAATTCCTTCCCTCCGATTATAGCCCATTGTGTGTATAATATAAATGTACAACTGCCCACCGGCTATTTGCTTGGTGGTGTGAATGGTATATTGTAATAGTAGTATTGGCACATTGGCCTCTTTATAACATAAAACTTCCTAACTTTACTTTGGAATGACTCTTTGTTGACTCGATGATTAACTCTTTGGAACGCTCATTCTCGGAGGTTTATGATACTCTGATGAATAGCCAATAATCGAGTGGTATCGAACATGATAATGACAGGAGAAACTACTCCCGACAAGGGATAAATGACATGTGAATAGAATGGTTCTTTTGACGTTTCTTTTTTAAAATGATAAACACTTGGATTTCATGCTTTTAAATGAAGGGAATAGCCCTGCATACATATGTTTCTTCGTTAACAAAGCCTTGAGAACCCTCCAAAGCTTTATGAATGATTATCTACACAATATATATGATTCGGGTCAAGATGAGTCTATAGATTAAGAATCGATTCTTTATGACGTTTCGTCGAGCATCTAGAGGGCATACTTCTCAAGATATGGTTTTCATGGCTATCAATATACTATCAATTCCCCTTCAAAAACAACAACAACAACAAGAAGATCACAACTACAGACTCCATGATTCTTTACTACAACACCTTACAATTTTTAGTCATAACATCTCAAGAACTAGTCAACACAACCCAACAACTACAACATCTTCCTCATAGAGTTTAGCTTGTGTTCTTATCAAATTACCTTTACCAGCTCAATCAACCAAGTTAAAAGAAGTTAAATATCATTAAGGAGTAGTAGAATCTGACCTCAACCAGCCACAAAGTCTTCCACAACAAGCTCTCTTCCATCTTCAAGAAACTTCCAACTTTATCTAGCTATCTAGTGAGGATTTTTGAGATATTCATGATCTTCTAGGGGAGGAATCACTTCAATTACAGTTGGAAATATTCTTTAATAGTGGAGTAACCCTAGGAGGGTGTTTTGTAGAGTTTAGGAGCTCTTAAGGTCGAAAATGAAATAATACAAATGAACCACTGTCTTTGTCCTTAAATAGGCTACCCACCTCCTCTCATATGTTGGAGAATATACCACGCTTATAGGCATATGCGGCCGCATCCTCCACCATATATGGTGGCAGGAGGTGGGCCAAATGGTTGTCTTTGAGGTGTGGCCAAATCTGCGAGGCGGATTGGCTTCTGCGATGCGAAAGTCTTAGCGTATAGTCCAATCTTCGTCAAACATTATCGATATGTGTTTCTTTTGATCCAATGGATTTCTAACTTTCTGTAAACCTTATTAACATCCATTTAAGTCATTTATGACCCTTGGGAAGAGTCTTGAGTTGCCAAAACTAAAATCAGCTAACTATTCTCTCGATTGCGCTTAGAATGACTGGTGTAATAGTATATTAGCTATTTTGAGATTGTTCAGAGTATTGGTGAGGTAGCCTATGAGTTGGCTTTGCCTCCTGGATTGTCAAGTGTTCACCTCGTATTTCACTTTTCTATTCTCAAGAAGTACCATTCAAATAGTTCTCATGTGATTCAATGAAATTCTGTCACACCCCAACCTTGGGTGGGTCGGCACCCGACGCCTGAATGGACCGAGCATACTACCTGTATATTATAATCTAAACACAAAACCTTCTGGGCTGACAAGGCCTCAGAAGAAAATCACACCGAAGACCTAAACATAACAACCTATACAAGAGACGACCAACCCAATATGTACATATATCATAAGGCTGACAATGCCATAACAAGTATACCAACAACTGACATAGAGGCTGATAAGGCCGTACAAAATGATTATACAATGACCACTGGTCTACAAGCCTTTAATAGTACTATAACATATCATAAGGTTAGGACAAGGCCCCACCATGCCCAA
Organism: Anisodus acutangulus; assembly: GCA_029783415.1. Lineage (NCBI taxonomy): Eukaryota > Viridiplantae > Streptophyta > Magnoliopsida > Solanales > Solanaceae > Anisodus > Anisodus acutangulus. The sequence goes on along the minus strand of CM056511.1, from coordinate 20,125,614 downwards.
AAATAGCTATAAGCATATGCAACATAGCCTACCATGATGTAAAGAAGGTCGTGAGCTTAAGTGTCCAACATGGACCGCGAGGTGATTTGCTAGGAGTGCCAAAAATTATCAACTGTCCTATGGTGACTTGCCTAGTGTGGAGTGGAGTTGAGTGTGGAGTGGAGTTGAATATCTAAGAAATACTATTAATTTTCTGCTTTTTATGTAGGTCTTGGCCGAGACCATCTTTTATCTTACTTTTAATTCTTAGCTTAATTACTAGTTCTCCTTATAGCTTAGTTACTAGGCCATGTAATAAGATTTGATGACTAAACCAAGAACCATCTAGAAGGAGAAGCTTCCAAGGAGGTAATTCATGAACTAGCTAGTTCATGCACTTAACTACATGGATGACACAAAAGGGTGGCCTAGAGAACATTAAGAGTTGGCCGAGCATTTTCCATTTTCCATTCGGTCGAGATACATGCTAGAAGGAGAAGCTTCCAACATTTTCCAAGGAGGTAGTTTATGAACTAGCTAGTTCATGCACTTATCTACATGGATGACACAAAAGGGTGGCCTAGAGAACATGAAGGGTTGGTTATTTTCCCTTCCCCAAGTCGGTCGAAGCCTCTCCCTTTCTCATTCGGCCAAGTGCCATGTATGATATCTATGTAGTTGCTCTTCTAGAAGGTTTAGAACTAGTATAAATAGGGCATGTAGTTGATGTAAAGAGACGAGGAAGTTAAATGAAATATATTTGAGTTTTCTCAAACTTAGCTAAGTATTTCAACTTTTGTGTTGTTATCCTTAATTGGTCCTTTTGTGGGCCACCCCTTAGTCCTTTTGTGGTCCAACCCCTCGATGTATGTCTAGTTAGAACTTTTGTGATCTAACTATACCCAAGCCAAAGTTCTATCCGGTTACTTGTTACAAACACATTGAAGGTCTTCTCGGCCTACATTACCTTTCCCGCACACGATTTTGTTTATCCATTTTGTGCCCCATCCTTGTCCAAACTGCCTAATTCCTTTCACCCCAATACACTCCAACACTTTCCAACTAACACCCAAAAGGTCGTCAACCGACTGCTCCCATAAACACGCGAAACCCCCAACCAATTCCCCACCATCCCGATCGCACCCTTATTCCGCCAACCTTATTGTCCCGACAAGTTTCCACTACCTTACCACCACCCAACCACCAACATAACCTACAATATGTCTAGTTTATCACCTCAGAACTCCTTAGCCATACACCCTTCAAATTCACCCGCACACCCCCCACCAAACACGCACTGCCCAGAAACTTTCCAACCTTCATTTGACCCCCATTTTCGTCTCCACCATGTCCCAATCCAACTCCGAACCATCTAACCATACAATCCCCTCCTTATATACATCAGTTTGGTATCTGAGCAAGGCTTTCCCATCCCACGCCCTGACGATATGGCTAACATGAATGAAGAACTTTGGAGGACCATAAGTGTTTATGGCGGAACAAATGCAACTCTTGAGAAGAGAGTTTGCGGAGCATTTCATGAATAATGATGCCGAGTCCGAGAAGGAGGTTGCACAAAATAACCCGAGACATAAAATGGAAGATGTCCAAGACAATCTGAGGCATGAACGGGAAGATGACCGAAGTCTATGGTTTGATCTTCCAACCTTTGAAAGAAATATAGACCCGGAATAGTTTCTGGAATGGTTAAGGGCAATTGAGAGGCTTTTCGAATACAAGCAATATGATGACCACAAGTGTTTTAAGGTTGCTACATTGAAGTTGAAGGAATTCGCTTCTGTGTGGTATTAAAATCTCAAAACAAGCCGGAGGAGGAATGGAAAAACCAAGATTAAATCTTGGGACAAACTAAAGAAACATTTGAAGAAGAAGTTTTTGGCAAGGGAGTATGAACAAGACCTATACCTCAAGCTCACCAAACTTCATCAAGGAGTTCTTAAAGTTGAGGAATACATCCGAGAGTTCGAGAAAGTCACCATGCTTTGTGACTTAGAAGAAAATGAGACTCAAAGGATTGCACGATCCATTGGAGGCTTGAACGCGGCGATTCAAGAGAAGGTTGAAATTGCAACATACAACACTTTTGAAGATATATGTCATTTAGCACTCAAGTTTGAAAAACAACAAAAGAAAGGTACCCCAAAATCCTATGTAAGGCCAGCTAGTATTAAAGAAAATGGCAGTACCTTTTTTTCTACCCCATTGTATAGCCAAGAAAGTATAGAAAAAGATAAAGAAAAGAAAGTAGAGGTTACAAAAGGGTAGAAAGAAGTAGAAAAGATGTTTTAAATGTCAAGGATTAGGACACTTTGCAAATGAATGTCCTAAACCTCGGGTAATGACTATTGAAGAATATCAAGAGTGTGGGGATTCCTTTGTTATTGAGGAATCCAAAGTCGAAAAGGTCCTTGAGGAAGATGTTGATCTTGCAAAGGAGGGTGAAAGTTTAGTACTCAAACGTGTGTTGAATGTTCAACTTGAAGAACCGGAAGAGACACAAGGAGAGCAACTATTCTACACTCGATGCAAGGTGAATGATAAGGTAGGAAATATGATCATTGATGGAAGAAGCTGTACCAATGAAGCCTTCTTGGAAATGGTGGACAAATTGACATTGCCTACCTGCAGCCATGCTAAACTATTTGCTCTCCAATTGTTGAACAAAGACAAGGGGCTAAAGATAATGAAAGAAGCTCTTGTTAGTTTTCAGGTTGGTAAGTATAAAGATGAGATATGGTGTGACATCCTACCTATGGATGTTTGTCATATTTTATTGGGTCGGCCATGGAAATTTGATAGGTAAGTTCAACATGATGGAGAAAAGAATATCTATTCTTTTCAAATTGATGATAAGAAGATCTGGTTGATACCATTGTCACCTACTGAGGTGAAGAAAATGAAGATCCAAAATGCCAAGAAACGCAAGGAAAAGTTTGAGGCCCTCTTGCTTAATGTATTGGAGATAGAAAAAGAATTGAAGAACTGGAGTTCTATAGGTGCATTGGTGCACAAAGAGAAGAAGAGTCTTGTGGGAGATATGGTTGAAGATGCCGACTCAAAGAAACTCTTGAAGAAATCTGAAGATGTAATTCCGGATGATCTTACACCCAGATTAACACCAATTAGAGCCTGTAGATACCATCCGGAAGAGGCTAAGGAGTCATAAGAACAAATGCAAGAATTACTAGACAAACGCCTTGTCTGAGAGAGATGCCTTGTTGGTACCTATGAAAGATGGAACTTGGCGCATGAGTATTGATAGCCGAGCGGTCAAAAACATCACCGTGAAGTACATATTTCCTATGCCAAGATTGGATGATCTTTTGGATGAATTTAGTGGGGCCAAGTTGTTCTCCAAGATAGATTTGAGGAGTGGCTACCATCAAATGAGGATACGAGAAGAAGGTGAATGGAAGATGGCTTCCAAAACCAAGTATGGCTTGTGATGTCATTTGGACTGTGGAATGCTCCAAGCTCTTTCATGAGGCTCATACACGAGGTGTTACGACCATTCATGGGGTACATAGTATCATATGAGGGCATTCATGTGGATCCATCCAAGGTGGACATTATCCGGAGCTGGCCCGAGCCTACGAATGTAAATGAGGTAGGAAGTTTCCATGGTTTGGCTCATCATTTTATTCGAGATTGGTGTACCCTTGCTACCCCTATCACTGCACTAATGAGAAAGGGTGAGTTAAAATGGTCCCAAGGAGCACAAAGAACTTTGGAAACCTTGAAGGGATGGATATGTGAAGCATCGGCTCTAGACCTTGAGAAGCTATTTGAAATTGAGTGTGATGCTAGTGGAATTAGTTTTGGTGCCGTCTTGATTCAAGACAAACTATCCATTGCTTTTTGTAGTGGAAAATTGGGTGGTGCACGACTCAATCATTCTACTTATGACAAAGAATTTTGTATTGTGAGATCCTTGGTCTAATGGGGACATTATTTGAAGTCAATACATTTTGTGTTGTATTTGGATCATTTGGTTTGGCCATACATAGATGACAAGAATTTGAGGGAAAATTCTATTAAAGAATGTAAGTATGATGTAAAGAAGGTCGTGAGCTTAAGTGTCCAACATGGACCGCGAGGTGATTTGCTAGGAGTGCCAAAAATTGTCAACTGTCCTATGATGACTTGCCTATTGTGGAGTGGAGTCGAGTGTGGAGTGGAGTTGAATATCTAAGAAGTACCATTAATTTTCTGCTTTTTATATATGTCTTGGCCGAGACCATCTTTTAGCTTACTTTTAATTCTTAGCTTAATTACTCGTTCTCTTTATAGCTTAATTACTAGGCCATGTAATAAGAGTTGATAACTAAGCCAAGAACCATCTAGAAGGTGAAGCTTCCAAGGAGGTAATTCATGAACTAGCTAGTTCATGTACTTATCTACATGGATGACACAAAAGGGTGGCCTAGAGAACATGAAGAGTTGGCCGAGCATTTCCCATTTTCCATTTGGTCGAGATATATGCTAGAAGGAGAAGCTTCCAACGTTTTCCAAGGAAGTAGTTCATGAACTAGCTAGTCCATGCACTTATCTACATGGATGACACAAAAGGATGACCTATAGAACATGAAGGGTTGGTTCTTTTCCCTTCCCCAAGTCGGCCGAAGCCTCACCCTTTCCCATTCGGCCGAGTGCCATGTATGATAGCTGTCTAGTTGCTCTTCTAGAAGGTTTAGAACTAGTATAAATAAGGCACGTAGTTGATGTAAAGAGACGTGGAAGTTATATGAAATATATTTGAGTTTTCTCAAACTTTGCTAAGTATTTCAACTTTTGTGTTGTTATCCTTAGTTGGTCCTTTTGTGGGCCACCCCTTGGTCCTTTTGTGGTCCAAACCCTCGGTGTAAGTCTAGTTAGAACCTTTGTGATCTAACTATACCTAAGACAAGGTTCTATCCGGTTACGTATTACAAACACATTCAAGGTCTTCTCGGCCTACATTACCTTACCCGCACACGATTTTGTTTATCAATTTCGTGCCCCATCCTTGTCCAATCTGCCTAATTCCTTTCACTCCAATACACTCCAACACTTCCCCAACTCACACCCAAAAGGTCGTCAACCGACTCCTCCCACAAACACCCGAAACCCCCAACCAATTTTCCACCGTCACGATCGCACCCCTATTCCGTTAACCTTACTGTCCAGACCAGTTTCCATAACCTTACCATCACCTAACAACCAAATACCAACCACCAACATAATCTACAACGTGTCTAGTTCATCCCCTCCAAACGCCTTATCCCTACACCCTCACACCCCCACCAAATAAGCACTACCCAGAAACCCATCAACCTCCATTTGACCCCCATTTTTGTATCCACCCGGTCCCAATCTAACTCCGACACATCTATTCATATAATCCCCTCCTTATATACATCATACCGACTTTGTACATCAACTCCAAAAAAGTGGAGTATGACGACCAACAGCTGAAATCAGATACCTACTGTGGAGCTGTGTCTACCTATCTATCTACACCTGCGGGCATGATACACAGTGCCCCAGCAAGGGACGTCAGTACGAAAGAATGTACTGAATATGTAATGCATGTAAAACATATAAATGGAGAATGTAATAATATCATGACCCTTTTTCCGGAGTCGTGGTGGCACCTGCATAATCCCACCATGTAGGTGAACCACTCTCAAATCCTTAACATAATATGAATTAAGCAAAAAAGGGAAGATAGCAAATGCTACATAAACTGTCTCATAATATAAATGCGAAAAAAGTAATAAGTCTGATGTGTCAAAAACAATCCCCAAGCAATCTAGTATGTGGGTAAAACACCACTAGCAAATCAGATACAAGTCTAAGAATAGGGCACGCATGCCAAAACCAATACATAATTTAAACATGTCTCTCAAATATGAAATAAAGAATTTGATAGAGATGGAGCATCCTCACCATGAATACTGAGGATCAACCGCTCGAACTCAGCTACGTGGTCTCGAGCTAGTAGTTGGGTCTGTATCTGCATCAAGAAAAGATACAGCAAGTGTAGCATGAGTACATAATGTACCTCCATAGACTTCATAGGCTGACAATGACGGAAGGTACATAATTAGAGATAAATACCAAGTTGACACCAAGTAATCCTAAACAAATCAGTTCACCAAGTAAGGCCACATAGTCCACATAATAATTCATAGAGTTCACATATTTCCTTATTTCAATAAGAGTCCATAATCACTTACGGTATTCATTTTCCAAGCCTCAACATTAACTTAAGTATCAAGTAGCAAGTGTAATCCTTTCATGCCTTGAATTTAATCAAGTCATCAACAATCACTTCACATACAAGTTCATCCACAATTAATCAATGAAATGACATATATATGAATTATATGAATGCAATGCATATGCCATGTACCTTTATCATTCGGTATACAGTATGTCAAGGTTTTATTATGATCCATATACCCATGGGAGACCCGCGAAATCCATATATCCCTCCGCTATAAAATAACTCATCGGATTATGGAGCCCAGCTCTTGCCTGTAATAATTTCATATTGCAGGCGTGCAACTCTGTTCCCCCTATACCAATATCATCTCAGTGTTACCATAGTCTCATAAGTGTTCTTACCTTCCCGACCTCTTGGGCCCGCAACATATGCATACCACTCTCATATCAATATCACAGAACCATGAGTGTATGAATGCAAATGATAATATAAGGCAAGATATCATGATACAATGAGATGCAACCAAATAAAGAGATGAAATAACATATGCTTCCAATAGTTCAATTCACACATATACAATCCGAGTACAACTCAAGATATCATATTGAAGCATGTGTAATGAGTAAACATATCAAGCAACTATGGCAACAAGCCCAAATAATTAGCACGAGGATGATTCCCCAAACCCCATCATCACAGTTCAACACCGGTACCCACTCATACGTTCATCACAAGTGTCTGAGTGGGACCCCCAAACACGTCCAATACCCTTCAATGTTTATAAGTAATTATGCAGTTATATCGAAGTCTCGAAAAACTAAATCGTAGCCTACCTCAAGGCCAAATATGAGTGTTATGCGATCAAGCCTCGGTGACAGCTTCCTCTGCGGCTCGTGAAGGATGATGTCTATCCACGCATATATTATTCGTTAATATAAGACTTACACAACAACAAGGACATAACCTTTGACAAATTAAGACTACAAATATCGACACTGGGCCCACTTCACCAAGACTCGAACTTTAATACCTAAAACCACATACATACTAGGTAATCATATACTTAAGTTAATTGAAAAACTATACATTTTTGAACCCTCAATTGAACAATAATAAAAATCCCCAAATTGAAATCCTAGATATTTTACCCAATTGAAAATAGGTTTATACAACCAAATTAAGCCTTATAACATGATTATCTAATATATTCCAACACTAATTCGCATTAATACAAGTAGACTAATCTATAAACCCTTCATTAATCAATAACATAACTCTCTTATTCTTACAAGAATGCATAACTCATCTTCCCCAACTTATAGTCATACCATATCACGATTATTAAAAAACTTACAAGCATAAACTTAATTCACCAAGGAAGAATCACTTACCCCAATGATGAAATTGCTCTTAGACCTCTGGAAATGCTCTTTGGCGGCTCTAGGATCGACACTTATTATTTAGGGGAAAGAATTCTGACCTAATGGAATAAATATGATACATGAACAGTACTTCCACCCTAGTGGAATCGACTCCGCTGGAGCGGACCCGCTGCGGCGAACCAAACTCTCGCTGAGGCAGTGTCACTTGACACCTCGCCTCAGCACCACGGTGAACACGACATTGCAGTAGCGGACTCGCCCTTGCACACTGACCCTTTGCCACGACAGAAATTCACATTCTATCAAATCCCGTTTCGGCGAGCCAACCTCTCGCCGAGGTGGATATGCCAGAGCGGAAACTAGTGTCGTTAAGGCGGACACCAGACATCAGATATTGGAGAATATTTCCAATCTTCCATCAAACCCCCGAAGCACTTCCAAGACCGTTTGGACACAAACCAAACATGTTCGTCTATGATAAATAGTGCTACGAACTTGCTCATACACTCCAAACTAATGACTTGACTAAGTCATAAATGACCCTCCAAAACTATCGAAAGCGACGAAACCCAGAAATAAACTCATCTATCCAAAAGTCAACTTTAAGTCAAACTAACCAACTTTAAGTTCCTAGTTTTGGGGTTTTCATCTGAAACTCATATAAATGGACATCGTGATCTATGTCACCCATCCCCGCGCATCACAAACTCCACACAGAGTCTATGTGAAGGGTCAAATAAGCAAATAAGGGTCTTTAGCTAAAAAAAGATAGACATGTTGTTACATTAGATTCTAATTAAAACAACGTTCGTCCTCGAACGGAGAGAAACAAACAAAGGAAATTTACCAAGAGAAGTAAACAAGCCAGGATATATACTCTGCATATAAAACTCGGTCTCCCAAGTCCCCTCCTTGACAGGATGACGCATCCACTGAACCTTCAAAGAAGCTATCTCATTCGATCTCAACTTCATCACCTTTCTGTCTAAAATAGCCACAACCTCCTTCTCAAAGTCCAAATTCTTATCAAGCAATACTGAGTCCCACTAAATGATATAAGAGCCATATGAATGATACTTCTTCAGTATTGACACATGGAAAACTAGATGGACGCCTAAAAGACCTAGTGGCAGAGCCAACTCGTATGCCACCTCCCCAACTCTCTGAAGAACTTCAAATGGTTTGATATACCTCGGACTCAATTTTTCTCTCTTGCCAAATCTCATCACACCCTTCATAGGTGAGACCTTTAGAAGAACCTTGTTGCCAACCATAAACTCAAAGTATAGGACCTTCCAGTCCGCATACTCCTTCTACTTGCTCTGCACTGCTAGGAGCTTGTCCTAGATCACCATAACCCTCACTAATGAATCCCTCTAAGAATCAGTACCCCAAGGACGGACCTCGAACACATTAAACCAACCAATAGGAGATCAACATATCCTACCACACAAGGCCTTGAATGGTGCCCTATCAATACTGGAGTGATAGATATTGTTGTACGCAAACTCTAATCAATTACGCAAGCTCATAACATGTCCTCCAACAACTGAATAGTCCACTCAGACTGACTGACGGTCTGCGGGTGAAATGTTGTATTAAGATCTAAGTGAATACCCAACTCTCTCTGCAAAGACTGCCAGAAATACAAAGTAAACTGAGTACCCCGATCTGAGATGATATAAATAGGAACCCCATGGAGACGAACAATCTCTTGGATGTAGATCTTAGTCAACTTCTATGTATTATAAGTCGTTTGAACTATAATGAAATGCACGGACTTGGTCAATCAATCAATAATGACGCAAATAGCATCAAACTTGCCCAGAGTCTTGGGCAACCTAACAACGAAATCCATAGCAATCATCTCCCACTTATACTCGGGAATGGACATCCTTTGAGACACACCACCGGGACACTAGTGCTCATACTTGACCTACTAGCAATTTTGACACTGAGACATAAAATCAACAATGTCTCTCTTCATCCTACCCCGCCAATAGTGATACCTTATATCACGGTATATCGTAGTAGCTCCTGGATGAATCAAATAATTAGAGATGTGGGCTCCTCCATAATCAATCTAGTCAAATCTCCCACACGAGGCACGCACACTCTACCCTTGATCCTCAGAACACCCTCACTATCAATCATAGCCTCATTGGCCTCACCACTCATCACCTTATCTCGAATCTTACATAACCCTACATCATCATACCGGTGAGTCTAAATTTGATCCAAAAGAGATGACCTCACCTCTACACAAGTTAGAATCCTACCCAGATTTGAAATATCAAGCTTAACAAAATGGTTGTCTAGAGACAGGACCTCTAATGCCAAAGGACGCTTGCAAATATCCAAACAAGCTAGACTCCCCATGCTGACTGTCTTTTGGCTTAAGCCATCCGCTACCACATTAGTCATGCCTGGATGGTATAAAATGGTCAGATCATAATCTTTCAACAACTCCATCCACTGGCGTTGCCTAGAATTCAAATTCCTCTAACTAAACATGTGTTGAAGACTGTGGTGATCGGTATACACCTTACAATGAATATAAAGATCCAAATCTTCAGAGCAAACACAACAGCAACCAACTCCAAATTATGAATAGGGTAGTTCTTCTCGTGCACCTTCAACTTCCTCGATGCATAAATAATAACCTTACCTTCTTACATCAACACACAGCCCAACCTAATCCTAAAAGCATCACAATACACAGTAAAGTCCTTCCCTTCCACAGGAAGGGATAAAATCGGGGTTATGGTCAAAATAATCTCCTTTTGAAACCTCTCCTCACACTGGTCGGACCACTGAAAGGGGACTTCCTTCTGAGTCAAACACGTCAGATGAGAAGTAGTAGAAGAGAAACCCTTAGCGAACCAGCGATAATAGCTAGCAAGACCCACAAAACTCTGAATGTTCATCACAGAAGTCGATCTTGGCCAGTCCATGACTGCCTCTATCTTTTTAGGTTCAACCATAACCCCATTATTGGACACCACATATCCCAGTAATGTCATAGAACACAACCAAAACTCATACTTCAAGAATTTAGAGTACAACTTCTTCTCCTTCAAAATTCTAAGAACCACTATTAGATGACGCTCATGGTCCTCCTGACTCTTCGAATAAATTAGGATGTCATCAATAAACACAATCACAAAAGAATCCAAGTACGGCTTAAATATCCCATTCATCAAGTCCATGAACACTACAGGGGTATTGGTAAGCCCGAATAACATCACCAAGAACTCATAATGCCCATAACGAGTCTAGAAAGTCATCTTAGGAACATCCTTGACCCGAATCTTCAGCTGATGATATTCGGACCTCAAGTCGATCTTCGAAAACACAAAAGCACCAAGGAGTTGATAGAACATGTCATTAATACATGGAATCAAATACTTGTTTTTTATGGTGACCTTGTTCAACTGTCTATACTCAATGCACATATGCATAGTGCCATCCTTCTTCTTTCTGAACAAGACAGAAGCTCATCTGATACCATAACTACGGGAAGTAGAACCAATGAACTGATCATGTTGCCTTGCCCTCTTATCGGGCTCATATATGGACAAACCTCCTCTCAAAAACTCTATCATCCTGGCATGCTCTACCACAATCTCAAAAGAAGCTCCCGAAGCCACCAACTACAACGTGGCTAATTGGAGCAGAATACACAAGACTCTAACAAAACATTTTACACTCTCAACCTCAGTAGGGAGTAGTGGTGCTACATAACGCGATAAGGCATATAAACGAGTTTCATACTGTGCAACAGTTGAATTGCCTTGACCAATCTTTCGAAACTCATCATGCTTGTGCAATCGCAAGCTCAAAGGCACATACTTCTCTAAAAAGACCTTGTAAAATCTAACCTAAGTCAATTGAGGCATCCTTGTGAGCAAAAAATCAACATACGCCCTCCACTATTGCTTTGCGTCTCCTCTAAGCTGAAGGGCCACAAAACTAACTCTGTGCGACTCAATAATATCCAAGGTATGCAACCTCTCATGGCAGCTCACAATAAACTCATATGCATCCTCATCGGGTTGTCTAAAGAATTCAGGAGGCTTCATGTTCGAACAGTGCTCCCAAATCTTCCACTTATTGCGGGTCATAGTTGTCCCTCCACTAGGTCGGGGACCACACTTTGGAGCATAAACCTCATTGATATGGGGCGCATAATCGCTAGCTGAATACCAAGTATACGAAACTCGGGGTATGAGTATGCCCTTTCTCACATGGGTTTGAGAATTATCCGGAGTAGTAGGATGTGCGTTTGTCTGAGAAAAATTGTCGAGAACACTCAATAACCTGACCAATGTGTCCTGTAGACCCATAGTATCATTAAATCCAGGCTGATCTTGGGCTGGACCCATCTCATTCTCTAGCATATCATCCTAAGACTCAATATAGGGCTATGAGGACTCTGATCTAGCATAAGCTTGACCGGCTCAATGTGCTTCGCCCGAACTGGCACTGATGCTCTTGCTCTCCCTCAACCCCGAGCACGTCTTCTACCACTACCGCATATTACTGATGTTGGTGTCAATATTGGTGCCTCCTCTCTCACCGTATCGGCACAAGTCCTCACCATTTGTGAGAGAATATATATAAAGGTCAGATACCAATTTGATTCAGCTAAACACGAAAGGAATGAAGAAAGTAAAATTTCCTAAATATCACATAGCCTCCCGAAGATAAGTACGGACGTCTCTGCATCGATCCGTGAAACTCTACTAGACATTGTTCTTGTAATTAAAACTGTTTAACCAAGTGCTATGATACCAACTTTGTCACGACCCATTTTCAAGAATCGTGGTGGCACCTACATAATTCGACAATGTAGGCAAACCACTCCCAAATCCTTAACATAATATGAAGTAAGCAAAAGCGGAAGATAACAAATTCTACATAAACTATCTCATAATATAAATGCTGAAGAAGTAATAAGTTTGATGTGTCATAAACAACCCCCAAGCGATCTAATATGTGGGTACAAGAGCACTAGCAAATCTGACACAAGTCTAAGAAAAGAAAACGCATGCCAAAACTAATACATACTCTAAATATGTCTCTCACATGCGAAATAAAGACTTTGATAGAGATGGAGCATCCAAGGGTATGTTGGAGGTAGCATCCTCACCATGACTACTGAGGATTAACTTCTCAAACTCAGCCACGTGGTCTCGAGCTAGTAGTCGGGTATGTATCTGCCTCAAGAAAAGATACACCAAGTGTAGCATGAGTACACAACGTACCCCTGTAGACATCATAGGCCGACAATGATGAAAGGTACATAATCAAAGATAAATACCAAGTTGACACCAAGTAATCATATACTAATCAGTTCAATAAACCAAGTAAGGTCACATAGTCCACAAAATAATTCATAGAGTTCACATATTTCCTTATTTCAATAAGAGTCCATAATCACTTACATTATTCATTTTCTAAGGCTCAACATTAACTTAATTTTCAAGTAGCAAGTGTAATTCTTTCATGGCTCGAATTCAGTCACGTCATCAACAATCACTTCAAATACAAGTTCATCCACAATTAATCAATGAAATGGCATAACTATAAATGATATGAATGCAATGATGTCAAGTACCTTTATCATCCAGTTTACAGTACGTCAAGGTTTTATTATGATTCCTACACCCATGGGAGACCGGCGAAATCCATATATCCCTCCGCTCTGAAATAAATCATCGGATTATGGAGCCCAGCTCTTGGCTGTAATAATTTCATATTGCAGGCATGCAACTCTGTTCCCCCATACCAATATCATCTCAGTGTTACCATAGTCTCATAAGTGTTCTTACCTTCCCGGCCTCTTGGGCCCGCAACATATGCATACCACTCTTATATTAATATCACAGAACCATGAGTGTATGAATGAAAATGATAATATAAGGTAAGATATCATGATACAATGAGATGCAACAAAATAAAAAGATGAAATATCACATGCTTCCAAGAGTTCAATACACATATATACAATCCAAGTATAATTCAAGATATCATATCGAAATATGTGTGATGAGTAAACATATCAAGCAACTATGGCTACAAGGCCACATGGTGACAAGCCCAAATAATTAGCAGTCGGAACTAGCACAAGCCTAATTCTCCAAACCCTATCATCACAGTTCAACACTGGTACCCACTTAGACATTCATCACAGCCGTCTGAGTAGGACCCCCAAATACGTCAAATACCCCTCAATATTTATAACTAATTATACAATTCTATCAAAGTCTAGAAAAACTTAACTATAGACTACCTCGGGGCCGAACAGGAGTGTTATGCAATCAAGCCTCAATGACAGCCTTGTTGTTCCTCTGCACCTTGTGATGGTCAAAGTCTATCCATCCATATATTATTTGTTAATATAACACTTACACATCAACAAGGACATAACCTTTAACAAAACAAGACTACAAATATCTATCATGGGCCCACTTCACTAAGACTCAAACTTTAAGACCCAAAAACCACATACATACTAGGTAATCATATCCTTAAGTTAATTGAAAAACTATACAATTTTGAACCCTCAATTGAACAATAATCAAAAGCCCCAAATTGAAACCCTAAAAATTTTCCCCAATTGAAAATAGGTTTATACAACCAAATTAAGCCTTATAACATGATCAACTAACATATTCCAACACTAATTCGCATTAATACAAGTAGAATAATCCATAAACTCCTCATTAATCAATAACATAACTCTCTTATTCTTACAAGTATGCATAACTCATCTTCCCCAACTTATATTCATACCATATCACGATTATTAAAAAACTTAGAAGCATAAACTTAATTCACCAAGGAAGAATCACTTACCCCAAGGATGAAATTGCTCTTAGACCTCTGGAAATGCTCTTTGACAGCTCTAAGTTCGAGACTTCCTATTTTGGGAAACGAATTCTGACCTAATGGAATAAATAGGACACATTAATAGTACTTCCTCCCCAGCGAAATCGACTTCGCTGGAGCAAACCCGATGCGGAAAACAAAACCCTCGCTAAAGCGGTGTCACTTAACACCTCACCTCAGCGCCAGGGTGAATACGACTCCACAGAAGTGGACTCATCCCTAAAGACATACCCTCCACCATGACATAAATCCACATTTTATAAAATCCCGCTTCGGCGAGCCAACCTATCACCAAGGTGGACACGCTAGAGCAGAAACTACTGCTGCCGAGGCGGACACCAGACACTAGATATGGGAGAACAATCCTAATCTTCCATCAAACCCCCGAATCACTCCCAAGACCCCCTGGACACAAACTAAACATTTTGCTCTATGGTAATCAGTTCCACAAACTCGCTCGTACCCTCAGATTTCATATTTAACCGAGCTAAGGCATACTTTTCTAAAAAATCATTCAGGAAAAACCAAATATCAAAACTTTACAAATAGGGTCACAAAATACATTTGATTGCCTTGGGAAGCAAACCAATGACTTGACTAAGTCATAAATGACCCTCCAAAACAACCGAAAGCGACGGAACTTGAAAATGAACTTATCTAGTGAAAAGTCAACTTTGAGTCAAACTAACCAACTCTAAGTTTCTAGTTTTGGATTTTTCATCTGAAACTCATATAAATGGACATCCGGATCTGTGCCACCATTCCTGCGCATCACAAACCCCACATAGAGTCTACGGAAATGGTCAAATAAGCAAATAATGGTCTTCAGCTAAAAATGACCAGACATGTTATATTAAATACCAATTAAAACAACTTCATCCTCGAACGGAGAGAAACGAACAAAGAAAATATATTGGAAGTAGTAAAAAAGCCAGGATATCTGCTCTACATATCAAACTCAGTCTCTCAGGTTGCCTCCTTGACAAGATGATTTCTCCATTGAACCTTCACAGAAGTTATTTTATTTGATCTCAACTTCATCACCTGCCTGTCAAAAGGGTTAGTCATAACTCACCTTAACTGTCATTTGTCGAAGTTTGGACTACACCTGTCACATTTGTCTCAGTAACATGCCTATACAAAATATATAAGATAAGCTTGCTAAATAGGATAGTGATATAGAAATCGTATCGCACGAGTGTCAATATAAACTTGTAATCTATAACAAATGAGGATATTTGGACTTCATGTCCTCCTCAGCGTCCCACGTCATTTCTTCCACATTATTGTTCCTCCACAGTACCTTAATAAAGGCTACTTCTTTAGTTTTCAGACTTGGCTATCTAGAATAGAAACTAGTGTCTCCTTGTACAACAACTCTTCGGTAACCTGAACATCCTCTATAGGGGTAATACGGGAGGGATCGCCTATGCATCTTCGAAGCATGGACACATGGAATACTGGATGGACTGCCTACAACTCTTAGGGTAATTCAAACTTATAACTCACCTGGTCAATCCTCTGAATTATTTTGTACGGTCCGATGTATCTAGGGCTAAGCTTGCCTTTCTTACAAAATCTCATTATGTGTTTTATAGGCGATACTTTCAGAAATACCAAATTACAAATAGCAAACACTAGTCTCGGCGATGATTATATGAATAGCACTTCTACTGACTCTGGTAGTCAACACCCGCTCTTGAATCAAATATACCTTTTCTACTGCTTGATGTACTAAATCATGCTCTAATAACTTCGTTTCTCACACCTCTAACTAGCCGATATGAGACTTACACTTTCGCCTATACAGGGCTTCATGCGGGACCATCTTAATGCTGGAATGATAGTTTCTATTATAGGAAAACTTGATGAGCGGAAAATGGTCTTCCATACTCCTCTTGAAATCCAAAACACAAGCTCGCAACATATCATCGAGCTTCTAAATAGTGTGCTCGGCTTGTCCGTCTGTCTGCAGATGAAAAGCTGTGCTAAAATTAACATGAGTACCCAAACCTTTCTGAAAGGATCTCCATAAGTTAGTTGTGAACTGGGCACCTCTGTCAGATATGATAGAAATTGGAACCCCATGTAGACAAACTACTTCTTTGACATATAACCGGGCATAATCTTCAGCCGAATAGGTAGTCTTGACAAGTAGAAAAAAGGTAGCCTAGTAATGAAGTTTGTATTGATCGTCACCCATTTCTATGTTGGAATTTCTATATTCTGAAGCATTCCCCTAGGTTTTTTATGTTCATTCTTAACCTGCTAGCAACTCAGACATTGGGCCATTTATTCTACAATAATTCTCTTCATATCATTCCACCAGTAAATCTAGTGAAAATCATGATACATCTTGTTAGAACCAGGATGAATAGAATACTTGGACTGGTAAATTTCTGCCATAATTCACCCTCGAAGTCCTCCAACGTCAGGTACACATAATCGACCTTTGTATTTAAGAACTTTGTCATCTGAGAGTTCAAATAACTGGTTCTTATGAAAGGGAATCCCTTTTCTCATTCTGACCAACTCTTGATCATCGAACTACCTCGCTTTTACTTCGACTATTAAAGATGACTCTGCAGCATTCTGGACTATGGCACATCTGTCATCTGTTTCCAGTAGTCACATATTCAGACTATATAACTGATATAGATCCTTGGTCGATTCCAATCTATTAGCCTCTACATGCCTCAGGCTACCCATAGATTTTCAACTTAAAGCATCAGCTACAACATTTGCTTTTACAAGATGGTGCATAATATCAACATCGTAGTCCTTCAGTAGTTGAAGTCAACTTCTCTGCCTCAGGTTCAATTCTTTCTACCTGAATATATATTGTAGGCTCTTATGATCAATAAATAAATCAACATGAATTCCATAAACACAGTGACGCCATATTTTCAGGGCAAATATAACAACTGCCAACTCAAGATCATGAGTTGGGTAATTTTGCTTGTGCTTCCTCAATTGTCTTGAAACATATGCAATAACTTTGTCGTGTTGTATCAAAACACAACATAAGCCAACTCTAGAGGTATCACAATACACAACATAGCCCTATAAGCCTTTCAGAAGTGCCAGGATAGGTGTTGATGTCAACCTGCCCTTCAATTCTTGGAAACTCTTTTTGTCTGTCTATTGAAATTTAGTTACCTTATGGGATAATTTTGTCAAGGAGCAGCAATAGAAGAATAATTCTCAACAAATCTCCGATAATAACCTGCCAAGCCCAAGAAACTACGTACCTCCATAGAAGTTGTGGGCCTCAGCCAATTCTTTACAGCTTATATCTTCTACCTATCGACTTTGATACCCTCGTCTGATACTATTTGCCAAAACAAAGCCATTGAATTCAACCAAAACTCACATTTGGATAATTTAGCTTATAACTTACGATTTTGCAGTATCTGCAACACCGCTCACAAATGATCTGCATGTTCTGCCTCCGAATGAGAATGTACCAGGATGTTATTTATAAATACAATCACGAAGATATCCAGAAATTGATTGAACACTCGATTCATCAAGTCCATAAAAGTTGTTGGTGCATTAGTAAGACAGAAGGACATGATAAGAAACTCAAAGTGACCATATCAAGTCTAGAAAGCGATCTTCAGAATATCTTTCTCCTAAACTCTCAACTGATGGTATCCAGATATAAGATCGATCTTCAAAAACGTATTTAGTGCCCTGTAACTGATCAAACAAGTAATCGATCCTTGGGAGTGGATATTTATTCTTGATAGTAACCTTATTCAGATGACGGTAATCAATACATATCCTCAATGAACCGTCTTTCTTGCGAACAAAAAACACTGGCGCACCCCACAGGAAAGTACTGGCCTATGAAGCCTTTTTCTAGAAGATCCTACTATTGTAGCTTTAACTCTTTCAACTCAGCAGGGGTCATTCTGTATGGAGGAATAAATATAGGTTGGGTAATCCAGAAGTACATCGATGGAAAAGTCAATCTCCTTTCAGGAGGAATACCCGGGAGTTCATCAGGAAATTCATTAACAATAGGAATAGACTGAAGGGTTGGAGATTCTGCTTCTGTATTTTGCACTCGTACAAAATGATAGATACACCCCTTTGAAATCATTTTTCATGCCTTAAGGAAGGAAATAAACATCCATTTAAGTGTCGCTGCATTACCCTTCCATTCAATAATGGGTTCGCCTAGAAAATAAAAATGAACAACTTTTATCCAACAATCCACGTTAGCATAACAAGCAGCCAACCAATCCATACCCATAATGACATCAAAATCTATCATCTCCAATTCATATAGGTCAGTTAGAATAGACGATCATAGATCATCACATCACAACCCTGATATGCTCACCTAACAATCACGGATTTTCCAACCAGCATAGACACTTCAAAGGACTTACTCAATAACTCATGTTCTTTACCAAACTTGCTAGCAATAAAAGGAGTAACTTATGATAAAGTGGAGCCTAGGTATATCAATGCATACATATTAAAAGAATAAACAGATAATATATAGGTAACCACATCAGGAGACGACTCTAAGTCCTATTGACCAGCCAACGCATAAATATAGTTCTAATTACCGCCTGAGCTAGATGATCTACCTCTACCTCTATCTCTACCAACCTATGTCTGAGTACCCTACTCAGGAGGGCATATAGATAATGAAGAAGCAGATACGAATCCAATGGGCTATACCATACTACCTCCGCCTCTCATCGGACAGTTTCAAAAAATATGACAGAGCTGTCCACAAGAATAACATAAGTCCGAACCCTGACGGCAATACCCAAAATGGGCTCTACCACATCAATCACAATAAGGTAACATAGGACTCATCTTACTAGAATCTCCTCTATATTGCGAGCCTGATACTCGTGAACTCTGACCCTGACCAAAATAAGTAGACCAATCACGGCGCTGGCCTTGAAACTGGGGTTGTACTGGCTACTAGATTGGAAGGATATCTAGGAAATTATGGTCTAAACTCTCCTGTATTACCTGCAAATTAATCTCTTTTATGATGGCCCCTATCATGCTCTCGATCAACCTATTGCTGCCTCTTATGATTTTCTAGATTCTATGCATAGGCTTGGATGCGAGCAATATCCATAATTGGATTCAGGGAAGCATAGTACACTCATTAACCAAATGCGGCCCCAAACCATTTACAAACTAATGTACACAATCGCTCATCTCAGCTACGATGGTAGGAGCATACATGGCCAACGAATTAAACTGCAAATTGTACTCCCACACACTCATATTACCCTACTCAAGATGTAAAAATCTATCTTAACTAGCCCGTCGGAGCTCGACTAGTAGAAAATGCTATAAGAAAGCCTTAGAAACCTCTCTTCATCCTGTTGGTGGGGCACGAGGTTCCCTAGACTACTCCAAAGTCTCATACCATATCACTGTAACATCCCCCAATCTATAAGAAGCCAACTTTACCGACTTAATATCTATGGCATGCATCACCCGCAAGGTACACTACATCTTATCTAGAAAGTTTTGTGGGTCCACATTAGTGTCTGATCCCATGAATATCGAAGGGTCCATGTTGATGAAATTCCAAACTCTCAAGCTAATTACCCTATCAGAAGGGCCAGTGGTCTGGCACTGGGCTTGAGCGACCACAAATCGAGTAAATAATTGTACTGCTCAAGAGCAACCTATGGAGGAGCTGGAGATACATTATCTCATATATGCTCCTCTAGAGGTGGTGGGAGTGGAGTCCTGGAGGCCCGAGATATATCCTCATCCTGATGCTCTTGCTGCCCCGTGTTAGCGAGTGGTACCTGACTGGATTCCTCTCCTGCCTCCACATCTAACTTCCGAATAGTCGACTATCATTTTGTCATAGGCAACGCTGAAAGTGCAAACAAGATAAGGGTTAGGAGTTGAATACTTATGACTCAGCTCTATCGCACGATCTCGATCAAGAATGAAGGTAACCATCATAAATGGCTTGTAGCCTCTTGTTTATAAGTGTGGTGCATAACACACTCATAAATAAGACTCTACTAGACATGGTTTGTAGACTCCCTAGGATAGACCTGCTCTGGTACCAAGTTTGTCATACCCCAATCTTGGGGGATAGCCAATACCTGGCACCTGAATGCCCCAAGCGTACCACATGTATATCATAATTTGAACATATAACCATCTGGGCTGACAAGGCGTCAAAAGACAATCACACCGAAAATCTGAATGTAACAACATATACAAGTGACGACCAACCCAATAGGTATATATATCATAAGGCCGACAAGGCCGTAATAAGTATACCAACAACTGACATAGAGGCCGTACAAAATGAATATATAATGATCACTAGTCTGCAACCTCTAAGAGTACTAAAATATATCATCAGGTCGGAATCGGGCCCCGCCATACCTAAAAATAGCTATAAGCATAGCTAACATAGCCTACCGACTTTGTACAATAACCCTAGAGAAGTAGAGTATGACTTTGTGGAGGTATGTCTGCTTGTCTATCTGAACATGCGGGCATAAAACATAGTGCCCCAACAAGAGACGTCAATACGAAAAAATGTACTGAATATGAAGGTAGGTAAAATATATAAATAAAGAATGCAATACAAGAGAAGGGATATAAAAGTCAACCTGAAACTCAGAAAGGCCGTTAAGGGCATACAATTGACATAACCATGATCATATGCATAATAGTAAAATCGGGCCACTCTATGGGGCGATGTAAAATAATATCAAGCCTCTCTGAGGGAAAATATCATCATAACATACCCGGCCATAATAGGAATCGATAATATCATACCCAACTATAGTGATGTGCATATATAAGTGTCGTACCTGACTAACTATAGCATGGCTTGGTAGAAAATAGATACATATACATATAATGCATGAAAGACCTCAGAAAATCAATATGAACAAGGTGGAGTGACCTAAGGTCGTTAATCCCTGCCTATCATTATGAAATCATGTACAATAATTGTTATAATCCAACAAGTGTCTCAAGATTTATCAAAAAGAAAAGAAAATCATAATATATGAAAAGTAATCCCGACAAGGGATAGATAAGTTTATATAATATTTCAAAACAAGAGGGAATAAGCTTTCATGATCAAGGATGGGATTTGCTTATAGGACATGTTACTACGTCATGTGCTTCTTAAGATCATGTCGAAAGAAGAAAAATGTAGGTCTTACATACCTTGTTTCTTAGCTTATATGGATGTTACAAGTCCTCGAACGTTTTACGAGTGATTATCTACATTATACAAACTATTGATATCAATAACATATTCAAAACTTAGAAGAAAAAACATTTGGCCATTTCACCGAACACCTTACGTTCATAGGGTTTATATGATATTTTACATCCAAATTTACATGAATCTCAACACTACAAGTTTCACACCAACTCTTCTCTATCTCCATAACTTCATCACTTCCCAACAACTTCATATCACACTCTTAATTCACAGAAATACAGCCCAACAATATCATAGCTTAGTTTTAGGATGGCTAAGAGTTGTTCTACATGATTTCCATAGATTTAACCTTCCTACTACTCATATGATCTCAATAATAAGAAGATGAAGGTAAAACTCAACACAAACCACAAGAATCACTTCAAGTCTAGGCTTGCTTCACCTCCAAGAATTCTTCAACTTCAACACAACAAGGAGAAAGATGATATGACTATAACTATGGGATTCTTCACATTAGCTTTACTTGATTTGCCTTTGTCTTTGAGTCTAGGATGATGAGAGATTATTTAGAGAGCAACTAGAGTAGTCTAAGATCTGAGAAATATAAAATATGAAGTCTCAAATCGAGCTAGACAATTTATATAAGAAAAGAAACTTTGCATCACAAAGGTGTACGACCAGATGTACGGCCCATACATAAATATACGGTTCGTACGTTGGACTGTATGTCTTGGACAGAAATTCCAAAATTTTCTCAAACTAGGTATTGTCTCCACCCCAAGATTGTACGGTTATACATCAATGTACGCTGTGTACATCTCATCATACATCACCCAAAACCGGCAAAAACTTGTCGAATTTTGATAAAATATATTCCCTTAGGTTCTCTTAACTCTTATACCTTCTGACGCTTCTATAAATAATTTTTAAACCATTATTATCCATTCGTAGAGTCTTATATCTTCTCGGGATACTAGAGTCAGTCGACGACACGAGTAAATGTAAAACTACAAGGTGTAATAGATTCAATATTTCTTAATAAGAACTTGACATATGAGGAAGAGTTATTTGTTATTCTAGATAGACATTTTTGGAAGTTGTGATCCAAGGAGACTGCTTCGATGAAAGTTCAATTGAGGAATCGTCTGGTTGATGAGGCTACTTGGGATACCGAGTGGGACATCCCCCAACTTATCAGTGATTCAAGTACTTTCTTTCTCTTTATGTTTGAGGACGAACAAGTGTTTAAGTGGTGGACGATGTAACGACATGTTAGGTCATTTTGGTTATTTTATCATTTCCTCCTAAATGACTTTTGCCCTAGCTTCTTTATAGTATATTTGAATTACGGAGATAGGTGGCATGATTCCCGAGGCAATCAGATAAAAATCATGGAAGAAAATCTAAATGTTGGAATTTAGAAGTTCTAAGTTTGACTAAGAATTGACTTTGAGGTAAATGCATCCCGAATCAAATGTTGATGGTTTTGTTAGGTCCGGAATGTGATTTTTGACTTAGTTGGATGGCCATAATGATTCCTGAGGCATTCGGGTGAGTTTTGGGTAAGAATGATGAGTATAAGGAATTCTTAAGTTAAGGAAGGGAATTGGTTGACCAAAGTCAACATCAAGGGTAATAGAGTCTTCTCTGAAGTTTTGTCGATTTCATTAGGTCTGAAATATCGTTTATGGCTTAGTTGAGTTATTGGTTCAGTTTTCGAGGGACTCAAGGGTATTTGGAACCCTTGGTTAGAAATTTAGCTTTTAAAGAGAATTGGAGTTGGCCTCGGTCAATATTTGGTCAAGATGACATTGTGTTATCGATTTGAGTGTGCGAGCAAGTTTGTCACATGTTTTAGAATTGGTTTGCATATCTGGTATGTGGCTTGGGGGTCTCGAATGAGTTTCAAGTATTGGATTAAAATTTGGAACAAGTTTCGAGTTTATGGTTTCTCGTGCATCACACCTGCAAGTTTGGACTCACACCTGCGGAACCGCACCTACGCTAGGTGGGCCAGAGGTGTAAAAATTAGTTGTGTGGACAAGGGCAGCACATGCAATGAGGGCCCCACACCTGCGAGGCCACACCTACGGACTTGGGCTGCTTAAGTGGTGCTCGCAGGTGCGGGAAATGGATTGTAGATGAGGAAATGGTATATGGCTTGGGGGTCTCTAATCACTGATCAGATTATAAAATCTTCCCCACTTCGACTTGGACATTTTATTCTCATATTTTGGAGCTTAAGACCTCAGTTGGGAGCAATTTGGAGAGATTTTGCAAGGTTCTTCAAGTGGGTAAGTTTCTAATCCTCCCTTTGTTATTATATCATTGATGTTTAAGGCATCACAT
The DNA here is from genome assembly GCA_029783415.1 of Anisodus acutangulus. Taxonomy (NCBI): domain Eukaryota; kingdom Viridiplantae; phylum Streptophyta; class Magnoliopsida; order Solanales; family Solanaceae; genus Anisodus; species Anisodus acutangulus. The sequence goes on along the minus strand of CM056511.1, from coordinate 20,101,583 downwards.
GTTAGAGATCATGATTTAGGATGAGGATTTGGGGGTTTATGAACCCTAAGTTGAAAATGGAGATTTCTTGATTTGAGTATCAATTTGATATTGGATTTGGTTCATTTTTTGTATCTAGACTCTACAGATCACGGGTAAACTAATTGTGAGTCAAATTTCCCATTTTACCCTTCAGAGTTCGGAATCCTATTTTTGGTGACTTTTTGGGTATGAAAGTATTATATAATGATATGGGTGTGGGTGTCTATGGAATCGTGTGCTAATATACAATCCATATTTTATTATATTATGATCTTTTATAGGCTATACGGAAGGGCAAGGCTACGTTATGATCGTCAGACTTCTAATCAGGCAAGCTGAGACTTTCTTGACCTTATTATATAGTGATATGAGTGTCTATGGAATCGTGTGCTAATATACAATCCATATTTTATTAGATTGTTTCTCATGCATATTATACTTGAGGATTCATATGTTGGATCAGATGGAAAATGGTTCTGGACAGAGTGATGCGATTGATCGCTATTGCACAACTGACACATTGGACACACAACAATGGCAGTAACACTACCTTTCGTGCGTTGTCGCGCACCTGATACTCAGCCGGGCGTACAGACTACATAATGTCCAATAAATTGGCATAACTCTTTGCACAAATATCTAATTAATCTCATTTGATATGATTGGAAAGGTATTTGGAAGGGATACAACTTTTATCCTTTGAGTTTTCCAAGATTCCCAACTTATTAAGGGGTTATATGCACTTGAAGTGAGGCCTTGTGCAAACTAACTTGAAAACATGCTCCGTATGGTAGCTTCCAACTTTGCTTGTCCTACGACTCTTCTTATGCCTTGAATAGATTTCAACACACTTCCTACATTCCTCATCTTGGTTCCATTATTTCACCATCATACGGGTCAAACCTTAGCTCGAAGGTACGATGTGTTACATCAGATATCCAAACAGATCTCCAAAGGATTTAGTGCAACAGTCATATCTACGAAGGAATTGATCCTTCTTATCACGCGACAGTGGAGACTAAAAAGTTATTTCATGCACACTAGTAGGAAGACCGATTCCTATTCGATAATAGGTTGGGTTTCAAGTTATGGAAAAATTACTATAAGTTGATCAACATAGAATTAGTATTGAAGTAGGAAAAAGGAAGTTGATGCGTATACAATGAAAGATGGAAGATCCAAGTCAAACAAGGTTTGATTTTTGGGTATAATTAATGAAACCATTCAATATTCAAGGGCGGAAACTACTTCTATATATACAAAACAAGAACAAGACTTGGAGCTTAACCACAATCACAAAATTTCAACGAGAGGCAAAGTGAGCATAGTCAACACTTTATCTCAAGAAGAGTCAACTCATATCGACAAAGAACTGGGGCGTATCAAGATTTATCATTATGTTCTTTAGTTTTAATAGTTAGGTTCTATTGGTGTTTAATCTATTTACGTTCGCAAGTATTGTATGATAGATGTTTCATTAGTTATCAAGTTGTAAAGGATCTCATGACTAGGTAGAGTCTTCAGATATATATTATATAAGTGGGTAGAGGCGGGACTGTTAGATGAACAAATCCTTAGGCGTTACAAGGAAGTTTGTAAGTGTTAAACTTATCTTATTTAGTGAATTTGTGAAAAGTACTATAAGAGATAGATTGTGGTTTTTGACTCCCTTGAGCAAAGAGTTTTCCACATAAAAATATTTGTGTTGATTTTACTCGTTGTATTACCTTCTTGTGTAAAGTACATAAGAGTACCCTGATCCTAACAGAATGAACCATGGAAAGAAAACTTTGGGCTTATTACTACTCCATCTGTTTCAATATATTTGTCTAGTTTTGAATTGGCATAGAGTTTAAGAAAGTAAAGAAGACTTTTGAATCGTGTGGTCTTAAATTAAAGAAATGTAGAATGTACTAAAATGACCTTTAATCTTGTGGTCTTATACATGTCATGTGGAAAGTTGGAATTATTGAGTTGACAAAAAGAGAAAGAGGCATTCATTTTGAAACGAACCAAAAAGCAAAGTAAGACAGACACTTTTGAAATGGAGGGAGTACCTAAAAAGCACTAAATAAACTAAAAATAAAGATAAAAATGGTGCCAAGTATTTGCCCCAACCCAAACTTAAGCACATATGTTGTCCCTAATGTATAAAAATACAGAGTGAGTAAAGGGGCTTCCTGGACTACATTAGGTCATTTGTGAAGTGACACTGGTCAGACTGTGAGCTGCAAAAATTCTTTCAACCATGCAGAAAAATATTGCCTTCAATTTGTTGTCAGGAATGAGGCCTGGACCTTTTATTCTTCTAGATTTCCCTTCTCAAACACCTGTAAAACATTAGTCCTAAAAAGAAAAACCAAATGAAAACAAAAATAATACATACAAATCATGGGTTGCCTCCCAAGTAGCGCATGATTTAACGTTGCAACACGCCTCAACATGGGATTATATATCCTTTATCTTGCACCTCTCCACCAGCTTTTCAACATTCAGCCACTTGATCACTTCATCATCTGTAATTACATCTACCACATCGAGATAGTGGCAATCTCCATGATCAGGAGATCCCTTCATCAACTTGCAGACATTGTATATTTCTTGTTCATCACCAAACTGGAATGTCAACTTGCCGACCTTAACATCAAGCAAAGCTCTTCCAATCACTAAAAATGGCCTACCCATCATGATAGGCACTTCCCTGTCTATAACACAATCAAGAATCACAAAGTCTACTGGAAAGATAAACTTCTCATCACTAACCAACACATCATTCATAATTCCCACTGGACGCTTATATTTTTGTCTGCCAGTTGTAGACGCATCGAAGTTGGTTTAATAGTACCAATACCTAGCTATTTGAAAATAACTAGCTGAATCAGATTATTGCTTGCTCTCAAATCATACAGTGTTTTGGAAAATTGATTAGTCCAATGTTGCACGGGATAGTGAATACACTAGGATCTTCTAACTTCTCTATGATAGATTGTGTCACTATTGCGCTATACTACTGGGGCACTGTTAGTGTGTCTACTTCTTCAATTTGCTTCTACTTTGATATGAGGTCTTTCAGGAACTTAGCACAATTAGGCATCTATTGTAATGCCCTTAAAGTAGAATGTTAATGCTCACCGCCTTCAGAATATCAAAAATATTTTTAACTTTCCCATCCTCTTTTTTGCTTATTAGCTAGCCTTTGAGGGAACGAAGGCTTAGGCGTTGTGATTGATGGTAGGATGACAGATTTTCTTATGAAAATGTTTTTAGTTTTGGGCTCAACTTCAACACTTCGTGTTTGTGCCTTAGATGTCTTAGGGCTCTTCTTATTTTATCGACATCCTTAGACTGATCTTTTGACAACTCTGCAGATTTGAAGTCCTTGGAGCTCTACAATACAACTTAGATCTTGAAGTGTCAAACCACTTCTTATAGTGACCGCCATACACGTTCTGTTCTGTTGGTTCTTAGGGTTGGACACAGTGTCAGATGGTAGAACACCGTTTTATTTGGTGTCGAATGTCGAAATCGTCTATCCTATCTGTACCTCTAGATTTTTAATTGAGAACGAATGTGCACTCAAGATTACATTAGTCTTCTCCTTGTCACCCTTAATTTTGCAAACATGGATTTGATTTTGCTCGACTAATGGTTATTACCATGACTCGTATTGTAGTACTGAGGCTATTGGTAGGTCATAGTATGGCCTGGAATGGTAGCACTGATTCTAGACCCCATTTCGTCATTGCCATGTATTATTGCCCTAAGTGTTATTCCATTGCTTTGGTTTCCATTGTTGCATTTGATTACCCTTGAAGTTCTGTTTTTTATTATGACAATGCCCCACAAAATTACCTTCTTCCTTGGTATGAGTTGGAAAATGTTCCAACATAGGATAGATTGGGCCTAAAAATTTCTCATGCCCTATAATAGGTTGGTTGCACAACCTTTCCTACCTAACGACTGAACAACCATTTGTGGAGTATCAACAATATGAACTTATTTTAAAGTCATTTCGCTCATCCGCTTGTATGCTAATCCCATCTCTATTTTTAGATGAGCAACCTCTACATCCTGCTCTTCTCATTCACAAAGCAATTTAACTATTAATTTATTTCCATCTCTTTCTTGGGATTAATATTCCCAAGCATATTCATTCTTTGAGACTTTGTCTTGGGCAACCTGCGCCTAATTAAAACTTACGTCCATAACTGCTCCTTCAGCGACATGGTCTTCTTAATTCCTAGTCACGATGTCTAACCCTAGATAGAATGTCTCCATAAGTAGCATTCCTGATATCCCACGTTGAGGAAACTTGAACAACATCTTCTTGAATATTGAACAAGTTTGATACAGAGACTCGTCATCCTTCTACTAAAAGTTTAGGACAACTTTCCTCAACTTATCCTGCTTCACCAAGAATGCTTTCATGAGTTTATCCCAAGAACGTATGGACCTGGGTGGAAGATCGTTCAACCATTGAGATGCTTCCCCAAATAGTGAGAATGGAAACAACCTCATTCTCATTGCATCGTCTAACACATTGCTCTATTTGGATGACATGCAGATAGTAAACACATTCTTCACATGAGTCTGTGGGTCTTCATGATCAAGCCCGCTGAACAATCTCTTATTTGCCAACATTTGAAACATCAATGGCATCATAGAAAAGGTTATCACCCTTACAGTTGGTGGGATGATTGTATTCGCATACCCGAAGTTCACAAGGACAAGAGCCTCTTATAGTAGAATGCCAATGGATTATGTGCAATATATGTCGTTGTATTGGAACACTAACTAACAAAATAATTGATCCAAATTATGTAACACAAATAACAAACCAAGACTAGATCACCAATTTCTCCCCAACAACAATGCCAAATTATGATAACGCTCAACTGTATCCTTGTTAAAGAGTAAAGTGATCGTCACAGTAATTATCGAAAGTATTTTCGAGTCGAATTTCATAAAGAGCTATTATATAGGGTTATTAAGTCTTAGTTCATTTATCTATGCATAACACGGTTCTAATTATCTTGTTAAATTGATTCTTACTAATACTACAACAAAGAATTATAAAGTAACATATAATAATGCATAGTAAAGATAGATTGTAATCAATATAAGAGAAATATATGGTTCACCGCCTCTATGCATTCATACAATTTCATTGACTCTAGTGGATTAGTTATGAGCGTTTATTTATTGAGCTACCCTTAATCATATGTCACGGTCTCTCAACACGGAGATATACTTTTACTTAACTCATATCCCTAATCATTAAACATTCTTTAATTCCTATTCTTGCAAATCCCAAGGATGAGATAAACTATATATTCCTAGCAATCTCTATTGGTTCGATGCTCTAATTTCTTAGAAAATCTACTCCAACCTGCTAATTGAATCAAACCCAAGATACATTCTTCTTTCCCAAGATAAATTGCAAGGGAACAACCAAGCGTACGCATCCACTCAATTATAAAATAAGCACATATTCAATTACAAAGAATTTAAAATGCTAACACTTTATACCACATACAAATCAAGAAATTAAACGAATAACATAGATTTGGCTTAAAACTTATATAGGTGTTTAATCGCTCATGATAGAGTCACAAACCATTAAATAAGAAGAACCCAACATATTAATCACAAAATATAAGAAAAGAGTTTAGAAATCGAACACAAGTTTGGATTCCTCCATATTTGCGTTGCTATTTTCTCCATAATATTCTCTAAGTATTGCTCTAGTGTTTTTTCGAACAAAAGATAATAAAAACGAGTTGACTATAAGTATTTATATAGCTGAACAAAAATCAATTTTTAGATAAAAACACCCCTAGTCGCCTAGACGTATGAGGTAGAACAAACCTTTGTGGGTCGGAAAATCCTCTGTGGGATCGTAAACATTCTCTGTGGGATCGCAGACATCTATGAGATCACAAACATCTCTGTGGGATCGCAGACATCTCCGTGTGATCGAAAAGGTAAGCCTATGCTGGCCGTAGAGGTCTCTGAGAGATCTCTGAGAGATCTCGGACTTCACAATTTTTGACGGCATGCTTGATTTTGCCATTTTATCTCTTTTTCACTTCTTGTCATCATTTTTCATGTCTGTTTGAAAAGCCACGTGGTAAATGGAATTGGTGTAATTACTGGGTTAATAATTACATAGCCTTGAAATTACACAATATAATAATTATGGCGGTCTGTTTGTTTATCATAACATAATTACAATGTAATTACAACGTACTGTTTTATTTCACAAGTGTAACTACACAGTTAGATAAAATATAAAATAAAGATTAATTTTTAAAAATTAAAAGTCAATATTTAACAAATGCATGCCTTAATAAATGATATTAAATTAGATATTTAAGATACATATTGTTTCTTCAAAATATATTATACTTAATACTCATACATTTGTAACTAATATTGTAATGATTATTGATATATATATTTTCAAATTAATAATATTTTAGTATAATTAATTATAAAAACTAAAAGCACACATTGTGTAAGAACATCATAGACTGCATGTTTGACGGAAAAAATAATATTTATAAATATAATCCCATAACATTATTAAAATGTTTGATAAAAAATTATCTATTAATTCTAACTGAAAAAATGAATGGCATGTAACGTAAAATAACAAGTCAATACTACTAAATCAAATAAATTGGAACCGAAAATATAACAGAAATTCAGAATTCAATTTTTTTTAACATAACACAAAATAAGTTATAACATAACTTAAGTAAATATAATTCAAAAGAAAAGGAAAACATAAGTCTATAACCTCATTCAACAACGAAATTCTACTTTAATAACATCACTCATTATATGCCAAGTTTGTTAATGATTTATGCTTTTAAATATTAGGAGACATAGTTTCAAAAACTAGAATAATGACGCAACTACGGTAAATGAAGAAAATAAAAAAAATAAAAAATTCAAGCAATTACATGAAATTACACGAAGTAAACGTTGAGAGATGAGAAGAAAGTAAATAAAAATAAATAATGTAAAAAGAAAAACATATTTTAAAAATAAAAAAATTTAAAGTAAAAAATAAATAATAAAAAAATAATATAAATACAACAACAACAACATACCAAGTGTTATCCCACAAGTGAGATCTGGGGAATGTAGATATACGCAGACCTCACCTCTACCTTTGTGGGTAGAGGGGTTGTTTCCGATAGACCATTGGCTCAAAAGAAACGTAATCATTACAGGATTGTATGAAAAAAAGGCAACAAAATATCAAGATACAAGACAAATGGTATAACGTAGTAATACACACAGAAAGATAATGAACGATACCAAAATAATACATCTAAAGAAAAGGAGAAAAGGAGATGGAAAGGCTAGCAACCCCCACCTCTCTCACACACAACGTGGCAAAACTCAAATAACTACTACTCTTCTATCCTAATCCTCAACCACCAAATCCTCTTATCTAAGGTCATGTCCCCAGTCAACTAGAGTAGAGCCATATCATGTCTAATCACCTCCACCCAGTTCTTCTTCAGCCTACCTCTACCTCTCCTAACTCCTACGACCATCAATCTCTCACACCTCCTGCTAGCGCATCCTCACACCTCCACTTCACATGCCCAAACCATCTCAGTCTCGTTTCCCTCGTCTTGTCCTCCACAAGGGCCACTCCGAACTTGTACTGTATATCTTTATTCCTAATCATATCTCTCCTAGTATGACCACACATCCATCTGAGCATCCATATTTTCGCTACTTTCATCTTCTGGACGTGGATGTTCTTAACTGGCCAACACTCTACTCCATACAACAGTGTTGGTCTAACCACAACTCTGTAGAACTTACCTTTCATCTTAGGAAGCACTTTCTTATCGCAAAACACCCTGGAGGCAAGCCTCTATTTAGTCCACCCTGCTCAAATACGGTGGGTGACATCATCGTCAATCTCCCCGTTCCCTTGTATAATGGACCCAAGATACTTAAAACTCACTCTTTTGGGTATAACTTGTGCGTCGATCTTCACTTCCACGTCCGTATCTTGCATCACGTCACTGAACTTGCATTTCATGTACTCCGTCTTAGTCCTGCTCAACCTGAAACCTTTAGATTCTAAAGTCGTTCTCCAAACTGTCGTTAACGCCATTACGCGTCTCGTCAATCAATACTACATCGTCTGCAAATAATATACACCACTATACCTTCTCTTGAATATGGCGCGTTAATTCATCCATCACTAAGGCAAATAGAAACGGGCTAAGGGCTAACCCCTGGGTTAGCCCCATCACAACCGGAAAGTGTTCAGAATCACCTTCCACTATCCTAACCTGAGTCTTGACACCCTCATACATGTCATTAATTGCCCTGATGTAGGCCACATGTACACCTCTAGACTCCAAGCATCTCCAAAGGACCTTCCGAGGAACTTTATCATATGCCTTCTCCAAATCAATGAACACCATGTGAAGGTCTCTTTTTATCTCTATACTGCTCCACCAATCTTGATGAATAACTTCTGTAGTCGATCGACCCAACATGAATCCGAACTAGCTCTCAGATATCGACACATCCGTTCTCATCCTCAACTCGACTATACCTGCCTCCCCTGCGCTCTTCCAAAAGTCTTCCAAAATAATATAAATAAAAAAATTAAAAAATTAAAAACTTAAAATAATTTAAAAATAACCTTATAATTACACCATATAATTAATAGCAATTTTCCATCCTTTAGAATTTAAGTGTGTAATTAACAACACTCAAATTATTCTTAATTACATAGTGACCAACTAATTACTTGGTGAAACAAAGGGATGGAAACCGTGTAATTACACCATAATCCAAACAGGCCCTAAAGTTGTTCATTCACAAGTGATTTGTACCCTTTGTTATCCGAAAACTTTTTCCCACAGCCCGGATATAAAATGGCTGCTAATTGCTGCTGCTAGTATTGTTTCAGAGAATACATGGCATGCCATCATTATCAAATTCAATCTCTGTGGAGGACTCTATTTCACTTATCCCATAAGAGCAGTTTGACCAGTTTCCATTTCCGAAAGTTACATCCCATTTGTTCTTTATCCACATGTCTTAATAGTATGGTAAATGAAAAAGTTTTCAGTGAAGTCCCTTTTTTAGTTTTCAATATTACCAACTCTAATTGGTTTTATTTTGTAATATTGTTCAGGGTTACTGCAGGTTCTTCTCACAAGCCATTTCTGCAAATAATATTCATGTTTCTGTTGAAACAGACCAAGTGTTACGTAGTGAAATTAGGTCAGCCAATATTGATCCTTCGAGTGGCAGACTCATGCTCATTGACGGAACCTCTATAATATACCGAGCTTATTACAGACTACTTGGTATGTTTTTCTATTTTCAGCTTTATAGGTCATGTTTACTTGAAGTTCTATCGCTAATTCATCCTTTGTTGGATATTGTTGTGGATGTTTCTGGTGTATTAGATCTACTAAGCATCAGTTACATATTCAATAACTTCTGCTTTAGCTTTGCATTCCTTACTTAATTTTTCAACAGTGAATTTATTGTTATGCATCTGAATAGTTTTAGAATTTGGTGTTAGGTCTCATAGAAGCCATCCTAAAACGCATTTTGCGATGCTTGAATGGTGTTTAGTTTAATGACAGATTCTGTTTGATTGTTTCTGCAATATGAGAATACAGAAATCTAAGGCAGTGAGGGAGGCCTTGTTAGTGAACAAATCAATAAATAGAAAGAGAAGAAGATTCTGGAAGAAAGGATCACTGGAGTTGCTTAATGGGTTTATATGATCTCTTGGAGAATCACATTTTTATGTAGACCTTGTATATGGGAAATTTCCCCATCACGTTGATAAAACTCTTGTATAAAAGGATAGGGTCTTTGGTTGGAAAGATCAAGTATCAGTAAGTTCCTTTAGGAGCGAATAATGCACTGATTATTCAGTTAATGACAGATGTTTGAACTCTTCACAGAACAGACGTACTATGAAATCAAGTGATTGTAGAAGAAAACCTGCAGTATATTCTAAACATAAGAAACAAGGCATTCCGGAAGTGCCGTGTCCTCAATTAAAGGGCTTTGCAGGCTAGAAGCATTCGCTCTGAAGTGTTCCATTGATAGTGAGAAGTAGTAGGAATCTTTCTTCAGCTAACAACTACACATTTGAAAGTTGCTTAATCAAGTAGAGCAATATTTACCTCCTCGAGCTCCCAATATTTTGTGCGGTGCCAAATACTCTCCGTAGGAGCCTCTAGCCTTCTACCTTGACATTAGTTATTGTTTTGTGAAAAAAGTCTTTGTTATGTTTGTTGCTGTAACTTGTTTTCTTCCTGCTGCAACTTGCACAGAAATACTTTTTTTTTTGTAACTGTATATTTGAAGAGGAGGGAAACAAAGAGAAAAGAAGGAACAACCAAACAAGTGGTAGAAGAAAACATGAAGAAAGAAGTGAATGGCCTTTTTCTTTCCCATCTATGGTTTGAGAGGAAATGAAGAGATAAATGGAAAAGATATTAAAGCATTGACATACTGAATTAAGTCACTAAGTAGGTGGGTCAATCAAAAAGGAATATGGAACTTTTCATATCAAACTGATAAACGAAAAGATTTCCTTTTTAATATAAAAACTTTCCTTTTCCCTAGTTCTTTATTTGCTTGCCTCCTGATGAGGTAGGATGTGTTGGATAAAGGAACAATAAAAGCTTTAGTTAGGATCAAATGCGGAGGTACTAAGGCTATGGTTATAGACGGGTTTAAGTTGTGGTACTCAGGACGCTCGAGGGGTAGGAATGGAGTAGGGATTTTAGTGGACGAGAAACTCAGGGACCAAGTAGTAGAGGTTAGGAGGGTGAATGATAGGATAATGACTATTAAGCTAGTTTTGAAAAGGCTAACTTTTAACATAATTAGTGCATATGCGTCGCATGCGGGTTTGGCTGAGGAAAAGAGGAGTTGGACGAGGTTGTGAGAGGTATCCCGCAGGCCGAGAAACTAGTGTTAGGAGGCGATTTTAATGGTCATATAAGAACTATTTCAAGAGGATATGATGACGTGTATGGCGGGTTCGTCTTTGGGGATAGAAATGAGGGATGAGTTTCGCTTTTAGACTTCAAAAAAGCTTTTGAGTTGGTCATAGCTAACTCAAGTTTCCGAAAAAAGGAGAAGCACTTGGTGACCTACCGTAGTGCGATGGCTAAGACTCAGATAAATTACTTACTCCTGAGGAAGGGTGATAGAAGTGTATGCAAGGACTGCAAGGTTATCCCAAGCCAGAATCTTACAACCCAACCAACATAAGCTTGTGGTTATGGACTTAGAGATCAAGAGAAAGAAGAAGAGGAGGGTTGCTCATGACCAGCCAAGGATTAAGTGGGGATGCTTGACTGAGGTCAAAGCTCAGGAGATGAGGGAGAAGTTAGTAGCCATGAGGGCTTGGGGGAGTAGTGGGGACGCAGATAGTATGTGGGCTAGGACAGCCGAATGCATCTGGGAAGCAGCTAGAGAGGTGCTAGGGGTCTCGAGGGGCAACTCAAGTGGATATAAAGGGGATTGGTGGTGGAATGAAGAGGTTTAAGGAGAAGTAAAAGCCAAGAACGCTAGTGAAAAACATCAACGAGGCCGCCAGGAGGATGAATAAGGTGAGGTATAAGACAACAAAGAAGGAAGCGAAGCTAGCGGTCACGATAGCTAAAACATCTTTTGAGCACTTGTATAAAGAGCTCGAGTGCAAAGGCGGGGATATGAAGTTGTATAGGCTTGCCAAGATGAGAGAGAGAGTCTCGCGACCTGGACCAAGTGAAGTGCATCAAGGATGAAAATGGTGAAGGGTTGATAGAAGAGGCACACATTAGACAGAGATGACATGCGTACTTCCATAAGCTCTTGAATGAAGAGGGAGACATGAATATTGTGTTGGGGGAGTTAGAGCATTCCGAGAGTCAGAGATTTTGGATAAGGTGAATAAAGGCTTTAGAGGTTAAGGGGGCTATTCAAAAGATGAGGAGGGGTAGAGCGATCAGGCCAGACGAAATCCCGGTGGATTTTTGGAAGAACGCAAGGGAGGCGGTTATGGATTGGCTGACTGAGTTGTTTAATGTTATATTTAGGATAACTAAGATGCCAGATGAATGGAGGTGGAGTACAATGATCCCGTTGTACAAAAACAAAGGCGACATTCAGAATTGCAATAATTATAGCGGTATCAAGCTTTTAAGCCACACTATGAAAGTCGGGGAGGGTGGTCGAGATAAAAAGGAGGGATGTGTCTATATCCGAGAACAAGTTTGGATTCATGCCGGGGTGATTGACTTTAATAGCTATTCATCTTGTCAAGAAATTGTTAGTATTGGGACAAAAAGAGACTTACACATGGCGTTCATTGATCTTGAGAAGGCATATGATAAAATTCCTCGGGAGCTTAATTTATTTTGTATCTTGATATTTTGCTGTCTTATGTGGAGTAGTTATGTGGTGGAGGGGAGGCCTTTTTTTAGGCTTGCCAAGAAGTTGAAATTACTTAAAAAAGGCGTAAGGGTATGGAATAAAGAGGTGTTTGGGAGGGTAGAGGTGAAAATGAGGGAGATTATGTGTGAAATAGGAGAACTAGGGAGTGTCGAAGTGAGGAGGGAGCTAGAAGAGAGGAAGAATGAGAGGAAAGAAGTTTTGAAAAGGGAGTTAGCTGACTTGGCCGTGACCCTAGAGGTTAGTTGGAGACAAAAATCGGGAGCGTTACGGTTGAAGGAGGGGGACTCTAATACAAAATTCTTTCATAGGGTAGCAGTTACAAATAGGAGAAGAAATTACATAGAGTCGGTTGAGGTAAATAGGATGAATCATTTGGGGGAAGAGGAAATAGAGGGAGCAGTTGTTGATTTTTATAAGCGGCTCTTCAAAAAGGAAGCGGAGTGGAGGCCTAATTTAGAGGGGGGGGGTTAGGTTTCAATCAGATTAGAGGGGAAGAGTGTGAGTTAGTAGAAAGGGCAATCGAGGAGGAGGAGGAGGAGGAGGTGAAAATGGTGGTGGGTTGTTGTGTAGGGGACAAAGCCCCAAGTCCCGATGGTTTCTCTTTGGCCTTTTTTCAGCATTGCCGGAACACAGTCAAAACTGATGTGATGGACACAATTGATGAGTTTCATGAAAGAGATGAATTTGAGAAAAGTATGAATGCTTCGTTCATCGTCATCATCCCAAAAAGGGAGGGAGATACGAGCATGAAGGATGATAGACCTATTAGTCTTATGGGAAGCATATATAAGATCATTTCTAAGGTGCTTTCCATTAGACTTAAGCTCTTGGATGAGACTATCTCTACTTCGCAGAATGCTTTTGTGGAAGGTAGACAGATTTTGAATGCAACTTTGGTGGTAAACAAAGTGGTCGATTCTAGGAGAAAGCAAGGACTGCCAGGGGTGTTATGTAAGATTGACCTTGAAAATGCTTACGATCATGTGAATTGAAGTTTCCTAGATTCCATTATGCTACAAATGTGATTTGAGGAGAATGGAGGAAATTGATTTATTTTTGCATCTCTTTGGTGAGATTTTTTGTGTTGGTTAATGATAATCCATGCGGTTTCTTTGGGAGCTCGAGGGGTTTGAGATAAGGAGACCCTCTATCACCGATGTTGTTTATTTTAATTATGGAAGCTTTGAGTAGGATGATGGATAGGGCCGTCTTTGTGGGATACCTAAAGGGTTTTGATGTTGCGGTTGGAGGTTTAGGGGTAGTCTTTGTGTCTCACTTGTTGTTTGCGGATGATACATTGGTTTTTTGTGATGCAGCTGAGACCTAATTGGATTATTTCAGGCAGTGTGAGGCCTCAAGAGGGTGAGTTGATAAATATGAGGTTTATGAAGGGGGTTGGAGAACTAGAGATATTACTTTTCCTTTTGGCGGTGGGATGTGGAGGAATATCATGAAGGGATCGGATGATTTTCGGGAAAACATCTCATTCAAGGTCGAAATGGGACGAGAGATAAATTTTGGGGACATAGGTGGTGTGGGGATGTGATATTGAAAGTTGAATTCTAGAGTGTGTACATAATATCTTGCCAGATAGACTTGATGGTTCAATATATTAGGGGGATACAAGGTGGAGAGATTTTTTGGGACTTGAGATTTAGAAGGGAATTTAATGATTGGGAAGTGACGAAGTTCATGAGATTATTAGCCTTACTGCATAGACAAGTCAATCAGGTTGATAACCCCGATGTTTTGTGGTGGGGCTTTGGAAATTTTGGAGTGTTCTCTGTGAACTCATTTTATGAGAAGCTTTTGGTTAGGGAGGAGTGTTTTTTTTTTTCATATAATGCCATATGGATTCCAATCCATAAGGTGCCGAGGAAGGTGTGTTTCTTCGCTTGGCTAGCCACTAGAGGGGTGATTTTGACAACGAAAAATCATAGAAAGCAGAAAGTTGTCTGTGTCAGTTGGTGCTACATGTGTAAGGAGACAGGCGAGGACGTGGATCATCTTCTTCTACATTGCGGGATGACTATGAGGTTATGGTGGGATATGCTTACGTGGTTTGACGCTTCATGGGCAATGCCAAATACTGTGAGAGAGTTGATGTTTAGTTGGAAGAGCGTGAGAAGAAGGAGAAGGCGGCATGGAAGATGGTTCCACTTGCGCTAATGTGGGTTGTTTGGAGAGAGATAAACAGGAGAGCTTTTGAAGGAGTAGAGTCGAGTTTCTCTAATTTGAGGAGTAGTCTCCGTTCCCATATTTTCTTTTGATGTACACAGAAAGTTCCTTGTTGTATAGATGAATGGGTAGAATTTGTAGAGAATCATATAGTTTTGTAAATTCTCTACTTTTTGGTATATCTCTTGTATATGGCCGTTGTGGCCATGTTTATGAATGAAAATACATTTACTTGATCCAAAAAAAAAAGCATTTTGTAGAATGTACTTACATTCCAACTCCATCTAATATGTTAATTTTCTTTTTTAAGCCATATCCGATTTGTAGATGGCGCAAGTCAAAGGTTTTTTGTGCTTGACCGCCAGACTGACTTTGAATGCAGGACACTTTCTTCTACTTGGCTTATGTTAGTAGATCTTTTTCACAATAATTTACCCTTTGCTAAGACATCAATGAGTATGCATATTTTGGTTTCGGTACATAGTTAAATTTTCTTGGATTGGAAAACTAAAAAAAGGAATTTGAGAACACTTGAGTAAAGTTATTGTGTGTCAGGGTTTTGTGTTATTTGACTTGGTAACTTGAGAGTCAAGCTGGACCTTTTATCATGAGCCTCTTTGGATGTGGACATGCATTTTTCCTCTTCAAGTCTGGTGAAATCTACATTTAGTGACAACTGTTTCTTTATGTTTTGAACAGCTAAACTGCACCATGGTCATCTTTCACACGCTGATGGCAATGGAGATTGGGTACTGACTATTTTTACTGCATTGTCACTTGTAAGTCTTTGCTTCTTTTGCTTCCTGATGTTTCCTGTGATTTTTTTAACATGGCAAAAGTTCGACAGTTTCGTATCTACATTGCGGGACTACTCTGTAAACCCTAGATATCCTTGTAAATGAATAGGTTTTCTGTCTTTAGGAACTCCTCCATGCTATTTTAATACCAGGGTGAACTTTCTAAAAATACTTCAGATATGGAGTTTATTCATCAATTTGAAAAGGTTATCATGGATAATGCCTGAGAAAATTGTACAAGTCCTGGAGATGTGGAATAGTTATGGCAGCCTTTCTGGCCACAAAGAGATAGAGAATTATATAAGCTGGGCATCTGGTGGTCTGTGTGGAGTGAAAGGAACCTTAGATGTTTTGAAAATAAGTGTAATTCTTTATGGAAGATAAAATGAACTGTCTTGCTTTATTCTACTTTTGGTGTAAACATGAGTATATGGAAGATCTAGAATCATTCATGGAGGTCTTAGGTTCTATATAAGTTTTTGTTATAGGATTGAAGATCTTCTGAATAATCCTCTGTAATTATGGGGACCTGTAACTGTTTGTGGCAGGTCTGATTTTTGGATGATATACAAGTGTTACCTTTTCAAAAAAAAAAAAAATCCAGAAATTAAGAATTCCCCCAGATATCTTTAAATTGCTCATTTTAGCTTAAGCGACTTGCTAATTTTAGCTCTTCCCTAGTTGTGTGAACTTGTTTGGATCTACTGTATGGATCTATGTTTGTTGTCTTGTTTTGTGTATGGTTTGTATATTGATCTCATCTAACCAATATGCTTTTCTTGCAGATTATTGACGTTCTGGAATTTCTTCCATCACATATAGCGGTAAACCTTTTCTTCTCTTTGATGTCAAAATACTCTTCAGTATTAGCTAATAGGATTACTTATTTAATTTTATATCCCGTGACAAATTGCATTCTCTCAAGAAATTTAAGTCAGATCTGCAACCAAATACTGGAAAACTTGGGTTATTTAATTACTGCAAGAAGGGTTAGGTTATGAGGGTACTGCTCTAGTAGTCTATATTGTACAGTTGGTGCTGTTGCTGCCACTTTAGTGCCTTCTAAAGACGTCTCATAATTGATTGTATTATTGTCAACTTGCAGTAAATAGCGTTTGTGCATTTTGGGTTTTAGTTTAAAAGAATAAACAAGATATCTGGGGGTATGGCTTTAATAAACTAAAACCCTGAGATAAACTGAGATAAACACTATTACAAGAGAATGGTAACAGTTCTTTAATGAGATGTTTTATATCTACACAAATGTCTATGGCTTGTTTCAGACCACAAATTTCAAAAGTCTTTGTTCTTAAACTACGTGCCCAGTTAAACACCACCAGATAAAATTGAGACGGACAGAGTAGTAAACTAGAATGTTCAACCACACATTCATACGGAAAAAATGGTTCCAATAACTTCTCCAAGCATACACACACTTAATATATGGCCAAGCATCATCAAAGCTAATAAAAATCAAACTAAACTATCTCATTAGTAATTATGACTCGTGCTGATGTGGTCTTTTCAGTGAGTATTGTTAGTTAGTTTTTAGATTTCCCATGTGACATTCATTAGGATGCAGTAATCCGCATGCTTCGGTATAGAAAATCCTCTCTAAGAAAAGGTATACTGTATGAGGATCCACAATATGAGAAATTATTTTGGTATATGGATGCTGATTGGGCAGGGTTCCCTTTTGATAGTATTTTCTCCTCGGAATATCTTGTAAGTTTTCCCCATAATGTCTCATAATTTAGACAACTATATATTTAGATATTTGAATTATTTTTAGCTGAATCCCTGCACCCGTATCCGTACCTGGATCCATCCCCCGAATCATTAAATTTAGATCATGAAGGATCCAACCTCTAGATTTGCACCCGTATCGGACACCAGCAACTTAGACTAAAAGCATAGAAATTACAACACAAAAGCAATGGTTATATTCTCAAAACTTCTATCAAATCCATACTGATCTAAGTGTTCTGCCATACTTCCCCCACACTAAAAGTATAGATTTTGATGGTATCTATTTCTAATATCTACATCCCAGTAACTTTACCAAGTCATTTATACTACCATCTGCATTAGCAAGGTTCACTTTCAAATCAGAGACAGCCTCAAAGACAGTAGTATCCCCTTCAGATGTAGAATTTTTTCCTTCTCTGCTTCGCAAAGGAGCATAACCTGATTATCACAAACAAGTCATTTGTAATGCTATCTGCATTAATACTGAAAATGCTGCTGTTAGCAAGGTTCACTTTGAAATCAGAGACAACCTCAAAGGTTAGTAGTATCCCCTTCATCTGTAGAATTTGCTCCTTTTCTGCTTCACAAAGAAGCACAACCTGATTATCTGAAACAAGTTTCACCGGAGTGAATTCTCCAAAGTTCAGTTGCTGTAGTTGCTTGATTTATAGATGTTCACAGGTCACAACTGCCACAACTCGATATTCAGCTTCAACACTTGATCTTGTGACCACACTTTTGGTCTTGCTCTTCTAGGATACTAAATTGCCGCCCCCTATTAGAACACAATATCCAAAGTAGAACGTCTATCAGATGGGATCCTGCCTAATCAACATCTCTATACCCAACAATCTTCTCATGTCCCTGATCCTCGTAAAATAACCCTTTTCCGGAAGCAGATGTAGTATATTGAAGAATGCCGGAAACTGCATCACAACGAGCTTTACAGATTTTAGAAACTAATTGACGATACTCATTAAAAAGGAAATCTTAGGCTTTGTTACAATGAGTTAATTCAGTTTTCCAACTAATCTCCCGAGTCACTGAGAGGCTCCCCCTGACTGGACATAAGCTTGACATTCGGATCCATACGAGTATCGATAGGTCTACAGTTTGTTTACCCTGTTAGTATGTCGATGGTGTGACAGATGTTAAAAGGCGGTACTACCTACAAAACGGAATAGAAAAAGAAAGAAAAGAATAAGTGGTGTTACCAAGGCACTATAAAATCTGTAGGTGCATTTCCCTCTCCCCAAAAATCACAAAGTGCTGAAATTTTATTTACTCTTCTATTACTTGGGTTTTGGATATTTTGAGATTCAAATTTTAAATTTTGGTTAAAAGGGGGATTTAGTGGGAGGGTTATAAGGTTTTCTTTAAGCATCTTGATCAGGAATATTTGAAGATTTTCTTTCTCAGAAGCTAATGTTTTAAGGGATGGTTTAGGTAATTAACTTATGTTGAGCAATCAGAGTGGGTGCTTCAAAACTTGAGCAATGGTTTTGTGTAAGTTTGAGGTTTCATATGATGTCCTTTTTCTCTTTTTGGATTTTGAGAATTTGTTTAAAGAAAATTTAGAAGCTTCCTCTCATGGCAGGGGTAAGGTTTGCATACACTCTATCTTTCCCGGACCCCACTTGTGGGATTACATTGGGTTGTTAAATTTAGAAGCTTGGGATGACTTTATGAGGTCATTAGGCACTTATTTTGCTTTGAGTTTTTGGATTATGTTTGCCCATTTAGTGTGTTTGCTACCAAATTGATGCTTAAACCTTTAGTTGGAGAGTCTTATGTATGGAAGAGAAAGGGAAAATTTCTCCTTTCCTCGGGGAAAACAATTATATGTTCCAGCATTATTTCTCAGAAAAATTATATGTTCCCAGTATTTGACAATTTACGTACTCAAATCAGAGAATAAAATAATGAATTTCAAATTTCAGTATCATTGTATAGAACCCAGAATATAAATGGATGGAATGCCAATTTTGTCCTAGTCTCCTCAGAGGATATCTATTTGTAGTTGAACTTAATTCTGGTTTTATGGATGGTTAATAGTTTGTCACTGGATAGGAGTCTCTTCATAATATCTTCTTCATCTGACTTCTTTTGTGCAATTTCTTTGATAAGTTTCTTTTGTGCACTTACTGTGACAAGTACTGTCTCATGCTCTAACTTAAGTTGCATTTTGTGCAGGTTGTTTTTGATCATGACGGTAAGAGTTGTTACAATACCATTCCTTTCTCTTTGACCACTCTCAGCTTTTGTCTCTGTCATTATGTCTTTAGCTTTTGTAACCACACTCTTTGTTTTCGTACAAATATCCAGCACTTACAACCTTTTGGTAGAGTTTCTCTAATTGCATTGCCATCGTTTCATGCATGTGAGTTTTTGATTAGACGGAGCATATGTAATTTTGATATGTGTATCCTTGCTTTATTGCTTTTTTATTGCGAGAAATATTACTTCCTTTGTCCCAATTTAAATGTCTTAGTTTGACACTTTGACTGGGCACAAAGTTTAAGGAATAGATGTTTGAATTGTAAGTTACTAAATATTGAAAAAAACACTATTTTTGCGACAGACCAAAAGGAAAGTAAGACACTTAAATTGGGATGGAGTATTAAATTATGTATCTACATTATTACACTGAGCCCTATTTAGACACTACATTACAATCTTTTTTCATGTAAGATACTATATACAAATCTTATTCCTATTCCTATTCTAACACTCCCTCTCAAACTGGTGCATATAAGTCATATTTTCCGAGCTTGTTATAGATGTAACTAAATGAGGACTAGTGAGGGACTTGATGAAAATATCTGCAAGCTGATCACTCGACTTCACGAATTTAGTAACAATATCTCCGGAGAGTAGTTTTTCTCTGACAAAGTGACGGTCAATCTCAATGTGCTTAGTCCTCTCACAAAATACGGGATTTGATGTGATATGACGGGCCGATTGGTTATCACACACAAGTTCTATCTGACTGATTTTTCTCCAAATTTTAGTTCTCTGAGCAACTGTTTAATCCAAACTGGCTCACAAGTTGCTACAACCAATATTCAATATTCTGGTTCTGCACTAGATCGAGCAACCACACCCCGTTTCTTACTCTTCCAGGACACCAAATAACCTTCTATTAAAACACAATATCCGGATGTACAACGTCTATCACAGGGTGATCCTGCCTAATCAGTGTATGTATATCCAACGATCTGCTCATGGCCTCGATCCTCGAAGAGTAGTCCTTTAGGTCTAGTCACTGTGAGGTAATTCAAACTTACCAACCAGTCGCATATATCTTTCGGGATCACTGAGTGACTCTTTCTCTCCTAGTATGAATTTAGCATTCAGATCTATAAGAGTGTTAATGAGTCTACACCTATCATTATTGTCTCCTCAAGAATGTTTAAGACATACTTGCTTGCAAAATTACAATACTTAATCTGGACTGAGCAACCTCAATACCTAGAAAATATTTCAATCTGCTGAGGTCTTTAGTTTGGAAATGCTAAAAGAGATTTTACTTTAAATTAGTGATACCATCCTAATCATTGCCGGTGATAGCGATATTGTCAAAATAAACCACCAAATGAATACATAGATTTGGAGCAGAATGCCGATAAAACACAAAGTGATCAGCTCCACTACTAGTCATGCCAAATTCCTAAATTACTGTGCTGAACTTGTCAAACCAGGCTTGAAGAGACTGTTCAAATCATATAGTGACTTGCACAATTGACATACATGGCTACTAGATTCCCCTGAGCACAAAACCAAGTTAACCGTGGAGAATAGCATTCTTAATATCCTTTTGATAAAGAGGCCAATGGCAACAACATCAGTGGATAAAAACAGGCGGACATATGCTATTTTGGCCAAAGGGAGAGAAAGTATAACTGTAATCAAGCCCAAATATCTTAATAAACCCTTTGGCAACTAGGCGAGCCTTAATGAATATATTCTTCTTCCAAAGGTTCTAAGAATTCTAAAAAACTCTATCCTAGAGCTCTTAAGTGTCTTTATTGTGTAATCTCCAACACAAAAAGTGTAAATGTATCATTCTCCCTCTAGGAGATACTTTGTCTCATGGATGTTACCTTTTGAGAATATGAACCCTATTTCAGTATTGTACCATCACTTCTCTAAGGAGAGAGAAATAAGTTGGAAGGTATGATTCTCCCTAGTTCCACCATTGATCCTGTTGATTCCACAATCACAAGAGAAAAGGAAATTGGAGAAAGAATACAAGAGGAGACTATTGGAGAAAGAATACAAGAGGAGACTATTGGATGTTTGGATATGTATGATTTGATAACATACTCAAAGAGAAATAGAGCAAAAGAAGTCATCATGCAATCTGCTGAAGCTGAACCTTTTTCTACTAGTGAGTTATCTACATTTCCTAATGAATTAGATTTGCCTAGTGCTTACAAAAAAGGAGTCAAATCTTGCACGAAACATCCTTTATCTAATTTTGTCTTCTATAATTCCTTGTCTCCCTCCTTTAGTCTTTTCCTTGTCTATTTCTTCTATGGCTATTCCTCAGAAGTTGAAGGAAGTTTTTGCGGATCCTAAATGAAAGCAAGCTATAATTGAAGAAATGAAGGTTTTGTAAAAACATGAGACTTGGGAACTAACTGGTCACTTAACTGCCAGATAAGAAAAAGTTGGCTACAAATGGCAATTAACCATGAAACATAAAGGTGATGGCCCGATTGAAAGGTTCAAAGCAAGATTAGTGGTTAAGGGATTCACTCAAACTTGTGGAGTGGATTATCAAGAGATATTTTCTCTGGTTGCAAAAAATGAACACTATTAGAATTTCTCTCTGGCAACTAATCTTGATTGAGACTTACTACAATTTGATGTGAAGAAATCTTTTACTCATGGAGACTTAGGAAGAAATGTATATAGAGGTTCCTCCTTGATTTGATACTGAACAAAGTCAAGGAACAGGTAGACGGAAAAAAGTCTTGTACAAATGGAAACAATTTCCTAGAGCTTGGTTTGATAGATTCTGCAAAGTGATGATCTCCTTTAGTTACCAACAAAGCGATGCTGATCATACCCTCATAAGACATCAAAATGGTAAAAACTTGATTAATTGTTCCCCCCTCTAACTTGATATACGAAAGGCCGAATGGTCAGTGGCGCATAGGAAGCTGTTCTGCATCCATTGCCAGTTATGGAAGTGTCGTTGCCGCTGAACTCCTCCCATCCTTATATGATGCCCCTCCATTACCCACATCCACAAGTGATGTTTTCACTCCTCCGCCATATTGTTTAGCTCTATGTTGCGCGGACTCTTCACTTTCGGTGCCGAATCCATGTCGACACGATATGGGTGTGGGTGCGGGATCCGTACCTGATCTGGTCAACCAATTTTGGGTACTTTGACCAAAATCGACATAGAAATTCCGGACAGATTCAATGATTTCTTTAATCAAAACAAAAACTAAGGTGAGATTGAAGAAAATGGAATACCTTATATATATAAATTTCTATGTCACTCCTTTTCCTTTTATCTCCTTTCGGTATTCTCCTTTGATCAATATTTTCTCCTCAAGTTTTTCACATAGTATCTCATAATTTATTTCAGATATTTGAATTAGTTTACCCGAATCCCTGTACCCGTATCTATACCTTGGATCTGTATCCCTCAATCTTAAAATTTAGGTCATGAAGGATCCGACCTCTAGATCCGCACCCGTACCCGCACCCGAGTCCGAGCAACTTAGGTTCTGCTATTACTATCTCCAAAGTGCCTATACTCCATTCTAAATTCCCATATTTACTCCTGTAATAGGATAAATTAACAACATATCACATAAGTTAGCGTTCTTCAAAAGAACTGTTTTTTTGTTTGTGAAAAAAGAGAGAATATTTGAGATGTATAGGATGGGAAACATGCAAGGGACGTTCTTGAGGTGTACGAGGTGAAAACACAAATTGTAAAGCAGGCACAAGCCACAAGGCAAGCGTCCCATTTATCGAGGAGTTATTTCCATGGGACTTAGGTCACCTTGGTGCGTTTAAAGGCTACCTCAACCAGGGAAAATCCCCGAATGTGTCCTAACTCTCTTTGAGACACTGGGTTAGATACATTTTAATATTGGATAATTACTGTTTCGGCAGTAATTTAAGTTGATAAGCTCTTTTCATTTGGCTTTTAAATAAACTAGCTCCAGTACTCGCTTTTCCTTTTGAGGAAGATCGATGATAGCGCTTAAATATGCTTTAAAATGATTGATAATGATGTTAAGGTGCAATAACATTCAGAGTTTACAAAGTGGAACCTCGGAAATTTGTCTGGAAGGTAGCTGAACCTTAGAAAGCGCAGACGATAAAGTGCAAATAGCATGTAATATCTTTGTGCTTATGTCTTAATAAGTACAGAGGAATTTCTGTCTTGAACAGTTAAAATTTTATTGGGATACAATTGGTAAAATTCAGGTCATATTTCTTTCTTGAGATGGTTTTTTGGACACATCCTTTTTTGATATAATTTTTCTAGCAATACCCATCAGTAATTAATGAAAGTTTTTAAATAATAACTGGGACCAAGTGAGTTTCTCTTAATAATGTTTGTCGAACCAAACCCTTACAGGATTTCCCTTTGGTCATACGTCTCTTTCAACCAAACAAAATTTTGTTGCAAAAGGTATGTTTCACTATTTTTCTTCTTTTGTCCTTTTTCGTCAGCTTACTACATTGAGAGCCAAGTTGGAGGATTCTTTGGTACTGATGCAGCTAGAGATTTTAGAGATTCCAATGATATCTTATGTATGAGATTAACACTTGTTACAAGCCTATCCCAGTGGGACACTGTCCCAAAAATAAAGTGCAATGAATTTTATTACCTTATTGGGGAAAAAACTGCAATGAAGTATATCAATTTCTTATAGAATCTTTTTGATGATTACTTCATGTCGTTTTATTGCGCTGCACCATAATGTCAATTGTTCTCTCTTAATGATTTGATACCAGCAGATTTGTTTGTTTCACTTCCTTTTATTTTGGAAGGAGACAGTGGATATAAACTCTAATTTGCAAGTGACTTGGTTGGGCAATTACCTTTAACAGTGAGTTTTGATGATGTTAGTATAAAACTTAAGTATTCAAGTTGGTAAAAGTTGTTTCTGGAAACAATAGGATAATCGAGTTCATTTCAGTTCTGAAAATGAACTTTTACTGAAGAGATTTGTTCTCTAGCAGGTTTCTCTGGTTTGTCAGTTCATGTGATTTTAGATATATTAACTTCATTTTGCAAGATAATAGAAAGTGCTGGCTTGTAAAGAGAAGAGAATTACATGTGCATTGACAGTATTGGTAATTTTTCTAAAGAAAATGAAAGTAGTTACTATTGAATAATACATATAGGAGATATTACTTCCAATTGTGAAAATGTTGCCTTTAATAAATCACTCTTTTCTTTTTTGGGATAAGGCCACTAACAAATGACTAATCATTGCAGACCGCGTTGATGATTTAGGTCTTACATTTAAGCCAAAATCATTTCAAGTTTTATTCTCTTGTCAATAGTTCCATTCCTAATATTCTAGATTAATTTTCATAGGCCTGAATTTTCGTCACAATATGTACCCCTCTTACAAAAGCAATCGTCCTCCAACACCTGATACAATTGTTCAAGGACTTCAATTTTTGAAAGCTTCTCTCAAGGCCATGTCTGTCAAGGTGATTGAGGTGAGGTTTTTCAAGCATTGGGTCAAAGATCAATCCTCTAAGCTTGCGAGATGCTAGGTTCATTAGTTTCTTAAGCAGGTTCCAGGTGTTGAAGCAGATGATGTTATTGGAACCTTGGCTATTAGGAGTGTTGATGCTGGATTCAAGGTAAATGAAGAATCTTTATAAATTGCTAAGCGGGTACAAAATTACCTGACATAAAGAATTTCATACGCAGTTCTGCCTTTTCATATTATGTCAACCACTGTTAGAATCCAAGTTACTTTAAAAACAGTAAAGAAATAAAAAAAAGCTGTTTAGGTGTAAGGGATGAGTCTTGAGTCTACTTAGAATTTCTCTGACTAGTTTTGTTGAATTATTACTTGGCCTCATCTTAGAGTATTTTCATTTGCCTTCAACAAGCCTGTCTTGTCCTTCAAATGTTACAACAACAACACCATCCAGTGAAATCCCACATAGTGGGGGTTTGGGGAGGGTAGAGTGAACACAGACCTTACCCCTACCTTGGGAGGTAGAGGCAAAAATTACTTTTTTATACAAAAACTGATGGAATCTGGAGGAAAAATGAATGATCAGTTTCATGAATAAAGAATTTTCTTTTTGTTTCTTACCAATCCCATTGTTAGTTACTTTCTCGTTGTGCTAGTGTTTGTGGAGGGACACTGGAGTAATTGCACTTTTTGTTTCCCAAAATACAAAACCAAAGCTAAACTAGACCAGGTTGTTTTTAGTATAACCCCACATAAGAGTGAGGGAACTAATGACAATCTTAGGTTTTTACATCTCATGTTTGCTATGTGGGGTCGAAGCCCATTGCTACAGTGAGTCGGTGACAACTTTATATAGGAGAATGACATGGGTAATCACGAATGCGCTATCTTACAAAATATTTTGACTCACTGAACGGATGATGCGAATGTACTACCATAGAAGATATCCTTAGAGTACTTACTCATGAGTTGATAGATCAGGTGGTGCCAAACTTGCTATGGTGACGAGACATGAAAACCATAAACTTGGGTTCTTTATGTGGTAAAAAAAAGCTAATTTGCAACCAAGGACGTGACCTAGTGGTCAATGAAGCAGTACAAATCTTGTAGACTAGGGTTCAAATGAGTGGAGCACATGTGGGAATGTCACCCATTGCAAACCCTCCACTTGCAACCCCATCTCCACCATGGTGGCTCAGAGTCTCTGTGCACGCGCCCTTCCATAGGCATGTATCGCCAACATAGCATACAAGTAATCCAATAAATTTTACTTTTCGGGGATGTTATGTAAATCCTAACTAATCTTATTATAGAGAAGAAATGTAATTAGCTCTTTGAGATAAAAGTGAAACTTGTAGTGGTGATCAATGAAGCTCTATTGATGGCCAAAAACAAATTTGAAATAGAATTTTAATATTATAAGGGTATGTTAGGTGGCCATTGTAATACGTGCTTCAATTCAACACATGTGGTTAAAGAAAGAAAGAAAGAGAAATAGGATAGGTGGTCATCTGTAGCTGAATACTAGTGATTTTGGAAGGGTGAACATGTGTTGAATAAATAAGTGAGGAAGCAACTATCTTTTAGCTTGTCTACTGAGCTTTGGATTTCCATATAATAATTGACAAGTCCAAAGTGCATAGGAAAATTCGCTCGTACTCTGTCAAATTCTAGTATAGTTTAAGATATCGTCCCACAAAGATTGGAACCACCTACGCTACAAAAGAGTTGGGAGTCATTGAATCCCATTGGTACAATTAGTATAATAAAATCTTGTTGTAGAAAATTCCACAAAAGAATAGGAAAATTTATTTGACTTGATTTGTGTTATGAGGAATAAATACCTCTTGCGATTAGTCCTTAAATTAATAAATTTATTTGAGTCGGTCCCTCCGCGAGAATTAGAACTGAAAGAAATAAGATAGAAACCCCTCAAATCATTAAACTTATTTGAGTCAACCCCTCCGTGAGAATTAGGACCGAAAGAAATAAGATAATGATTTTAAACCAACAAACTTATTTGAATTAATCCCTCCGTGAGAATTAGGACTAAAAGAAATAATATTGAGGTTTTTGAATCGATGAACTAGCTTGAATTAATCCCTCCGTGAGAATTAGGACTAAAAGAAGTAGGATCAAATATTTGAAAATCAAGACATGAAAGTTTTGAAGTAAAGATAATTATTACAACATCATTAACTATCCCAACAAAAAGAAACTACTCCATAAGAAGTATGTAAGAAAGAAATTAAAATAAAATAAAACTTATACAAAGAGAAAATAAAAAGAATAGAAATAGAGCAAATACTATTTCTTATGTCTTTCTCAAAGATTGAATTTTATTGGATTGGATGGGATGGGATCATTTCTAAGCAAAGTAATGCCTCTATTTATAGGAAAATGTAGCGTCTCCCCCATAGAAGTATTCCTTGGAGTAATGCTCACACCCGTGAGCTTTATAAGTTATTTCTTGATGGCAAGACTTGACGGGTGTGAGTATGAATGTGATGGTCATACCCATGAATTTTGCAACTTGTTTCTTGATGCCAACACTTGATGGGTGTGAATATGAAAGTGGCAGTCACACCCGTGGATTTTACAACAACTTTCAATTTAGCCTTGATGTAATTTCCACATGTGAAATTCTACAGTTGTGACCATGGACTTGTGATTGCACCCATGAAGTATTTTCTTATCTCTTTGTCATTTGCTTATTTTCCATTCTTTGCCGTAATTTCTTCTTCCTGCAAGATTTGTTAGAAAATATGTGAATAATATGATATAATTACATATTTATTTTAAAAATATTATTTTTCATATAAAATAACATGAATAATTTCTATCCATCAAATTCCCCCACACTTGAATCCTTGCTCGTCCTCGAGCAAAGGACATAAACTAAGTAGCGACTATACTTTTAAGTAAAATTATGAGAACTTTTGACAAATAAGAATCAACTAATATTACATCATGAGTTCAAATAATTTCATAATTATATATTGAGAACCAAAATCACAATATTTCTAATCCTAGTGTGTCTCATTATATGAAGAGATGCCCATAAATCACACAATATATCAATATACATTAAAGAAGGGCATACATAGAAAAATTCTCTCTCTCAACAAAGAAGTATCTCAAGCTATCCGAGATGGCCATAAGCTTGCCTATCCTGTGGTTCTCCACTAATATAGGAGTCTTTGAATTGAGATCACGTAAGACTTTTACAAGGTTGTAAAGTGGGTTTAGGGATGGATATAATACATATGGATAAAAGTGACTCGAGACCCTTATACTCACCACAATACTTTAACATTTAAACACCATTGCTTTCCTTCTTTCTAAAACAAATCAACCTCCATATATTTTTCATTATTTCTCATTTTTCAACCCTCTTTTTTCTTCTGTTACAAGCTGTCAAAAAGTTTCTTCATAGTTTTTTTTTTAAATGACAGCATTCTTAAAAGATTAATAAGCTCAACGATCACCATTACTTCTTTCTTTAATAACCACTCCTCCGCACTTGCTTTCTACATTCAATTTAATTTTTTCAATAGGGAATTGAGTGAATAAGAAGATGTAATAACGAAGATTAGGTCAACATTGAAGTTTGGCTTATCAATAAAATAGGGGATAATTCATTTAGGCTCAAGGGGGCTGACTAGGGATAAAAATAATAAGGTGGGTCAATTTTGGTCATTATTTAACAAGAAAGTCCTACTTTCATTTCTCAACTCAAAATCTGCCTAGAATTTCGCCTCAAGCCACATTCAAGGCAAGTTCTAGATTTTTGAATAAGCAGGAGAACTGGGTAATATAACATGACAACACAATACACTTGGGATCAATAATTATAATTTTAATCACCAATAAATAAATATGAGTTTGAAAAATTATTCATATAACCCATAAATGATACTCAATCAAATCTATTTTTTCAAAATCTCATTATAAGAAATCAAGTTTTTGCCAACTTATTTATTATTAAATATCCTAAAAAGTGTTCAGTTCAAAATATTAGGACCATGGCAAAGAACTGAACAAATAAATACATGAAAGTGTACAAAAGAAATTCTGTTATAAATGAAAAATAATTATGCTAATGTATCTATATATTTCTCTACCCCACACCTAAATATTGTCATGACTCCATGACAAATAATTTAAAAGCAAGAGGAGAGAAATGAAATCTCTTTATTTTTCATTTTTTTTCGGGAGCTTATGAACTCCACCCCCAGTTCTGAATCAATTTTTCTTTTTTGCTCCTTGGGGTTCCTCTCGGAGCTCATTTGTCCATGAACATCATAAAATATTTTCTTTTTTTCGCACATCCCACTGTTTTTTGGTCTTGTCTCGAGGGGGCAAAAACTGTGCATGATGATCCTTAACTCTATTTTGCATTTTTCACGAGGATCGTTCCATGTATTTTCCTGAAAATTTCCAATAACAAAATTCACAAAATCATAATGATCAAAAGAGATTTAAGAATGATGGTCAAAGGATATTTCATTGTGCTTGTGACATCTTCATTCTCATTTTCTTCAAAATTAATTAATTTATGTGGATTAGAAAAATGGGATATGCATTCATCACTTGTTGAATTAAATTCAACCAAACTTTTATTGTCACCTTTCTTCACTAAATTGGTCTTTTTATCATGAGCCGTAGATTGTTTAAACTTTTATTGTCACCCTTCTTCACTAGATTGGTCTTTTTATCATGAGCCGTAGATTTTTTTTCACAAGGCTCGTTTATTTTATCCATTGGTCCATCCTCAGAAGACGTGGTTCATTTAAAAGTTCACCATCCATACTTACTAGTTGATTTAACTGCAATGTTAAATACGTAATGGCTTTATAATTCTGTGCATATTGTTCATCAATATTTTTTATGAAACTATGCATAGTCTTTTTCAAGTTCATGTTCTCCTCTTGAAGCGGTTCACTCAATATTTTGATTCTCTTGGGAGTATTGGTTGCACTCAGGATTGCAGCCATATTCACTGAAATTAGTGTACCTGAAAGAACTAGAACAACGTAAGATTGTTCATAAGAGGAACCAAAGAAATAAGAATTACCCGTTTGACATTCATGAACAAGGTGACTTCCACTACAATATTCACAAATAATGAACTTTTGACCGATGTAATTAGTTAATTCTTCAAGGTTGTTCATTCTCCCAGAATCCGCATAAAAGAATGCTTTACTTGTTTGACATTCAAAGCTTTGGTGGTTGCTACCACAATAGTCACAGGTAGTGGCTTTTGACAATATTTCTCTACCAACTCAATAAGACTCACTTAGTTGGTTGAAATTCATCTTTTAAAGTGTGTAAAGTGAGTTCACATTTAGAAATTTTTTTAGTCTTGCTTCCTAGCACTTATTAGGTACTAGAAAACAAAATACATGAAAATAAAAGTATAATAATAATAATAATATCTTCAAGTCTTGTTCCCTAAAACTTGTTAGGTATTAGAATACAAAGTCCTTGAAGAAGTATGAAAAAGAAATCTCAAAGTAGTAATAAAACAATTAATTTGAAGTAGATGTTTACCAATCCCCGGCAACAGCGCCAAAAATTTGACGAGTCCAAAGTGAATAGGAAAATTCGCTCGTACTCTGTCAAATTCTAGTATAGTTTAAGATATCGTCCCACAAAGATTGGAACCACCTAGGCTACAAATTTGTATTGTCTTGATTCCTATTTGAGAGAATCAAATTGATGCAAGAAGAGCTTTTTTTTAAGATTATAAATTATTTAAAGTAAAACAAACAACTTATTTGAAAATTTAAATAGAAAGAGTTGGGAGTCATTGAATCCACTTGGTACAATTAGTATAATAAAATCTTATTCTAGTAAATTCCACAAAAGAATAGGAAAACTTGTTTGACTTGATTTGTGTTATGAGGAATAAATACCTCTTGCGATTAGCCCTTATATTAATGAACTTATTTGAGTCGGCCCCTTCGCGAGAATTAGAACTGAAAGAAATAAGATAGAAACCCCTCAAATCATTAAACTTATTTGAGTCAACCCCTCCGTGAGAATTAGGACTGAAAGAAATAAGATAATGATTTTAAACCAACAAACTTATTTAAATTAATCCCTCCGTGAGAATTAGGACTAAAAGAAATAATTTTGAGGTTTTTGAATCGATGAACTAGCTTGAATTAATCCCTCCGTGAGAATTAGGACTAAAAGAAGTAGGATCAAATATTTGAAAATCAAGACATGAAAGTTTTGAAGTAAAGATAATTATTACAACATCATCAACTATCCCAACAAAAAGAAAATACTCCATAAGGAGTATGTAAGAAAGAAATTAAAATAAAATATTACTTATACAAAGAGAAAATAAAAAGAAGAGAAATAGAGCAAAGGGTTTCATATGTCTTTCTCAAAGATTGAATTTTATTGGATTGGATGGGATGGGATCATTTCTAAGCAAAGTGATGCCTCTATTTATAGGAAAATGTAGCGTCTCCCCATGGAAGTATTCCTTGGAGTAATGCTCACACCCGTGAGCTTTATAAGTTCTTTCTTGATGATAAGACTTGACGGGTGTGAGTATGAAAGTGATGGTCATACCCATGAGTTTTGCAACTTCTTTCTTGATGCCAACACTTGATGGGTGTGAATATGAAAGTGGCGGTCACACCCGTGGATTTTACAACTTCTTTCAATTTAGCCTTTATGTAATTCCACATGTGCAATTCCACGGTTGTGACCATGGACTTGTGATTGCACCCATGAAATATTTTCTTATCTCTTTGTCATTTGCTTATTTTCCATTCTTTATCGTAATTTCTTCTTCCTGCAAGATTTGTTAGAAAATATGCGAGAATATGATAATATTGTTCATATTTTATTTTAAAAATATTATTTTTCATATAAAATAACATGAATAATTTCTATCCATCAATAATCAAATTAAGTCTTTTTTTCTTGATAACCATGGTGTCCGGCCAGCTTGCGCACACCTCGACTAATTCTACTGAGTACTTGCTACGTCCAACGAGCAGAGTTGGGTAACTCTATCCTACATGACTTTGACAGATGGAAAAAAATCACCTAGTATTATTTCTGCCTCCGTTTGGATTTAAATCTGAGACTTCATGTTTCTCAACCTACTTGATTGACCACTAGACCACACCCTTAGGTGCAATAATCAAATTTACGTCTTGTATGTATATGTGCATGAAGTTGTTATGGAGTAACATTAGACAAACATTTGTGACATTGAATTTAGTTTATTTTCTTAGCCTTTTAGTTAGTTGTTGTTCAAATATCAGATCATCTATCACCTATGCTGTTTATTTTAGTTATGGAAGCTCTAGCAGGATGATGGATAGAGCCGGTTGGGGTGAAGGGACAATATCAGTGTCTCACTTGTTCGCGGTTGATACCTTGGTTTTCTGTGATGCAGTTGAGACCCAGCTGGATTATTTAGGCCAAATTCTCACTTGGTTTCAGGCGGTGTCAGGATTTAAAATTAATTTGAGAAAGTGTAAGATATTTCCTGTTAGGGAGGTGAATAGCATTGGATCGCTCACTCGAGTCTTGAATTATATGGTTGAGGCTCTTCCGACTACATATCTTGGAGTACCATTAGGTTCTTCGAACAAGGATCATACTATGTGGAATCCGATTACTCAAGAGGGTCGAGAAGAAACTAGCAGGGTAGTAAATTTGCCATTTTTCAAAAAAAAAGAAAAGATATTTGTCCAAGGGTGGGAAGGAAGTGCTTATTAAGAGCACACTATCCAACGTTCCCACTTACTACTTTTCTCTTTCTTGCTCCAACTTCGGTCACTAAAAAGTTGGAAAAGATTCAGAGAGATTTCCTTTGGGATGCGGTGGATGGGGCAATGAAGTTTTGCTTTGAGCGGTGGGAGATCGTCATATCTCCTAAAAAATGGGGAGGCCTTGGAGTTAAAGGTTTAGAAGTCTTTATTAAAGCTTTGTTGGGCAAATGGATGTGGAGGTACAAGCTCTATGAAGGTAGGTGATAGTCGATAAATATGGGATTACGGGAAAGGGGTTGGAAAACTAGAGATATCGTTGTGCCTTTTGAGTATGGTTTGTGGAGGAATATCATGAAGGGATAAGATTATTTCGTGGAAAATATCTCATTAAAGGTAGGAGACGAGAGTAGAATATATTTTTGGGGACATAATTGGTGTGGGAATATTTTCTAGAAAGATGAATTCCAGAGTTTGTATAGAGTATTTTGCCAAAGAGACTTTGACAATTCAACAAATTAGGGAGACACAAGGTGGAGACACTTTTTGGGATTTGAGATTTAGAAGGATTTTTCAAGATGGGGAAGTGAGTGAGTGAGTTTCAAAGATTGATAGACTTACTTCATAGGCAAGTCAATTCGGTGGTTAATCCCGCTGTGTGGTGGTGGGGCCAGGGAAATAATGGAGTGTTCTCTGTGAAGTCTTTTTATGAGAATCTGTTGGTTAGGGAGGAGGTTGATTTCCCATGTAATGCAATATGGGTTCCAAGTGTGCTTTCACTTGGCTAGCCTCTAGAGGGGTGATTTTTGACCGCGGAAACTCTTAGAAGGCGGAGGGATTTTGAAGGAATAGAGTCGAGTTTCTCTCAGTTGAGGAGTAACCTCCGTTCTCTTATTTTCTTTTGGTGTATACATAAAGTTCTTTGTTTTATAGAGGATTGGGTGGAGTTTGTAGAGAATCATATATTGTAGATTCTTGATCTTTTGGTATACCATTTGTATATGGCCGTTTTGGCAATGTTTATGAATGAAAATACTTTTACTTGATAAAAAGAACAGGTACTATGGTGGTTAGGGAAACTGATCTCTTGGTGTATACTTTTGCTTGATCAAACTTTGTGCTGCCGCATTTCATCAGCTTATGTGATAGTCCATTTCTTCACAAAAAGAAAAAGAAAGAAAAGAAAAACTGTAGACAAGCATTTCATATGGATATAAAGTTGCATCTTAAGAGCTCTAATTCTACTTTATTATCTAGCTGATATGTTTGTTTCTTGCTCTATTATTAATACAGGTACGAGTTGTTTCCCCAGATAAAGATTTTTTCCAGATTCTATCTCCTTCATTACGCCTTCTACGAATAGCTCCTCGTGGATTTGAGTCAGTTCACTTCACTTCAGCATGTTTGATTAATTTGTGCTAGTTGAGACTTGAATCAGTTGATATTATCTTTTCGATGAATATCTGAGCAGTACATCCTTTCTTCTACCTTTGGTATTGTATTGGATCAAACTGAAGTAGATGCTGTAGTTAATTTAACTGCTGGAGCTATTATGCTAAATTTGGGGTGTCATGAGATGCACTTAGAATAGGGTAAAAAAGGATAGCCCGGTGCACTAAGCTCCCGCTATGCGCGGGGTCCGGGGAAGGGCCGGACCACAGGGGTCTATTGTACGCAGCCTTACCTCACACATCTGCAAGAGGCTGTTTCCACGGCTTGAACCCATGACCTCCTGGTCATATGGCAGCAACTTTACTAGTTACTCCAAGGCTCCCCTTCGAGTAGGGTAGGAGATACAAATTTTGATGACGTAATTGAGAGTTAATTGATTACCATACCCGAAATTTACTATCTATGTACTTCAGAATATGTTTAAGAACAAGTGTCATTCTGACTCTGGCCAGTAAAAGGGGCGACATCCCAGTTAATGGATGGACTGCGGATGTGGTGAATTTAATTCATGTGTATAAGAAAATGTGCCTATATTTTGATGTTTCTCACACTACTACTGTCGAGGGAACTTAATTTCAAATGAGTGTTCTGAAGTTGATAGGATGGATTCTGAATCCCGAGATTTCCTTAAAAAGGGGAGTGGGAAATTAGTGAACCAACATATCTTATTAAGGATGTACACCATGAAATTTGATGGTTGACTGAGATTGGCGATTGGACTAGCTTCTCATATCCAAAAGTTCAGACAGCATTATGTGAGATAACAACAATGAAGTAGTTCCATTATCTTTTGGGATAAGGTATAGTTAATGCTGCAGATAGTCTTTTTCTCCTCTACCAGTAGTTTTGCTATGATTTTGATGCCTTCTGCTGTTTTGTTATGGATTGTTCCAAGTCCCATCTCCTTCACTTGTATACGTGGTAATGGGGGTATCACAAAATTGCTTATTTTTCTGTCATCTGACACGTGTCTGAAAAATTTACTAAGCCCCTTCTGGCCTTTTGATAATTTTGGCAGGATGGTCTCATTTGGAATGGAGGATTTTGCTGGAAAATATGGAGGACTGAAACCTTCTCAGTTTGTTGATTTGACCTCACTTATGGGTGATAAATCTGATAACATACCAGGTTCATCTGTGTTTCCTTAAATAATCTTTTGATTAGATTGAAATGTAGATTGCGCAGGGACTTCTCTTTGTTTTCAACTAAACTCACTCAGCCCCTCCAACTTCTGAACACCCTTACCCAGAAGTCTTCTGTCAAGTGCTTTCAAGAATGTATTCAGTTGCACCAGAAGCCTTTAAGACTTGCAAAAGAAAGCATTAGCAAAATACTC
This sequence comes from Anisodus acutangulus, assembly GCA_029783415.1. Lineage (NCBI taxonomy): Eukaryota > Viridiplantae > Streptophyta > Magnoliopsida > Solanales > Solanaceae > Anisodus > Anisodus acutangulus. Next base: position 20,066,146 of record CM056511.1, on the reverse strand, counting down.
GGGTCCTTTATGATACCATTGTCAAAAAAAAAAACTCAGGTCCTTTTTCATTGGAGGTCTGAGTGAGTGACTTAAAAAGCATCGCTGGCCTATTTAGGCATTCTGAAAATTAAAGTTAGTAATTACTGACACAATGACGAGACACAGAAAAGCTGTGAGTTCCTAAATATGGAAATGACTTGATAAATTTTACTGGGCAGTTCACGGCACCTTCATTCTCATAGTTAAAGCCCAAATCAAGAGGAGAAAAAATGCCATATCTATATCTCATTACTTCAGAATGGTTTTGTATAGATCACTTATAAAAAATGGCGCTCTTGGAATCTGTCATCTTATAGAACTTCTCTTTTCAATAATCTGGCAATATATTCCTTATTTTTTCATTTCACTTGCAGGAGTTCATGGGATTGGAGATGTACATGCAATTCAGCTTATTAAAAAATTTGGTATATTAATTGTTGTTAGTAATATGCTCTGGAGAACCTTGATTTTGTTGGGCTGTTATAATTACTTCCCCTGCTTTTGAAGGATAAATCCTTTCCATGATGGCCTCACTTCCTGCATGTTACTGCTACACTTTATAAGTGTTCGCAAATGTAGTGCGCATGAAAATGCTTATATTCAGGAGTATGCCTACTTCTAATTCTGATTCTTTGTGCCTATAGGTTGCTGGATTTCTAGACAAATAATTATTCCCTCTGTCCCAATTTATATGACACACTTTTCTTTTTAGTCAGTCCGAAAAAGAATGACACATTTCTTTATTTGGCAACAATTTAACTTTAAACTTTACCCTTTACGCTTAAAGAGATGATCTATAACCACACAAATATCTTTGGTTTGTTTTAGACCACAAAATTCAAAAGTCTTTATTTTTTAAACATCGTGCCAAGTCAAACTACATCATATACATTGGGACGGAGGGAGTATTGTGCAATGCAACAGACTGGCATGCAAAATATTCCCTCTGACTAATAAAGAGAATCTTATTCTTCAATTCTGTTAGGTCTGTTCACTACCCTTAAAAGAAAAAATTCAAATCCATTTTAGGTAACAAGAAATATCTGAGCTATGTTTACATTTCTCGCTACCACTTTTTCCTCTATTCTTTTCTTCAGAAACACGAAAGATAATACAAGGCCGTACGTGTTCCTACAATGTGAGAAAACACACGAAAATATTATTAAGACGTGTATCTACTTTATTACAATGAGCCTTATTTATAGTTATATACTACGCAGGACATTATAATCATTTTTCCATATGGGACACTATATAATAATCCTTTTCCGTATGGGACACTATATACATTAATATTCTAACACTCTCCCTCAAGCTAGTGCATATAAGTCATATATATCGAGCTTGTTACAAATGTAAATAATACGAGGACCAATGAGGGACTTCGTGAAAATGAAGATTTCAAGAAGAAAAAACTTCTTTGTATTTCTTGATGAAATTACATCCCATGATAATGGGTACTTATACAATGAATCCTAAGACTAAATAAGCAAAGACAATATTACACAATCAGTTATTTTTAATTACAATATCAATCTACCCCTATAATTAAGCGAGGAAATCAATCAGTCAATCAACTCTTCCCCTCAAGTTGGTGCAGAGATGTCACACATGGCCCATTTGCAAACAAGTGTATGGAAAGTTCGTTTGTTGAGGCCTTTGGTAAATACATCAGCTAGCTACTTTTCTGATAACACACGGAACAAACTCAAAACACCACACGTAACTTTTTCTTTGATGAAGTGTCAATCAATTTCAACATGTTTTGTTTGCTCATGTTGGATTGGGTTATGAGCTATACTAATTATAGCCTTTTCATCACAATACAAGGTTAGATTCCTTTTTCCAGACAATCTCAATTCCTCTAGTAGCTTTTGTAACCACAAAAGTTCATAAACACCCTGTCCATAACTTTATATTCTGCCTCTACACTTGATCTAACAACTACACTTTGCTTCTTGCTTCTCCTAGTGACTGTGTTTCCTCCTACGAGTGTACAGTAACAGGATAGATCTTCTCTCATCTAGAGGTACAGTCCAATCTACATCTGTAAAGGCTTATATTTGGAGGTGATCGTGTCGGGAGAAAAGTAGACCTTTCCCAGGAGCAGACTTTAGATACCACAAAGTGTGAAAGACAATTTGCATAAGAGGATCTCGAGATCATGCATGAACTGACTCACCAGGCTAACTGAATAGGTTATGTCTGCTCTAGTGAGAGATAAATGAGTTTCCAACAAGCCTATGTTATCTCTCCTTATCAATTGACTCTCCACATCTCTTTTGTAGTTTGTGATTGCATTTGCAACATGTCATACTAGTTTGTTTTAATAGGTCCAGAATATACTTTCTTTGAGAAATAAAGATTTCTCTTTTTGATCTAGAAACATCATTTCACAAGAAGTACTACAGTCTACCAAGATCCTTGATCTCAAATTCTTGTGCTAGTAACTTCTTCAATCGGGTCATGTCCTGTTATTACTATGTCATCAACATAAACTATGAGAAGAGTGAGTTTTCCCTTTTGATGTCTTATGAAGAGGGAGATCATTGTTTTGCATAATCTGTCAAACCAAGCTTTAGGATATTGCTTCAATCATAGAAGGCTTTCTTTAGTTTGCATACCTTTCTGCATACCAATGAAGAAATGCATTCTTCACATCAAATTGTTGTAAGTTCCAATCAAGATTAGCTGCATAAGATAAAAGAATTCTAATAGTGTTCATTTTTGCAACAGGGGCAAATGTTTCTTGATAATCCACTCAATAAGTCTGAGTGAATCCCTTAACCACCAATCTTGCTTTGAGTCTTTGAATGGAACCAACAACTTTATGTTATACCGTGAAGACTTATTTGCAACCAACCAACTTCTTGCCTGGCGGTGATGGGACAAGTTCCTAAATCTCTTTTTTTTATCAAAGCCTTCATTTCTTCCATCATAGCTTGCGTCCATTTAAAATCTGCAAAGGCTTACCTCCAATTTTGGGGAATAGACATAGAAGAAATAGGCAAGACAAAGGCTTTATAGAAAGGAGACAATAAGATAAAAAGGATGTTTGGTGCAAGATTTGACTCCTTTGCTGTGAGCAATAAACAATCTAACTTATTAGGAAATGTAGATAACTCACTAGTAGAAGAACGTTCAGCTTCGACAGATTGCATGATGCCTTCTTCTACTTTTACTCTGTTTCTCGTTGAGTAAGTTTGTAAATTAGGTCTATCCAAGCGCCCAATAGTCTGGCCCTCTGAACAATTTCTCCAGTTTCACTTTTCCATGTTGTAGTGGTTTCAACAATGGAGCTACGGAAAATCATCTCATGTTCCTTGTAACCCCCGCCCTGAAGAAGTGATGGTGTAATACTGAAATAGTGCTCTGATTCTCGAAAGGCAGTATCCATGAGATCTCCCGGAAGGAGGATGATAGCATTTGTATCCTTTCTGTGTTGGAGAATACCCAAAAAAAACCTTTAAGAGCTCTAGGGTCAAGTTTTTTAGAGTTCCTAGTGTGAACAAAGCAGACACATCCAAACACCTTTGGAGGAGCAGTATATTCATTCTTACCCTTTAAAGCTTCCAGAGGACTCTAAAAATTGGGTTTTTAGAGGCAGTCTATTGATGCGATAGACAACTACTAGACTGGCATCCCCCAAGTATGATTTTGGTAAATGCAAGGTAAACATAGGGGAAACTAGTTTGATGGATTATCCAATAAGATTCCAAATAATGTCCAAAAGTTTTATCCATGTATTCTGTGCCATTATCAGTTTGAAAGATCTTTATCGTAGCTTCAAACTGAGTACAAATCATTTTATGATATGCCTGGAAACATGAGAAAACTTCACTCTTGGCCTTTAACAAATACTCCCATGTCATCCTAAGTGCAACAATCAATAAGAGTAACAAACAGTCGATTACCATAAAAGAGATTGTTTGAGTAGGACACCATACATCAGAATGAATTATCGAAAAAGGAGTTGTACTTTTATTATCACTCAAAGGATAAGAGTTTCTAGTATGCTTGGAATATTTTCAAGCATCACAAAACAAAGATCCTAACTCAGTTCTAGAAAACAAACTAGGATTTAACTTTTTCAAAGCGAAAAATGATGGGTGCCCCAACCATCTATGCCACTGTATTATTTCTAGGTTGACATTCTTATTTCCTCTAAAAAAAGCCTGACCAGAGTATTGAGTCCATCGATCATGTATAAGCCATCATGCAATTTACTACTACCAATTTTCTTCCAGTTTTGAAGGTCCTGAAAACACAATGATCAGGGAAACTCGACACTATAGTTTAGTTCTTTGGTAATAGAACTAAAAAATAACAGGGAACTCAGGTACATGAACAATGGATGATAATGTAATATTAGGGGTACAAACAACTGAACTTCTTCCGGATACAAGGATTAAGTAGCCATTGACTTTTTCGACATAATTGCTTGTGGGAATAGGAGAGAAGTTTTGAAAGCCTTTAGAGGAGCTTGTCATGTGTCTATTGACACCAGAATCAAAATCCAAGAATTAAGTTGTGCATTAAAAGTGTTAGAATAGGAATACGATTTCATATATAGTATCCTACTAGGAAAATGATTGTAATGTAGAATAGGAATAGAATTTCATATATAGTATCATATTAGGAAAAGGATTGTAATGGAGTGTATATAAATAGAGCTCAGTGTAATCACGTAGATACAACAATTCAATAATATATTTCTCCCATAATTTCTCACATGGTATCAGAGCTTCTACGATCTTGGTAGAGAATCAAAGACCTTCCGCTGCCGGCGGGCGGCACTAGAAAATGTGTGTAGCCCGTCTGACCAATTATAATGGTAGAGTGAAGATTGTAGAGAACTTTAAGATATTTATAAATAAAATATTCTCCTTCAGATAATAGAATATTATCACCGGAACAAAAAAAATTAGCGTGAACAATACTGTGTAAAATAGTGTCGCGTGAACAGTGCCGCATGGACTGTTTTTTCGGCGTGAACAATTATCATATTTCGATCGTCGGAACTAGGGTTCCGGTGATTCCAGGCTATTTCCGGCCATTCTTTTAACAATTATTTTTACTGTCAGCATCGCACAGAGATTCCGAGCTGACCCATACCACTTTCTTCGAGGTTCGACAACTTTTTCGGCATAATTTCTCATCCCATAAGGTCGTGTCATCAATCTGATCCTACCCACAAAATACCATCACAGTCCTGTGTCTCAATACCGGCGACCGTTTTGCGCCCCTAAGGTCATACCATCATTCCGATCCTACCTACAAAATACCATCACAGTCTCGTGCCTCAATTGCGGTGACTGTTTTGCGTCCTCATCCACAGTATTAGTAAGAAAGTATCCGCTGTGCTGATTCCAATGAAGATTCGAAAAAAAAAAAAATCACCACAACGCATAATTTTTCTGGTTTCTACTAGCGTCACATTTCTATTAAGTGGTGTTGTGCAGAATCAACACCACCACAACATAATCAGGTTTAAGCTAGTGAGAAACTAATTGTTGTGCAAATTTCCGAAAAGCCAATTAGTCACCGTGCAATATTTTCGGTGATAACATAGCTGTCCGCGTCAAAATTACTTTCGGGTATTGTTGTGCAAATTCCAACACCACCACGCGGTTGATCAGTCCCTTCCGACCAAAACCCACTCATCGGCTCCGACAAATACCCACTCATGCCCCACCATGTGCCGCTTGAAGTGCCAACTCCGGCTAGCGCGTCAGATCCACGCGTCGCGCATGTACCTTTTTTCGGCCAGATCTCAGTGATTTTCTTCTTGGGTTGTGTTTGCCAGATTCCATCCATCTTTCAAGAAAGATTTCGCCACGTCTCTCGGTCTTGATATGTTAGATCAGAAAATCGCACATCATAGTCCATGAAAAAGCAACGAGGAGGAGGTCTTTTTGGAAGATCTCGATCTAGGTGTAGTTATTGTAATAGGCTTGGACACATTTGTGAAGTATGCTATTCTCTCCATTGTGACCTTAAGGAGGAAGTTTCTATGGAGCAACCACCTAGTTTTGTTGCTCAGGGAGAGTCTAACCTGGTGTATCGATTGCGTCGGCCACTTTACGATCTGAAATAGTCTCCAAGAGCCTAGTTTGGGAAATTCAGCACAATAATTCAGGAGTTTGGCATGACTCGTCTAAAGATCTCAGCAGACTGAAGTATTTTCTAGGTATTGAGGTTGCTCAATCCAAATCAGGTATACTCTCCGATGATATTATTATAAAATTTGTGAAGTCAAGTGATCAGCCTGCATATATTTTCACCAAGTCCCTCACTGATCCTTGTATTAATACATCTTTAACAAGCTCGGTACATATGACTTGTATGCACCAGCTTGAGGGGGAGGGTTAGAATAGGAATATGATTTCATATATAGTATCCTACTAGGAAAAGGATTGTAATGTAGAATAGGAATAAGATTTCATATATAGTATCCTACTAGGAAAATAATTGTAATGGAGTGTATAAATAGAGCTTAGTGTAATCATGTAGATACAATAATTTAATAATATATTTCTCCCATAATTTCTCACAAAAAGCAATATCTGACTGCACATAGTTGGAACTGGCAACATTTGAAGAGTCAAGTTTGTTATAGTAGTTTCCCTAGATGTCTCCACATTTTCTGCAATATTAGCATGAACCCTTGATGGACCTACACGCTTTCCTCCACGACTTTGTGGGACAGAGGGATTATTAAATAAGTTATTATCATGTTATAAATGTGGTAGCATGGTTCTTACAGTCTCAGAATTGTTTTGCAGTGTGTTAATGTTATACCCCCTCCGTTACAAAATGTTTGTCTGGTTTTGACTTGACACAAAGTTTAAAAAGTAAAAAAGACTTTTGAATCTTGTGGTTGTTTACTAAAGATATGTAGGATGTACCAAAATTCTCTTTAATGTTGTGGGCTTAAACATGCCATGTGAAAGTTGGAATAAAAGAGTTGCCAAAAAAGGAAAGAGGCATTCTTTTTTAAATGGACTAAAGAGGAAAGTAAGGCAAACATTTTGAAACTGAGGGAGTACTATCCTTCTTAAAAATGAACTGTTTGTTAATATAAGTAAGACATTTTTTAATCTACTCTTTTGTCTTCACTTTTATATCTTCATTTATTTAGTAGTTTTGTTTCCTTCAATACGGTCGTAATTTCGGCTGGTATTTACTTGTTTCTATCCTGATTTTATTTAATAGGTACACTAGAAAACTTGTTGGAATGTATTGAACAAGTTGAGGAGGAGCGAATTAGGAAGGTAATTACTGCTAATTTACAATTGTGCTCTATTTTGCTTCTATTGGTAGTGACTCATCAAATGAGATTCACCATTTCCAATTATCCTTTCTTTAATTTGTCCATTCAAATTGCCTCCTCCAGAGGAAACTCGTGCAAATTTTCCATCCCAGGGTATTGTTAAAAGCAGTAGCTGAGCATAGATTTAATAATACTCTATTAGAAAGTAGTATATCAGTCTTGAATCCACATCTTGCAGATCTAGTATTACTGGTGATGTTAACACGATCCAAATTGCTCTGGATGTGAATAACACTCTTAACTGTTTTGCGCTTTTTATTCCCTTAGCTTAAATTATGATATTATTTACCAATTGTTTTAGACCGTGTCTGTTCAATGGACTACCATTGCAATTCACTCTGCTGAAAAAAGATAATATGTGCAGAAGAGAAGAAGAAAACTAGTTTATCATTTGTGATTTCTGACAATTAAGATATGTGATCTGCCAAATACCATCTGTTTGGAATTGGAGTCACTTCGCTTTGTATATGGATCACAGCATGTGTGTTTCTGTGTTGGTTTTGTATTTCACTATTCACCAAGTAGGATTTGAATAAACTGAAGCAAGCCATAGCGAGTATCAATCTTATGGTTCAAAGCTGCCTTTGAAAATGGTAATAATGTGGTAGTTATATGTTTGTTTGTCTTCCCCTTGTAAAACAATTCTACTTTTGCATCTTTTTTTTGATCAAATAAGATGTAATTTCATTTAAAATGCATCCAGTATATGGTGAAAATTACAAGAAAAAGGAGAAAAAGAAAAGAGGTTGCTCCTGAACAGTTATCGTCCTATATGCCTTCTAAGGAGCTAACAAAATCAAAAAGCTGATCAAAATTTTCTCGGTATCATGTTTACTCCAGCAAAAAATGTTTGCAAGACATCTATACTTCAAAACATGAATAGGAGAAGACATTCCTTCGAAGCATCGGCTATTTCTTTCTAGCCATATGCACCACAAAATAGAGTCTGCCAAAGCTTTTTGATAGTTCTCTTTACATTCTATTGTCCCCATCTTTCTGTATACTTCTCTGATCCTATAAGGCATAATCCACTGAATGCCAAAAAGACAGGAACATATTCCATATATCAGCTGCAACTGGGCAATGGAAACACAAATGGCAGGAGTTCTTGGAATTTTGCAGGCATAGGTAACATCTGCTGCTGAGGGAGGAGCCAACAACAACATACCCAGTGAAAATCCCACAACGTGGGGTCTGGGGAGGGTAGAGTATACGCAGACCTTATCTCTACCTTGGTAAATAGAAAGATTGTTTCCGAAAGACCCTCGGCTCAAGACAAAGCATAAGCACCAGCAAAGTAAGAGAAACGGCCAGACCCAGACAAGAAATCTAACGCAGTATGAAAATGATGGTTCCAAAAGCGAATAAGCCGTGATAAAACATTCTGAAAAAGAAGCAGTAATTAACGCAGGTAAATAAGATAAACAAAGTACACGAAAGAACATACAGCAGCAGAAATCAAACGATAGCAATACTGCGCCTACTAGTATGATAGGCTAAGCAGGGCTGCAATAATAACACTACAACTACCAGTATGTAAGCGTAAGTAGGACTACGCTCAACTACCTACTACCCTAATCTGTGTCCTCCACAACTCCCTATCTAAGGTCATGTCCTCGGTAAGTTGTACCTGCTTCATATCCCGTCTAATCAACTCTCCCTAATACCTCTTCGGCCTACCTCTACCCCCCCTGAACCCGTCCATAGCCAACCTCTCACACCTCCGCACTGGGGCATTTGTGCCTCTCCTTTGCACATGCCCGAATCATCTCAACCTCTCTTCCCACATCTTATCCTCCACCGAGGCCACTCCCACTCTGTCCCGGATATCATCATTTCTAATCCTATCCTCCTTGTATGCCCATACATCCATCGAGGCATCCTCATCTCCGCAACTTCTATTAAATTTTCATGTGTCAGAGGACCTCCTTTAAGAGCTTCCCAGGTGAAGCAAGCCACTTTGATTGGGATTTTGACTTTCCAAACTAATTTCCATGGCCATTCATCAATGATGTGTTGTTCATTTGCATGTGTTTGTAGCAAGCTTTAACATAGAACACTTCTTTCCCACTGCAGTTCGATATAATCCTGTTTTGCTTGCTTGGGTCCAGATAAACCCCTTCTAATCCTGTAAGTAGAGCTGCCAATTCCTCCATCTCCCAATCAGAAAAATATCTCCTAAAGGATTGGCTCCCATTATTTTCTTCTCTACATTGCTTCACTGTAGCCTGTGGGCATGATACCAAAAGGAACAGATTTTGGAATTCCTCCTGCAAAGAATGATTTCCTAGCCATTTATCCTTCCAAAAACTTATCAGTTCTCCATTCCCAGCCTTCAGTTTAGTGTATTCCCTGAATTCCTTCAACAGTTGATGTATTTCCGAGAGCCAATACCATGGGGAGATAAGGAGACTTTAGTATTCCAGCAGCTTCTTTTTCCATGTTTTGCTTTTATAATCTTCCTCCATAAAGCATCATGTTCTGTAGAGTACCTCCACAGCCAAATCATGAGCAAGCATTTGTTATGTACCATTAACTCACTCCTAAACCTACCTGTTGTTTGGGTAATAACACTGTATTCCTTTGAGCAAGTGGAATTTCTGTTGAGTATTGCATCCCCACCCCCCACCCCACCCCATAAGAATTTCCTCCTGATTTATCCAACTTCTTTAACACCTTAGAAGGGATAGGAAATAGATACATAAAGTAGGTTGGAATGCTATCCAACACACTATCTATCAATGTCAGCCTGCCACCCATGAAGAGGTATTGTCTTATGCCAGCTTGCCAACTTGTTTAATTTTTCCATAATTCCTTTCCATACCATTGTGACCTATGTTCAGCACAGAGAGGTAGGCCCAACTCCAAGTATGTAGTTGGCAAACAAGCAGTTTTGCATCCTAGGATCTCAGCCAGCTCCAAAATGTTGGCAACATTATAGACTGTTTCATCTCTCTGCCAAATACCGTCTTTTTGGAATTTGAGTCACTTCCCTTTGTATATGGGTCACAGCATGTGTGTGTGTGTTGGTTTTGTACTTCACAGTTCACCAAATTATAGGATGTGCATAACCTGAAGCAGGCTGTAGCAAGTAGAAACAGTCAATCTTTTGGATTAGACCCGTCTTTTCAAATGGTAATAATGTGGTTGTTATATGTTTCTCCCTCTTTCCCCTCCAAAAAAATTCTACTGTTGCATCTCTATTGCATCAATCTTCAACTGATCTTTGAATACAGCAACTGAAGTACGCAACTGTTCATACATCTGAACTCTTTCAGTTGAGTCTTAGAAAGGTTTTGGCAGATTTTCCTTTTGTAGGCCTGTCAGATTAGAAGTATAAACCTAATTAAACGAGACTCTGTTCTTTATTACGTAATCTAATACTTATATTGTCCTTAATTTTGTTAGACTTGTATGTAAATCTAGTCTTAGAGAATTTCTAAATTGCCTTAAGAGTCAAATTATTTAATATTGCTATAATATAAGCCTGAATAGACTAGTTGATTGATTGCTTGAATTTTGTTCGAGAATAGAAGATTCAGCTTGGATATCACCAAATCAGTAGATATTGACTTGATGGTTTCAGAGACGTGCTGATTATTTAGCTCCCAGTATTATGATCTTCATCTGCATTCTTCTATAAGAAGAAAATTCTTACAGCATTCTTCAACAGGAAGTAATCAAAAAGTTTTCCCCAAAAATATTTCTCTTTCGCATGGTATGAAAATTTGGTTGCTCTTTTCTGTCCTTTTTTATAGAGGCTGGCATTTTGTCACCATGAGAAGTTCCATCCAAGTCTGATGCCACTATCAGTGAAGTTCATAGGCTGATTTTGAGGGACAGCTTTCCAGAAAGTCATAGACTGGCTACGAGTTCTGATGCCACTATAGTGAAGTGTGGAGTGAAATGGATGGAATTTTAACCTCTGAAGAGGGCTAAATGATTGGGAAGTGGGAAGATTGTCTACCTTTCTGCATACCTTAGAAGGGGTGAGAGCACTCAATGACAATGAAGATGTTTTGGTATGGAAGGACAGAGGGAAGAAGGTGTTCACAGTTAGGGGTGCTTATGCTTTAGTAATGAGGGTCAGCAGGACTCCAGCTGGCCCTGGAAGCAGATTTTGAAGGAAAACCCCCTACAATGTGACCTGTTTAACTCATGAAAATCCTTTGCAAAGCAAAAGCAGAAGACAACAGCCATCTTTTTATTCACTGTGTTTATACTGCGCAGCTGTGTAGCTCTTTTTGACTCTGGCTAACCTGAAATGGGTTATGCCAAGCAACACTTCCGAACTTTTGATAGCTTGGGACCAAGCTGGGAGAAATATCAGGCAGAATAAATGGTGGAGGGAAATTCCATGTGCATATGGTGGCTGATCTGTAGAGAAAGAAATAGCAGATGTTTTGAGGACAAGAGTAATTCAATCCAAAAAGTCAAGATGAACTGTATTTTGAAATTACATTTTTGGTGTAAAGAGTTTTGTATAGAGTTTTGAAGGGGAGCCTTGGAGCAACGGTAAAGTTGTTTCCGTGTGACCTACATGTCACGGGTTTGAGCTGTGGAAGCAGTCACTAATGCAAACATTAGGGTAGGCTGTCTACATCACACTCCTTGGGGTGCGGCCCTTCCTTGGACCCTGCTAACACGGGATGCTTTGTGCATCAAGCTGTCCTTTTGATGCGGACTCCATCTTAGATATTTTGGAAGCCTTGTGAAGTGTACATAGGACTTTTCATTTTCTTACTGATGCCATTACAATATTTGTACTGATGAATATAATGTTACCATTACAACAACATACCCAGTGAAATCCCACAAAGTGGAGTCTGGGGAGGGGGTAGAGTGTAAGTTGACCTTACCCCTAACCTTGGATGCCATTCTTTAAAAAAAAAAGATCAATTCGAGTCTTCACATGCAATTTTAGGACAAAACAATGTCCACAATCTGTCCAGATTACGACCATTCCATTCATGAAGTGAACTTCCTACAAATCTTGACGATTTTATAAACAGTAAGTAACTCACACCGAAAAAGGTCTCGATCAAGGACCGGCCTTCTGCTTTCTTGTTAACTGTTCCATATTGGTTGAGGGAGTGGACTATTGTCTACACATATTCTCTTGGGCATCACCTTATGAACTAGCTTTTGGGGTTGAATTAAGCCAAAGGTCCATTTTTTGACATGATATCAGAGCCAGACCAATTTCATTTCTTGGTTTACCCAATCTTGGTCCCCCATATCAAGTTATCAACGCTCCAATGTCCAGCACTGGGCTTGCGTGGGGAGGGGGGAGTTTGTTGTTTAGTGCCCCTGCTATATTAGAACATTGAAAAGGAGACTTGCTGATGATTTTGATATCAAGGACTTGGGGATGTCAAAATATATCCTTAGAATGGAGTTCGCTAGGTCTAACGAAGGTAAATTTGTCAGTCAATGCAAATATGTGAGTGACTTGCTTACTGAAACAGGTTTACTTGGTTGCAAAGCTGCTGAAACACAGGTTGAGCTAAAAGTTACAGTCTGTCAATATCTAAGATGTGGTGAACAGGCAGCGATATTAAAAGCTTGTCAGAAAAATAGTAAATTTGTTCCATACACGTCAAGAAATAACTTCTGCGGTAATCTTGGTGAGTCAATTCCTTCATTCACTACAAAAGGAACTCTTTGATGGTGTGTGCAAACTGTGAGATACTTGTAAGGGACTCGTGGAAAAGGCTAGTTATTTAAGATCTGGACATCTACAAACTGAAGTCTATGCTGATGTAGAGTTGGGATAACTAATGTAAGATCTAATTCTGGATGTTGTAACCTTTTGTCAGAGAAAATCTTGTGATGTTGTTAAGTAATAAACAAAATATTGTGGTCAGACGCCCAGAAGTTGTGTAAAGGTTGAATTTAGGACAATTGCTCATGAGATTTATGATATGTGGAGTGAACGGTTCTTAGAAGTTTTGAAGATTTTCAATTTTCTCCTCTGAAAGTATATTGCGATAATGAAATAGCGATCTCTATTGCGCATAATCTGGTTCTTTATGACAGAACAAAACATACGGAAGTGATAGGCACGTAAGTTAAGAAAGACTTGATAATGGACTGTCTTGTATGTCATACATACCAACTGCCTGTCAGATTACTAATTTACTTACACAAGGACTACAAAAGAAGCAAATCAACAGTTTGATAAGCAAGCTGGCAATGAAAGCTATCCTCAAGCTGGCTTGGTGGAGTGTTGGAGAATAAAAGATTCATCCAGGATATTACTAGTAACTAAATCAGTGTACATTGTATACTTGCTGATTTTCAGAGATTTGCTAACTGTATTATTCTGTACAGATCTACTCAAATCTTGTAAATTGGGATAGCTCATTATAAGTTAACTAGTTTGTTTAGCTCCTAGTATTATGCTCTTTTTCCTCCTTCCGAAGTAGACATGTACTACATTCTTTGACAGGAAGCAATCAAAAAGTTCTCATAATTATTTCTCATAAAACTTATAGTTAAATTTGCATTAGTTTACTGGCCTTTTAGTATGATATAGTGACATTCTCATGAAATAATATTTTATTTATCCTTGGGTTGGGATCTGTAATAATACCTGTAACAATGTCAGTTTGGCAATATGTTTTAAGTAGCTCCCTGGTTTCTTCTTCGAAAGGAACTCCTTTTAATCATGAGATCAAAAAGCAATGTTCAGCTTTTCTTGATTCCTTTTATTTTAATCTCAAGATAAGCAAAGATTTGTATTCCTTCATTGATTATTCTTGTTTGTGTTAATGATTTCTTCATGGAATTATGCATATTCCTCCAGTCTATGTGATTCCTTCCACATTCTTGATTCTTCTACTTTTGAAGAGTAGGTGAGTGACAAATTAAACACTTATTGACTGGTTAATTTACTTTCAGGCATTGCTATCCAATGCGGAGCTGGCTAGACTAAGCAAGGACCTAGTATGTAGCTTTTCCCCTATAATATGTGATTCTGACCTCATAATTCATCCCACTAACTAATATTATGCAGGCAATACTACGATGTGATCTTCCATCCTACATGGTTCCTTTTGCCCCTGATGACTTTATATTTGAGAAACCAGAGGTGAGTCCATCTTAATATGAAGCAGCTTTTCCTCTAGAAATCTAAATGCTGCCTATGTTTGGGTGCAACTCAGCAATTCACTTGGTATCCATGTCCTTAGACCTGCAGTATCTCTACATCTATGCTCCAAGATTGGCTCTACGTCCGAAGATAGGTTTCTGCAATGAGTGTGTATATTGTATTGAGGCTTGAAATTATATAGTTGGCAACAAGTATTAGAAAATCAGTTCAAGAACATGTCAAAAAATAAAACTAATACTGATGCTTGTATGTTTGCTACAATCTGAAAGCTGAGATTTTGGATGCAGGATGGCGGGCAGAAATTTACCAGCCTCTTAACGGCTATTAGTGCTTATGCTGAAGGATTTTCCGCGGATGCCATAATTAGAAGAGCTTTGTATTTCTGGAAGCAACTTGAGAAGAAAACTACAGATACCATTCACCAAAAAGTTCCATCAGCCTGATAAGAGACTCCCGAATAAATGGTGATGCAAAATGTTACCAGTTCTTCTGTCTATAACTTTTTTGGGGTGTACATTATATTGAGATATTAAAGAGTAGTTAGCAGTGTAGTAATAATTGCGGGCATATCAGTAATTGTCTAAATCAGTTAGGAAAGACATGTGGGATGTGTAACTAGACCTATATAAACTGGTTTGTAGTCCATTTACGCAAGTCTTTTAGAATCAATACAATGAGCCATCTCTTCTTCGGCAAACTCTGCAACTCTTAAAATCTAAAGGTTGTTGATGCATTTCATGTGAAGGATTCCTTCATTTCTCAACTAGAATAGCTGCAAATTTACATGGTATCAGATCATGCTTATCCCAATTTATTGTTTCATCTGATGTTGGGAATACCTGAGTACATACTGCAATAGGTAACATATCGCACATAACACATACAAGAGATGTAAATGTATTAAGGAATCACCCCCTGAAGAATGTTTTGGATGTACTACAAGTTAGGTCCAACTTGTTGTCAGTTTCAAAGATAACCAAGGATCCCAATTGTTTAGTATCTTTCTATCTCGACTTCTATGTATTTCAGGGACGTTAAAATAAAAGGTGATGGGGATTGATAGAGAAAGGAATAGACTTCATATGCTGAGAAAGTCTGAACAACCTACTACAGGAATAATTGTCTAAAAATGAAATAGCTGTATTTTCACATAAAAAACGTGGACATTCATCAATAAATGCAATGGGTTGAAGGGATGTAGTAAAGAATTTTACTAAAAAAATGTTAAAAACCAACGGATTGCGTCGGAAAAAAGAAATTGACAGAAAATCATCAGTGTCTGTCAGTTTGGTTAATTTTAAATATTTTTTCGATCTTTTTTATTAAAAATTGACTTTTCACGTGAATTTGTGTCAAAAGTTCCGCCAAAATTAATTCAACGGAAACGACGTGGTCCGTCAGTTTTAATAAAAATAATAAAAAAAAATCGGCAGACTATTAGTTTTTCAGTTTTTTAATAAATAATGAAAATAATTTAAAATTATAATTCGCTTTAATAAACAAAAATATTTTTTTAAAGAAAAGGACGGACTCGGTTGATTTTCCTTTATTATTTTAAGGTCAAAATACCGGTCAACTCATTAGCAAAATCGACAAACTGCGTCGGTTTTGTTAAAATAACAAGACCCAGTGGGTCTCTTCTCTCCCATTCCCCCAAATGTTCCCCAAGTTAAAAAAAAAGTCCCACCGGCGGTTCCGCCGCAACCCACCACCACCAACCGATCCCACCGGCGTCCCCCGTCACCGCCCATTCTATTTATTCCCCAAACAGTGAGGTTAGTACTCAAATTATATTTTTTTAAAAAAAATTCTTTCAATGTTATTATTATATTTAGATTTTAGGTCCAATCTTAGTGCATTAGTCTAATTAGGTCAGTTTTCGATTAATCTAGGGCTTTATATTACTATTCATGTATATAAACTTGAATTTGTGAAGAAAGATACACTTTATTAGCCCAAAAATTGTAGTGATGATTTTTGACTTTTTAAAAAAAATTTAAATTGTTATATTATATGTTAATTGTCAATGTATTTGTGTTAGCTTAGTTAAGAATCATTTGTGATGTATTGATGTTGAATTTGTGCAAAAATGTGGTTATTGATGTTGAATTTGTGCAAAAATTTGTAATATAATTGTGTTAATGTAAGTTCTTGACATTATTAATTTGTGAATAATACTTAACAAGAAATAAAATCAACTACCTGATTGTTGATATTGTTCTTTCTTAAGTTATTAAGAATGCCTTCTAATTAGAAGAATTTGATAATTAAGCATAATTACAAAGAATATGCAATAATTAAAATTAACATTTGAACTATAAAATAGTTTAAGTTTAATTAATAATATAATACATCGTAACTTACAATTTAATATTTATAGTTGTGGATATTTTTGTAGATGGATCATCGTATGTGGATGTATAATATGATTAATAGTGAACGTGTGAGTGTGAATGATGAATTTGTTGAAGGTGTTAAAGAGTTTATCATACATGCAATGTCACTTGATCTTTACCAAAATTAAGGGGTAATTATCTGTCCTTGTTTGAATTGCAAGTGTATGAAGTTTTTCAAACCAGAAACGGTTAAGCTTCATTTATATCGTAAGGGGTTTAAGGAGAGATATTCTGTTTGGACTGATCATGGAGAGGTTGATGGGGTTAATGGTATATATTAAAATTTGGTTGTTGGTGAAAGTAGTAGGTCGCAGGAAAATATTCATGTTCAATATAATAGAGTTAACAATATGGTCAATGATGCTTTTGGGATACATTCTGGGTTTGAACTTGAACAAATTATTGAGCAACCTCTCAATTAAGAAGCAATGCGCTTCTATGAAGAATTAGAAGAGGCTAGTCATCCACTTCGGGTCGAGTGTCCTCATTCTATGTTGTCTGTTACAATTAGAATCATTAATATCAAATCAGATTGGAGTGTTGCTGAAGCTGCTATGGACTCTATGATTAAGCTTGTGGGGGAACTAATTAGTCCAGAATTCGACATACTTAAAAATTACTATCAGGCGAAGAGATTGGTTTCCAAGTTAGGATTACATATGATAGAATTCATTGTTGTCCAAATGGTTGTATGTTGTTCTATAAGCAAGATGCTGATATAGAACATTGTAAATTATGTGGACATGCTCGTTTTAGGCGGGCTCCTAGTGGGAAGATTGTTCCAATTAAGACGATGCATTATTTACCTCTAATACCTAGGTTAAAGAGGTTGTACGCATCACGGAGTTCCTCTCCAAATATGAGATGACACAGTGAAAATAGAAGGGCACATGGTGTTGTGTGTCATTTATCGGATGGAGAAGCGTGGACACATTTTGATAGAACTTATCCTAATTTTGCTAGTTATGCAATCCGAGCTTCATCAAGAACATGCACACCAAGCCGAGCAAGGGAGTTCATGGATTTTTCATCAAGTTATCACTTTGGATGCTTAGAGGGTGCATGGAGTCACAATTCATGGAGCATTTCCGCACTTGAAGGAAGCTTAATTTCACATCTTCAAGCCATGCACTCATTGATCATGAAGATGGAGCCTTTGAATATTATGGGAGGTCAACATAGGACTACCTTCAAGATATAGAATATAGCTTGGTGGAAGAGGAGGTTTATGCAAAGAGGCTATTCTTGAAATATGCTTCCATCACCCCTAAGAAGACTAAGAAGGCCCTTATTTAATTAAGTATATCTTTGTAGTAATCATATTAGTCTTCTTAGCCTAGTTAGTATAAATACTAGACTTGTTATTTCATTAGGGAACTTTTTGATTAATTAATATATTGGATGCTCTTGTAAGAGTTTTTGTGAGTTTGAGAGATTTAAAAACCAAGAGAGCTTGGTGAAGCTATGTTGATCCTTGTTTGAGAAAAGGGGTTTCTTGAGATTTCTTGCAATTCCCTTGAGGTCCACTTCATACGTTAGGTGCTTTTGTATGGTTAATTCAATTAAGGTCCTTAGTTTCATATACTTTGGGTTGATTTTGATTCCATCTTTTGTGTCTACCTCTTTATCCTTTAGTTCTTATTGTTTTGTTTTTCTTCCACATTTGATATTGTGTCACTAGTGAACCAAGGAACATTCATTTAGGTTTGTGTGCGGATGATTTCACACCATTCTTTGTTTTTGCTGCACCTTATTCTTGTTGGCATGTATTTCTTACTACGTATAATCTTCCTCCTAAGCTGTGTATGACAAGTCCCTACATATTCCTGAATTGTATTATCTCTGGTCCTCATAATCCTAAAGTTCGGATTGATATTTATCTACAATCTTTGATTGATGAGTTAAAATAATTGTAGTGTGAAGGTGTAGTGACATATGATGTTTCAACTAAGACAAATTTCATCTTGCGTGCTTCTTTAATGTGACTATTAATGATTTTCCTGTGTGTGGGATGTTGTCTAATTGGATGACTACTAGAAAGCTATCTTGTCCGCATTGCATGGAAATATTAAAGCCTTCACTAAAGCCTTCACTTTAAAACATGGCCGTAAAAATTCATGATTTGATTGTCATTGTCACTACTTGCCTATGGATCGTGAATTCAGAAATATAAAACAGGCATTTAGAAAGAATAAACTTGAAAATGATCTGCCACCTCGAACATTGTTAGGAGAGGAAATTTGGGGAAGGGTTTGTCACTTGCCTAAGGTTACAAAAGTTACACCTTATAGATTACCTGATTATGGGGTGGAATATAATTTGACTAAACAGAGCATATTTTGGGAGTTACCATATTGGAAGGATAATCTTCTACGACATAATATTGATGTGGTGCATATTGAAAAACATATTTTGATAATTTATTCATCACCGTGATGGATGTTAAGGGCAAGAAAAAATATAACTCAGAGGCTAGAATTGACTTAAATGAATATTGTAGGCGTCCTGAATTGTCGTTGCATGGATCAACAAATAATAAAGTATTCAAACCCAAGGCTAGTTTTTCATTCACTTTGGATAAGAAATGAGATTTGTCAGTGGGTTAAGAATTTGTGGATGCCAAATGGCTATACGTCCAATTTCGACAAGCATGCAAATATGAATGAAGAAAAATTGGTTGGTATGAAAAGTCATGACTACCACGTTTTCATGTAAACCTTGATTCCTATTGCATTTAGAGGCCTACCAGAAAGAATATGAAAACCAATCACAGAGTTAAGTTTGTTCTTCAACATTTATTCTCTAACACTTTGACGAAATATAACCTTATAGGATGAAACAGAATATGCCAGTCATTACGACTAAGCTTGAGAAGATCTTTTCATGTGGGTTTTTTGATGTGATGAAACATTTTCCTATTTCTCTCGTACAAGAGGCACGCCTTGAAGGCCCGTTTCAATGTAGCTGGATGTATCCTTTCAAGAGGTAATGAACCAAACTTACTACTTTATTCTTTAATTTATATTTTTAACTAATTACTGTATAATATGATATTTAAGATGTGCAGGGCCATTGGCAAATGCAAAAGATTAGCTAAGTAGAGGTCTAATATTGAATGATCTATTTACAAAGCTTATATTGCTAAGGAAACCATTGATTTTTGTTCTTATTACTTTGGTCACCAAGTGCCGTGTATGAGAAATAGGCCCAACT
The DNA here is from genome assembly GCA_029783415.1 of Anisodus acutangulus. Lineage (NCBI taxonomy): Eukaryota > Viridiplantae > Streptophyta > Magnoliopsida > Solanales > Solanaceae > Anisodus > Anisodus acutangulus. The sequence continues at coordinate 20,046,069 of CM056511.1, read as the reverse complement.
GCAATGATGAGGGCGAGTTGATCCTGACTACCCACCAATGTCCATCTTTAATCAATCACGCCCAGGTTCTAAAAAGCCTCCAAAACTAATCTTGAGTAGTATGGAGATGCAATCAATTGTGACACATGTTTTGCTAAACTTTCTTAAAATTCAAGCATATCTTCGATAATGTAGAATTATGTTATTGAATTACGTGGATTATTGATAAGAATGAAACTAATGAAAATTGTCAAAATGTCGGACAATCACTTCGTAAATCTGAAGGGCAATGATGCCATATATACAAAGTTTTCGGATTGGATGTACGATTTTCTAAGTGTGAAAGTTCATTGCATAATTTTTATGAAATGACAACATATATAATATTTACTGATTTATATTTATCTTATAATCTTATATAGATTTATCATTCGAATACTGGAGAGCATCCCCAATTTGTGAAAGATATAGCCCTTGGGCCTGGCACTCAAGTTAAGACAATGAATATGTACATTGTAAATGGTTACAGGTTTCAAACGGAAGAAATTTCTCAGTATAAGAAAACCAGTAATAGTGGAGTGTGCATCAAATGATGGTAGCAGTGTAATTGTTGATTATTACAGTGTGCTACAAGAGATCATACAACTTAAATATCCTGGTTATCCTAAGAAGAAGATAATATTATTTCGGTGCAAGTGGTTTGGTCCAAGCCATAGAGGTACAAGTGTGAATCGCCAACATAACGTAATTAAAGTCAAACACACGAGACATTATGGTCATTACGATCCCTTTATAGTTGCACAAAATGCTAGGAAATTGTATTATGCTCCATATTCTTTGCGTATGGATAATGCTGATTGGTGGGTGGTTATAAAGACTAAGCCTGTGGGTAGGATTGAGGTCGATAATGTGTTAGATGTGGCGTATCAAAATGACCTACCCAGTTCATCAAATGGTGGACACGGAGTTGAAAAATAGTCGGGAACATCCTTAACACATATTAGAAGAAGTTAGAGATGATGAGGTAGCTGTCATAACATGTTGAGAATGAATCGACAGATGGAAATGAAACAAGCGAGGAAGATGAATGGGAGGATGACTAGTACGTAGCATGTTAGTTTAATTCACATTGCTAATTAATGATTGATCTTCTTTTGCCTTTATGAAACGATAAGTAGATAAAAAGCTAAAGCTAAAATATTTAGGCTTCATAGGTTGATAACTGACCCGTTGAGCAACCCAAATGAACCCGCCAAAAAGATGTGTTGTTTCGGGTTCAACCGTTGGGTCATGACCCAACCCATAAAAACACCGAATGAGTTGGGTGGGTTGGGGGGTTTGGGTTGATTTTGTCACCCCTATTTTTAGCCCTCGAAAATTAGTCGGATAATCTTGCACTCCCCTTCCTCTTAAAAGTTCTTAGAAACTCTATCGTTGTCTTTTGGATCTCATGTACACATAGGGATGGCAACGGATCAGATCTGGACCGGATCCTACTAGATCCAGATTCAGATCCGGATCCAGATCCGTCGGGTCCATAAAAATCAGATTCAAATCCGGATCCACGGATCGGATATGGATTCACATGTAAATTTTTTTGTCTTGCTAAGAATGTAACCTTGCTAAGAATTTTTTTTGAACTGACAAACGATTTTTACTTAGCTAATAATTTACTGTGTTTCAATTTTGAAATGTTCATATGAGATATTTTGTTCATTGTCTTGTTTTGATTGTGAGCTATTAATTGAAAATATTGGAAAATGACAATAGTTATGAAAAATGCTGACTAGTATTTCCACAATGCAGAACTTGCATGTGCTTGGAATCTTCACAAATGAAGTGAATATAATTTTAACTACTTGTCTATGGAGATGTTAGTCATTCACTAATATAACATTGATTTTATTATCGAAGTTACCTCTTTATTTTTTTATTTTTGAGTTAACGCGGGGATAAATTAAACTTGTTTTGAGAATTAAACTTGCAAGGATGTGTTTAGCAATTTTAAGAAAATACTTATAAAATTACATTCTAGGTTATGAATATATTTAATAAAAAATGGATCCATGGGTCGGATCTGGACCGGATACAGATCTCAAATACAAGATCCAGATTCAGATCCGATCTGAATCCGTCGGGTCCAAATTTTGAAGATCCATATCCTATAAAACGGATCTGGATCCACCGAATCCGAACCGGGTCCAGGATCCACTGCCATCTCTATGTACACATCATCTTCAAATCAAATGGCTAAAGTTAGATGATATACATAACTAAATTAAAACTTTATAAAGTTATAAATAAGATACATACCTTAAACTCATTAAACATCGTTAGTCGAGTCTCATACGGAATCACACTCCATGAGGGTAAAAATGATTGTTGTAAAGCCTTCGAACGACCTCCGGGATTACTTTTGTAGTCTCATGATTTGGATAATACATGCAGTGAGACAATAATATGTTAACACATAAAAGAGTAAGATGATAAAAACTTAATAAAAACAATCTTACTCAGCTCTCTCAAGCACAATCATAATCCTATCCATCATATCTACATCTCCCAGTTGTAGATCTTGACTAGGTGCAGGTGTTGGTGCTGGAGAAGATGTAGGTGTCGGTGCCCGTACATAAGATGAAGTAGGACGGGACTAAATCTGGCTCAAAGCTGGTGTTGATGGTTGTGAGTCTGGCTCAGAGTTGCTATCTCTAAGGCGCAAATTAGATAGGCCATGAGATGAACCCCGTAGAGAAGGTGAAGGAGACAAGGTCGCCGAGGTAGAAGGAGAGCAACCTCGTGGTATAAAAAACATAGGTGTAGGTATAAAAGTAGGATGGGTGAATGGGGACACCTGAGTTGGTGGAGCAGGATACACGTACTGGCTAGAAGGGGCTGCATACTCGAACCAGGCATAAAATAAGAAGTCAGGGTAGAGTGCATATGTGGAGCGGAAGGAATGGATTGGCTAGTGGTATCTTAGGATCTATTGGTGACATCTGCATACAAACTTACTTAGTATAAAAAATTTAACAAGTATAGAATAAAAATGCTTTATACTTCTTTAAATATATTGATATTTGTTTTTTTATTATACTAAAAAGATGTCACTATAAATGGAAAAACAATATTGTTTCTAAATTCTTTCTGGTATCTTTTAACCCAGAAAATTACTCTTTTCAGCTCAATTCATGGAGTCCCTTCTTTTTTATAATAATAATTTTACAAAAGCCCTTTACATGTTACCTTTTTAAAACAATATTGATGTGAGATATGACTAAAAATATTAACAAAATCATTTTTTATTTTCTACTAAGTTTTAATTTTTAAATGTGCTCCATCACATTTGGTAAATCGGTTAGTTATAAATTACTTATCTATTTTTTATATAGTTGAATAATAGAAAATAAATTTTATGATGTACAATTTAATTTTTGCATCAATTAGTAGTGACTATGTACTTGAATTTGATTTTCCATAAAATTGGTATTTAGCTTACAATCACGATTTCACTTGATCACATCAGATGCCAAAAACAAAAACGGATTGTCAATTGGCCACCTATAGTTTTATCTATAAGGAGGGAATGCTTGGGTTATATTGGGCGGATTGGGTTATGATCCGTTATTTTACACATATTGGCCTAACCCATATTGACCCAAGTAACTTTGGGTGGATTGAGTTATGACCCGTTCACTATCTTGACCTATTTTGACCCGCTTAAATTTGACCCAACCCGCTCATTTGTCACCTCTAGCTAAAAAGCATAATAGGAAGCCAGAGTGGCTAACCGACGGATAATGGGAGCAACTTCAAGCATATTGGAGATGCCTGAGTTTATCGCCAAGTCTGAACAGGCAAAGGCCACATGTGTCCCCAAAAGGTGTCTCCTTGCACACTGCGGGTGCAAGAACTCAAGGGCGCATAGCTAGGAAAATAGTAAGTAATTTTACACTTTTAAAGTTATGAACGATCAATATGTTATATTGAGTTATTAGTTCTTTTTTGTAGAAAGATAAGACGGGACATTTTTCGAGTCAGGATGAGCTCTTCCTAAAGACCCACGTAAAAAAGAAGAAGAACGAGTCAGATCTGGACATATGGGTCGAACGTGGAGCTAAAGACACTTATGTAAGTAATTATTTTAGTCTTTGAATGATTATGATATAAGTTTAATTGGTATATGTTTGGTATGTACTAACTTTTATTTTTAAATGCACATGTTGGGTAGAAAGAAGTTGTGCACGAGTACAGGAAAACTCAGCCTGAAGGCCGGAATTAGAGATTGAAATGTGGTGTAAAGTAGCTAGGGGATCACAAAAGGTAGAACATACGATCTAGGCTCAAGGAACAACTTTCAGCGCCTCCAGTTAGGACTGCGAGATGAAGGGACTTCTCAACGGGACGAGGGAGTTGATGGTGTCCAAGTCGCAGCTATGGCGCAACAGATTGAAGAACTTAATCGGCAATTAGCAGCGGCTGAAGCAAAATGATTGGAGGGAGAGAGGGTGCTGAAAGAGAGCCTGAAATCGCTCGAGGCACAAGTTATAAGCCACATTGCATGTGGACGATTTGATGTACCCTGCTCCCCCTTCACCCATAAGATGATGATGTCATGGAGCCGAAAGACGATGGTCAATTCGTAGACTGTACTCCGGATGATGGTATGCCTTAGTTAGGATTTCCCTTATGTTATATTAAAACTTTGTAGAAGTAATGATACTTTTGGTTGAATGTTTTGAAAAGGTTGGAATTTGGTGGACTTTTTTTTTATTGTATTTGATGTGTTTAATATCGTATTTGATGTGTTTGATTGATAATTAGGATGTTATTTATATTGTAGCTCATTTAGAACTGTTTTTGCAGCATTTACTGCTAGTTTATAGCTGGAAATTGAAATATATTTGCTTTGGTATTTTTGGCAAGTGTGGGTGCTGAAAAACCAGTAGAATTCTGCTGGTGTTTTCTTAGAAAACCGACGGATTCCATATTTTTTATTAATAAAAAAATTAATAAATTAAATAAAACCGACGGATTTCATCAATTGTTTATAATATATACACTATTTATTTAAATATATATATATATATATATATATATATTTATAAAATCAAAATAGTAATTTAATAAAAAAACCGATGAAGTACATCATTTTTTAATTAAATTATTATTTTGATTTAAAAACCAACAGACCTTGAAACCGACGTGGTCTGTCTTTTTCAAAAATCGACGAGGCAAAATCGACGGACCTATTTTCATAAGTTTTTCGTTGATTTTTTAACCGACAAATTACGTCAATTTTTCGTCGTTTTTAGCCGTTTTTAGTAGGTGAATAAGATGTAGAAATGTGAAATTTATCCTTAGCTAAGAAGAGTAGGCTAAAGTTTCCTGTTAGCATCACTAGATCTAGCAGACTTTTCTAATTTGTTACATTAGGATGCTTGAAACCTTATGAGGTACTACATATGATAAGAAACACTACTTTGTGATGGTAGTGTATTATTTAGTAGGTATGCATAAATTTGTTTGATTCAATCAAAGTCAGGAATAATTGTTGTGCTCGAGTGTTTTTGTATGATAAGAAACCAATTTGACATTCAATAAAGAATCATGAGAACAAATAATGGCTCAATTTTTTGAAAACTCAAAATGGAGTGAGTTGTTGGCATATTTTGGGATTATACATTAGAGTAGCTACCCTTACACCCTACACTAGAATAATTTATTAGAGAGGAAACACAAGCACATACTTGAAGTGATAAGGGCACTAAAGCTCAGGCTTACGTTCCAAGAAGATTTTGAGGAGACTGTGTTAAAAATATAGTCTATTTTGTAAGTAGATTACCTACAATAGTATTGGATGGAAAAACATCTTATGAAATGATGTTTGGAAATGAAGCACACCTAGATCAATTAAGGGACTACTTAAGATTTGCTGGCAACCTGCCAAGAGGAGACAAGTTCAGTGAAAGGGTAAAAAGAACTATCTTTATTAAGTATTTGAAAACTCAAAAAGGGTATAAACTATATAATCCCAAAACGAAACCTTTCATTGTAGTAGGGATGCCATTTTTAGAGAAGAAATATTCCTTTTCAATAGTTGAAAAAGATCTTGAACATGTATTTACCGGTTAGAGGAGTAGATGTGAACAGTGAGACCATTACTGATTCCCAGCTTCCTATTACATCAAATAATTAAGCGTTAAGTACATTTGATCAGCCAACATAGACAGAAGACAACACTGAATCAGCTGCTCCAAATATAAAATAATGATACACAAGCTGAGCCTGCAGATCTACCAGACCAACAAGAAGACCTATATGAACATAGGGCAACAACTATTAATTAGCATGCTCAAATTAACAACATGCTAGAGATGTTAGAAAGTCCACCAGGGATACTAAACCATCAATTTGGCTGGAAAATTACATTACAAAGGGAAGGGCTTCAGGGCCTTGTCAATATCCTATCTCAAACTATGCCTCACGTGTCTATGTTAAAGAAATTCACGGGGGTCCGTCTGTTGTTGTCCCTACAAAAACATAGGGGTTAAAGATAGTCTGTCTTATGAAGAGATTCTAGTGGCTATTCTTGATCGCCAAGTTATCAAGCTGAGAACTAAGGAAGTTGCTTTAGTGAAAGTTCTATGGAGGAACTAGAAGGTTGAAGAGGCTACATGGGAAGCCCAAAAGGACATGAAATACATATATCTACACCTATTGATGAACCATCGGAAAATGTATCATGTATTCATGTACCATGTCACGACGTTCGTGTTTTCATGTACTCATGTCTCAGGTTATAACGTCCATGTTTCGAGTATTCAAATCTCATGACTAGATATCAATGTTTCCAGTATTCGGATCTCAAGATTAGATGTCCATGTTTCTAGTATTCGGACTTCATGTTAGGATATCCATGTTTCTAGTATTTAGACTTCATGTTACGACATCCATGTTTCTAGTATTCAAACTTCATGTTACGATATCCATGTTTCCAGTATTCAGACTTCATGTTACGATATCCATGTTTTCAGTATTCAGACTTAATGTTATGATATCCATGTATCCATGTCAGTTCAATATTCATGTACCCATGTCAGTTCAGTATTCATGTATCCATGTTAGTTTAGTATTCATGTATCCATGTCAGTCCACCAATGTTCATGTTTACGATGAGATATGAGGGGGAGGGGGAGTATTCTTAATAAAGGCTATGCCATGCATGTTAAGTACGACTATGAGAACCACGATCCATCATTTGAGGATGAATGATTCTAAGGGTGAGAAAATGTAATGCCTCGTACGTTTGGGATAAGGTTTGACCCATCAGATGAGGATATAATGAAATCAATATGGGGAATGTAAGAAGTGTTTTGAAACCTAATCAAGGTATACAAAATGTCTTAGGTCAAAGTAAATTTGGAAGCGACGCTATAGACCAAGTTTCCTAGTGAGTTTACACAAGGCCTCATTTCAAGAGAGTATACGTCAAAGTCTATAAGGAATCTGAGCAAACTCAAAGGATAAAAGTTGTAGAGCTTTGAAATACGTTTCCAACCATATAAATATAAGATAAAATAGAGCTCCTAAGAAAAGGCTATGCCCATTTTTCCAACCTACAATTCAGGCTGCAACTCACATGCGTTTCCCGAAATTGTGCCTCTCTGATACATCATGTGTTTGGTATGCGTCTCGCAAGTCACACCTATGCTTAGCAGATCGTTCCGCAAGTCGTGCACTGCTATAAAAGTATAGATCATGAAATTTTCAGAAATTCTTTATTTCACTTCGTTTTTGGTCGACGTTTTGAGAAGAAAAAACCCAAGAACTTCCCCAAATCTTCTAAGGTGAGTTCTTCCTCAAACTCCAAGTATTATTCCATCATATTAACAAGGAATAACATCCATATATGGATTATTAACAACATTCTACTCTACAATCCCAGGGTTTTAAAGAAAACACTTTTCAATGATTCAATTTTAGAGATTCTTCTTCAAAGTTTGGAATCTTCTTTGGGTATTTTGGAGCAGTTAAGGTACATAAAACGAACTCTCTACATGCAGGAATGTTATTGTTCTTCCCCACACCACGTTTGTTTATAAGTATTACGAATTTGCATTAGAAGTAGAGTTATGCCCTAGTTTTCATGGAAAGTCTTAGAGTTTTTATACTTTAAATGATATAGCTTCGTAGTTCATTCATGTATGTCAATACGAACATCATGAAATCAACACATAATCTATGTATGTTCATGTTCAATATTCCATGAGTCTCAGTCATGAATCACAAAATGCATATGAACAGTTAATATACTGAACTCCGTGTTTCCATGTCTCATGATAGTAATTCTCAGTATCCGTGTTAGAACTATAATATGATGAACCTATTGTAACAACCCATTAGGTTGTTTTGTTATTTTTGCTTATTTTCCAACAAATACCCTTTCCCCTAGCCTTGTGCTGGTGATTTTGATGTGCGGGAATGAGTGCCACGATTCCCGAGGTAATTAGATGAGAATAAAGGAAGAAAATCTAAGTTTTGAGTTTTGCATGTTTTATATTTGAAAAGTTTGACTATGAGTTAACTTTTGAGTAAATGTGTTTGGAATCGAATTCTGATGGTTCCATCAGTCTCGAGACATGATTTATGACTTAAGTGGGCTATTGGAATGGGTCCTGAGTGAATTGAGAGAGTTTCGAGTAAGTTTGTAGAAATTGGAAAGTCTTAACTTAAGAAATAAGCTTTAGTTGACTAAAGTCAACATTGAGGGTGTTTGAGTATTTTTTGAAGTTTTATAGATTTTATCAGGTCGAGAATGTTAAATATGGTCTAGTTGAGTCCTTGGTTTGGTTCCTGAGGCACTCAATAGTATTTCAGGCGTTGAGTTAAGATTCTAAGTCTTATGAGATTTTATAGGGGGTTTTATGACGTCGTAGAGTAATAATTTGACCATGTTGACCTTGATTTCTCAATAAAATTACGAATTCAACCTTTCGGGTTTAGAATGGGGTTTTGGGTTGACTTTCTAGGCCCAAATCTTTTATAAGGTAATATGGGCATCGTTTCTCTCATATTCTTACGCCTAATCTGTGTTAGAGCAGATTGGGATCGTTCAAAGGCTATACGAAAGGGCAAGACAACTCTGTGATTTAGGACTCCTATTCTAGGCATGTTGATACTATGAAACTTATCTTAGGCTTCATGGATTGTCTAAATAAAGTAATTAAGAATGGTCAATGGGGTTAATAAGGGGGTCCGGATACTTGTGAGGTGAGGTGCACTCATATTGGGTACCAATGACATGTATGGGTATTTGTACTTTATATTACTTAGAAGAATGCTATTCTTTGAGCACTAGTTGATAGTATAGTATGATCCTTTGGATATGTGATTGGGGTATGAAGCCCATACTTTCTGCGTTATTATTATCTTTCTGTATGCTATATGATTGTGTGTCCCCATCATATCTTTATACTCGCTTAAAAGTATAAAAGAATCTAAAGATCGAGTCTTTATTGTACGAATGACTGAGTTACAATCTATATTGCCTACATTATTTCTTGTTGTTGTGCATACCATATTTATGCTTCATAATGTATGAACATGTGTGACAATAGACGAGTATAAGAGTTGTATAATTAGAAACATGTACTGTGTGATCCTGCTATGTGATTATACTTAGGTATTGTGTGTGAGCCTGAATGGTATATGGACCTCACGAGTCCCCCATGGGTCACACTTCGTTTATGTTCAAACGCTTGTGTACCGATAGAGGAAAGGAAAGACCTTGTATATTATTAATTGCATTCATATTATTCCATTATTCTCTTGATTGGTGATATAGCTGTTGATTTACTCATGTGACTCAATTATGTGTATACCTGAATGATTGAGAGATTATGTGATATAACTTATGCTTGAATTAGATAAATTAGTATATTTGCAACGTAGCTATTAGGTTGGATTATTATGGAAGTTGGTGTAGTAGTAGCACTCAGTAGTCCAGCCCTTATATCAGTTTAGGATAGGGTCGGTCCACGATGCTACTGAGTACCCATATTTTTGTAATCACACTACACTTTCTGCATCCTTTTTGTGTGCAGGTTCAGTTCCCAACACTAGCGGGACTCGTGACTACCCAGCCCGTTGAGGAGTTGCCGGGAGGATTACGGGTTAAGCTACCAGACGATCCTTAGCCCCAAATTCTATTTCTTATGCTTTTACATTCTGTCCTTCCTTTTAGACAACTTTATGTATTTTGGGACATATGTATTCCCAAGATGTGTATTGATCTTTAGTTAGTTCTTGTACCGTGAGACCTAATTTAGGGGAATTCTTATTTTGGTATTTTCACTATTTTATGGATTTATTTAAAGACTTAAAAGTTGTTTCTTATCATCTTTCCGCACTTAATTCTTTATTGTTTTTTGGGTTATTTGGGTAACTATAGGTTTACCGACTTGTGAGAGTTGGTGCCATCATGATCCTCGAATTGGGGTCGTGACAAATTGGTATCAGAGCTTTAGGTTTATCGATCTCACAAGTACAAGAACAATGTCTAGTAGAGTCTTGTGGATCAGTGTAGAGACATCTGTACTTATCTTCAAGAGGCTATGAGACATCTAGGAAAATTCTAGTTTTTCATTCCTTATCTTGCGTCCTTAATTCTAATGGTTTCTAAAATTTTCTTATTTCATTCTCTCACAGATGGTGAGGACATGTTCAACCGTAGTAGGAGATCAATAGCCCGTTCCTATGCCCGAATCCACTGCCAACACTGTTGCTTAAGAGAGAGGTTGGGGACGAGGTAGAGGTCATGGTAGCTAGAGCCCATGTTGCTATGCTAGCCAGAGGTCGAGCACCAGTTGCTGGCCAGTGTCGGTGGAGGAGTTTGGACCTGTTCAGACACCTTATGGATTTATTGCTATTCCTCATCTTCACGATACCCTATCACACATTCTAAGCGTCTTTGAGGTTTGGACACAAACAAGAGCTATACCATTCTCTCCAGATGGTTCACATACTAGAGTCAGTGGTCAGACTCCCGATCAGACAGCTATAGGGTATGGGACCCTAGGGGTACAGCTAGATGCTATTGCAGCTCCTCAATTTTCGGGTCATCGAGCTCAGGGTATTACTATTCGTCCAGTTATTCAGCCTACTATGATAGTTAAGAAGCAGAAGATATGGGATAAGTTTGATAAGATTAAGCCATTATAGTATGATGGACATCCTGATGATGATGCGTATGAGTTCCTATTGAGTTTCCATGAGAGGTTGAATAATCGTGGGTTGGTTGAGTCCAACAGAGTTGATTTGTACCTATGCAGATAGTTGGCCTTGCCAAGCAGTGGTGGAGGGTGTTTATTGACACTAGGCCAGCTGGGTCACCTCTACTTACTCGGGTTGAGTTTTCTCGGGTATTTATAGAGAAGTGGGTTCCCCATAGCTTGAGGGAGGAAAAATGAGAGCAATTTGACAAGTCGGAGCAGGATGGTATGTCTATGACCGAGTACGAGATGAGGTTTCATTCTTCATCTCGCCATGCCTTGTCTATTTTGCCAGATGAGATAGAGATGATTCATAAGTTTATTTAAGGTCTGTCCTATCACCTTAGGGTTGCAGTGACGAATGTGGCATCATGAGGAGGTATGTTTCAAGCAGTGGTGGATGCTGCCAGGAGTGTTGAGAATATCAGGTGCCATGAGCTTAGGGACAGATCGAGCAAGAAGCCCCACAACTTAGGCAGTTTTGAAGGTACCTCATCTGGAGGTAGAAGTTATTCGGGTAGGGGTTATCACCCTCAGTTTAGCAGGCCGGTTAAAGCATCAATCCATACTTTGGTGGGTGGTTCTTCTAGTTGTGATGGCTATAGTTTGGGTCAGAGTTCCTAGGGTTCTTATTCCTAACCTGGAGGTTGAGGTGGTGATTCTGGTTATTTTAGTTGCACCAGCAACCAATGTCTTCTCGTGTATGTTATGAGTATAGAGAGTTGGGTCATTTTGCGAGGGACTGCCCTATGCTCAGACAGAGTGGTCAACACTCTAGTTCTCAGGGTTCAAGATCTAGGGCACTAGTTCAACCGACTAGAGGCAGTAGACAAAGTGGAAAATGTAGTTCAGATAGGTAGGGGTAGTTCTTATTTGGTCTATGGTGGTGGTCACGGAGATTCTCAGGCCGAGGGTGGCCGTGCTCATTGTTATGCATTCCCGGGTATACCAGAGACTGAGGCTTCTGATGCTGTCATCCTTTCCTTAATGTCTGTTTTGTCCTCTTTGAGGTCCGTTTATCATTTTGCCTTTTCGTTATCTGCCCACCTCCGATCTTATTCCCCATTATTCCTACTTACTTATCCTTTCAACGTCTTGCTGGTATTCAGGGTGGATCTTGTATTCAACTTATCCAGGTTCCAATTGTAGCCTGGTTCCAATTCATTACTTACTCAAGCTCCCCCCTTAATGGGCATTGGATCTCATTTACCCGTCACTCACCCAGTTAACTTGTATATTACTGACCTGAATTTCTTTAAGGATTCCTTCTCTTAATATACTTCTGGTACCATTACTTATGGACGCCATGTGTTATTTTCTTGTCTAGGAAAGTTTAAGTACCGCTTCTTCACTAATGTCCTTATATTCAATGGTAATTCTGTTGTTATGGGTCATATCCTAGTCTTGTTATCGATATCCTTGCCCTTATAATCTTTCCACCAGTCTATTCATTTAGGAAACATCATTCGGCCTCATTACTTTGTCATAACACTTCCACTTGTATTTACCAAACACATGTTTACCACTTATCATCGCTCTTCTGTCATACCGAAACCTCCATCGCAAACTATCTTCAACAAGCTACTCTTGCTCAGTTGTCTCATAAAATTTCACTATGTAATTTGAAAATCTCATCACCTATATCAAAAACCCCGCTATCTTTTACTGTCACCCACACATGTATTGCTAGGGTAAATAAGGTATGTCGTTTGCCTTTAACTGACAGGACTCATCTTGTTTCACGGTCTTCATATATGGTCCAGTTTTTGTAGAGGGGTTGGGGCTACTAGTTTGGGCATGAAATCTTACACGCTTTCTTTAAACATTTCCCGAAATGAGTCTTCGCTTGATTTAATCTCAGAAATTCATTCTCCTTACCAACCTTTTGTGGATTCCCCTAATTTCTTAGACCCGAGGGTACTATTTGAGTCACAGATTTCTAACAAATTCTGACATTCCGAAGACGTAAGTCACTTAGGGACAAAGAACCTTCTCAGGACATTCCAACTTTCCAACTTTCCAACAACCCCTCTCCCTTTTGTTTTTGGTTATAGTCTAACTTTGACTTGCCATTTCCTCACCCCAAGGTATGGGACTTTCATACAATCACCGGATAGCATATTATCACGAATTGAGAGGTTACCTACTAGGATCATACAAAAACATGCCACCATTTCGGCCCTAGGTTGGGTTAGGTGCTCCATATCTTTTCAACTCGCAATATGCATACATAGCTTTACTGTCTTTTGGACTAGGAAATTCTCTCTTTAGTTAATATCATTACGATCACGATTCTTTCTCATCGAATTATCTTACCCCCACGGGTCATTTAAAAAAATTGGCTTCCCAAAATGGTGTCACTCATCTAGAGTATAAAACAAATCTATATCATGCATGTAGAAGGAAGGTAAATGAATAATGAAATCAATGGCATACCTATAGTTGTCTGCTCTCCTCAGGTAGCGTTTGAACTCAAAATTACATTCTCGCTCTCCTCTTTCCTCCTATAAGCCAACCCAGGACACTCTCATATCATATGTCCTCAATTACCACACCAATAACAACCTCATATTTCCTTACGACAAGGTCCCTCATGCATTCATCCACACACCTTACAATATAGCCTAGACGGCCCCGCTCGGTCTGAACCACTCTTACTTTGATCCTGAGGTATCGAGGGCTGTAACCCCTACCTCGGCCTTACCTGAGAACTCTAGTCATACTTAGTCTGTCGCAAACATATGTCATGCTGGTCATACATCCGAAATCCTTCTTCATTCTATCTCCCCCGATAATCACTAACCACTCTAACCCTCTTAGTCCTTTCCCTGGCTCTAACTAAATGAGCCCTGCCGAACATCAACTACCTATGTTCAACGGGCTCCTTGGGCTGTGAACTCCATGACCCTTCAAAAGGTCTACCACTGTCAATCATACCAGGGAAGTATTGTGCTTGAGAGGCAACTATCAAGTCAATACCTGAATCACCTCCCTAACATCTTCGTCAGACAGTGTTAAAACGAATTGAGATTACTAATGACAGATGTAGGTTGATGGTAGAACATGTTCGGTGCCTCTCCCTTGTCTCCTTCGCCGTAGACTGAAAATGATGGGAATCCTATCGATAACGAAGACGCATAAGCATCGCCTCTTGACCCAATCCATCTTCCCTGGACTCTCCAACACACTCTTGATACGAAAGAAACCCCGCACCATAGAGAAAAGATAGAAAGTCTGGGTCCCCTCGATCACCTGTATATCTGATGATATATCTGATGGTGTGGGGGTCTCTCTCAACACCTCTGGTCGTATATGAGTCAAAGACTGGTGGGAGGGTAACCCGCTTGGATCCTCTGATGGGTCAGTCTCAATAAAAAGGGTGTCCCTTGAAGAAGGCATTGTTGATAACGTAAATGTCACACCCCAAACTAGGGAGTGTGGCCGGAACCCGGTGCTAGAACGGCCCGAGCGTACCACCTGAATATCATAATCTGAGCATACAATGATCTGGACCACTGAGGCCTCAGAATGATCAATACAAGAAAAGTTCAATATGACAATCTGATATAACAACAACAAGGCCAATATATATACAACAAGGCCGACAAAGCCGCAATAAAACAACTATACATACAACCCAGTTTACAAGCCTCTATGGAAAACATAACTGTGATATGGCTGGGACAAGGCCCCGACCTACCCTAACTTGTATCTGTGTCAAAACTCAACTCATGACTATAACTCAGTAGCTTCAGATGAAGGAAAGCTTACCACTCGATCTGCAGAACTTAACCAACTCCTACTGGGGAGGTCTATCTGCACCTTTACCCGAATCTGCAGCATGACATGCAGTACCCGGCAAACATGACGTCAATACGAATGAAATGTACTAGTATGTAAAGCATGAATAGCAATATGAAAATATAAGCTATAGTGAGAAGCATAAAATCAATCCGATACTCTGATAAACTGTATGCCACATAGGGCAAACAAAGAAACTCTGAAACTGCACTAAACTATTGGTATAGAAACTTTGGTGTATAATCTTCCATCGGCTTATAACCTGAGGTGTAATATGTCACTTTCCTCTGGTATACTCTGAGGTGTACGTATGGATGCACATATAAGTGTCTACCCGACCGACTATAGCGCGACATGTATAATGTACATGTGCAACTTCTCACCGGCTGGTCGCAATGGTTGTGTCAATAATATATATATATATAACTGCACACCGGCATAAGTGCGGTGGTGTGAATAATATATTATGATAACAATGGTTCGTAGCCTCTTGGAAACTCACAAACTCGACGATTAACTCTTTGGAACCTTCATTTTTGAGGTCTATGAGGTTCAGAGATAAACAAGATACACAGAATACAATAGCGAGATAAAAGTTATATTCAATGAAGGACAACAACTTGTCAATAGGACTCGACTTCGAAGTAAACAACGATTTTCAGCCCTTAACTTTGGTTCGATCTTTTCTTTTGCTTTTCAATGACAACTTATCGGTATATAAGATTGCGACTCGAGAGATTCCATTAGAAACGAGTATTGTCTCAACCGAACAACCAATAGTAAACATGAAATACAATAATAGCAATGGAACTACATCCCGACACGGGATGATCGACATGTGAATAGAGTTATTCTTTGGCATTTCGTTTTTGAAAAGGATTAATACATTGGATGTCATGCCTATGAAAGAAGGGAATAACCTTACATACATGTGTCACTTAGTTACCAATACCTCTCGAACCCTTGAATGTTTTACGAGTGATTTTCTACACAATATAGATGGTTTGGATCAAAATAAGATCAACGAACTATAAATTGATTTACTAAGACAATCCAACGAGCACCTAGAAGGCGTGATTCTCAAACTACAGTGTTCATAGCCACCAACATATTACTAACTTCCCTTCAACACAACATCAATAGCAACAACCACAACAACAACAACAAACACAACAATACATGCTCTAATTTCTAGCCATAATCATCTCAATTTTTACTCAAGAATAACCCAAGAACATCTCAAGAACCATAGCAACTTCTTCATGGAGTTTAGCATGATTTCCTCTGTCATATTTACCATCTCCAATAACTAAGTTACACCAAGTTTAAGATTAATAAGGTGTAGAATAAGCTTACCTAAACTAGCCACAAAGTCCTTTAGAACGAGTTCCCTTCCATCTTCAAGACCACCACCAACTTTTCTAGCCATCAAGTAAGGATTTCCAAGCTTCTCAATAATCATCTATGGAAGATTTACCTTAAAATTGATATGGAACTGATATTATATGGTATAAGAACCCTAGGGATAAGTTTGAGAGTGTTTGGGAAGTGTTGGGGGTGAAAATAAAGCCTTAGTTGAGTTATAAAGTCATAGTACCGCCCCACCGCTTCGAGTTTGCGGTGGCACTTGCAGCCGGAAATCCCTAGAATCCTTGGGCAGTGAGCAACCCAAATATGTCCAAAATGCGACCTAAATGGGGTGCCCCAAACTCAGTTTGCGGCCGCATTCTACTTTCGCCGAAATATGTTTTCTTAAAATGTACATAACTCTTTGTACAGAACTACAATTGACGAACGATTTGTTGCGTTGGAAAGTAGACTCTTTGAAATTGAATTTAGATTGACTATGAAATCCATAATTGCTTATATTCTAAGAGATATACCCCAAAGATATGGGCCAAAATTCTATCCAGAATGTTGCCTAGTTCTCCATGAATTTTAACGAACTTACTTTCTTTGATTCGTTTAGACACAAACTCTTACAAAACATACTTAACACTCATCTAAACCTTTGTTAACCTTGTGATTGTATCTCAACCTTACTAAGTTTATGTTAGTTAACCCATGCTGGAAACGACGTTCGAAGTACGAGGTGTAACAGTAAACACGACGAAGTTAAGAATAGGATACTTACAGCTCGGCTCTGTCGCATGATCTAGATCAAGAAAGAAGAAACCATCCTAAATACCCTGTAGCCTCCTGTTTATAAGTGTGGCGCGCAACACACCCATAAGCAAGACTCTACTAGACACAGGTTGTAAACATCCCTAAGATTGACCTGCTCTGATACCAAGTTTGTTACACCCAAACCTTAGAGGTGTGCGGCCGGTACCCGATGCCCGAAGGTCTGCGCGTACCAATCCGGATACCTGTAACATACTTAATAATACACGGGCCGACAAGGCCTCGAACGACTGAGTTTCTGATCAAGATACATAATCACCTGCACGCAGAAAAGGGACAACACATATGTATAAATAACAAGGCCGACAAGGTTGATATAAACACAACAAGTCTATCAAAAAGGCTGACAAGGCCTTACAAGATCACTATACAAAAAATGACTATCTACAAACCTTTAGAGAGTGTGTCAACAACATCTGGTCAGGACAGGGCCCTACCATACCTAGCTATATACATATATACAACTATCATACCTATCAGCTCACTAGATAACTTCGGAAGAAAGAAGCGTGACAACCTTCAGCTGAGTTAGGTCACTTACTGTGAGGGATCATTTGAATCTCTATCTTTACCTGTGGGCATGAAATGTAGTGCCCCAGAAGGTACATCAGTATTTAAGATGTACTGAATATGTAAGGCTGAAACTATAAACAAGTATAATACTTTATATGAAGCATATGTTGAAACTGTAACTTAATGTATAATTGTAAGATAGAGAAATGGAAAGACAACATGTACTTTGAGTGCCTATGTGGGACAGAATATGTATAATGAAATATAATCGTATTATATAACACCATAGGCCTCTATGGGTTGCATCATCAATCTCATATTTGTATAAACCGCGTATATAACGCCATAGGCCTCTGTGGGAAATATCATATCTGTATATCTGCGTATATAACGCCATAGACCTCTGAGGGCAATATAAATATATAATACATGTAGATGATGGCCTCTTAAGGAATATAGAATACTCCTTTGAACTCGTTGGAGTGATGTAAGGTCGTTACACATCCGACTCCCTTATGAGGGTTACATATTACCTTTCATTCTCATGTGAAACAATAAGAAAAATGCGATGTACAATTGATTTCGACCATTAGGATTGGAGTATATATTGGATAGCCATAACCAAGCAACGAAGATAAGTCATAAATACACTTTTGGCCATTAGGAGTGGAGTATATACTGGATAGCAACTCACAAGTACCGAGTTCATGTCGGTCATTCCAAAAAGGATAGAAAATCTAGCTATAGTTACTTCAAAGGTCTTATCAAAACCATCCAATGATTAACACACCAACTATTATGCTCATCTATAGAATTTATCTCAATCCCTCCATGGATCCTTTTACCACAAGATCACTTAAGTTACGATATGCTTAGAAATACTAAGAAGGGAAAGAACCAAACCTTAAACATTCAAGAAAATGTCCATACCAATGCTCCTTCCGATTCTCCGAGGCTTACGAGTTGTTTCCAACAATCTAAGAGAGATTTCAAGATGATCAAAGCTTCTTAAGGGAGGATTCACACTTTAATCTTATGGAATGGTGTTTTAATGGGGTTTATACCTTGGGAGAGTGTTGGAGTCATCTAGGAGCTAAAGGGGTCATAAATGAAATATTTTAGAATGAAATTTGAGGTTGGGCCATTTATAGGCAGCTCACCGCCTCCCATATGCAGGAGGATGTGCGATGCATATGGGAACATTTCGCCCCCTACTCCACTGCATATGGTGGAAGTGAGGTGGCGAAATGGTTTCTTTGTTGTGCGGCCTCATCCACGAAGCAGAATGGGTTCTGCGATGCGAAACACTTATCGTATCGTCCTATCTTTGTCAAATCTTCTTGAGATGTGATTCCTTTGATACCAATGACTTATAACCATACATAGATCTTCTTAACATCCATTTATGTCGTATATGACCCTCAGAACGGATCTTGAGTCATCATAACTTAAATCGGCTAATTGGGTTCACAAATATGCACGAAACGCCGAACCTAACTTGGAATCTTTTGGATATGTTTCCAACTTTAGCTGAAGGCCTTCCTCATCCCTTTTAATGGTCATTCTGCTATTTTCATGTTACATCGGCTTAACACAGCGCACTCAACATAAGGATTATAAGCACGAAGGGCATGACAACACCTTAAACTCTTATGATTCCTTCGGTCCCAACTCGACCATTCCTTAACCTTCCCACTAGAACAAAACCTTCTTAGTTATCTTAGGATCCTAAAATTAAGGTGTATTCGATATACGAATATACGGGATGTAACAAGAATAATTCCTTTAGGTGTTTCAAGGAAGTTTGTAAACCTTTAAACTACTTATGCTTAGTGAAGTTATGAAAAGCCCTATAGAGATAGTTCATGGTTTTTGAATCCCTTTTGAAATGAGTTTTCCACGTGAAAATACTTCTGTTGGTGTATAATTGTTGCATTACCTTCTTGCGTAGTTGCTCTAAGAACCTGATTTTAGAGTGCATAGGAGTAGCCCGATCCTAACAATAAGGATAAAAGGCTTCATAATATGTGAAGACCCTAAATTATGGGAAATCCTTTGGAAGGGCCTAGTTATTCCCATGATCACATACGACAAAGGAACAACATCCTCCCCACAAAGAGAAGAAGGATTACATAGATAAAGACTTTCAGGCCATCCGTAAGAATGCCAAGGCTAAAAGGATACGTATTTGCAGTGTTAGACCTGAAGAATACAATGAATCTCCTCTTGCAAAAATGGCCAAAGAAGTGTGGGATACCTTACATACCACACATGAAGGAATGAGTTAGGTAAAGAAGTCAAAAATCTCCATATTAAACAAGCAGTACAAGCTATTAAAGATAAATGAGGGGGAATTCATTCAATATATATTCAATAGGTTCACCAATATCACCAAACTAGATTCTATTGGTGTGGATATGTTTCTAGAAAAAAATGATTGAAAAGTTACTTGACAAGGAAAGCAAAGTTAATACGATTGTGGAGATCAAAGACCTAGATTCAATGACTATGGAAGAACTCATGAGAAATTTAAAAACCTATGAGATAATGAAGCTCCAGGCACAGAAAAACACTCAATCAACCAAAGAATTGGACATGATCCTTGCAACTACCCACACCTAGGATCTTGATGAATAAGATATGGCATTACTTATCAAAGGGTTCCAAAAATTCAACAGAAGAGAAAGATTCCAAAATAGATAAAGTACATCAAGATCAAGAAGACATAATAGTAGTAATCAAGAAGGATGCTTTAGATGTGGGAGTACAAACCATTTATAAGAGAATATCTAGATAAAGAGGATGATGGAAGAATAAGTGAACCTCGTAGAAGAAGAAAGGAACGAGTTCCTTGAAACAGGATTAGCACTGGGAAAGCCGATCAAATCATAAGAAAGGATTTAGCTGATATGAGAAACTCCTCATGTGATGATGAACATAAGAGAGAAAACCCAAATAGATCCTTGGTGGCAATAGAACAATCAAATACAAAAGGTAAATTGACACTTATGATAAATTCTAACTCAGAACCTGAAGATGAGGACCATGAGGGTAAATTTCTCTAAGTTCAAGTATGATGTTTGAAATCAATCCAGAGAAAAACTAGAACATATGGTCTATATTGTCATCGATGCCTCTGAAAATAATCAAAAGGTAAATGGAAGTATAATAGAAATATTGGACTCCCGCGAAATGGATCTTATAAGCCAATAATAATAGAAAGAGAACCCGATAAAGATGATTGATGACCTGACAGAACATGTTCTCACACTAAGCCATGATGAGCAAACAATTGAAATTAAGAAGGATCAGCTAAGTTCTACGCTCACAAGTATGAAAGACCAGTGTGATAAATCTTGAAGAGATCATAAGAGTTCACTCTGAGCCGTGAAGAAGGAGCTGCAGGCTGGGCATGATAAAAATAAAAATCTACTGGAAGAGCTAGATGAAACAAAAGAAGAAAGAAGCTCCAGTAGAATAAGTGCCCAGAACATAGGAAATTGTGTGGACTTACACAACTGCAAAAGCCTTAAAAAAATCATGTCTAACAAAGGTGTCACACCCCAAACCTGGGTAGGGCGGACACGCACCCGATGCCTTACTTGACCGAGTGGACCAACCTGTAAGACATATAAACGTGAGACAAATAGAAACTTCCAATATATAATAACCTGAGGGAACTGGGAGACATGACAATAACCATGTACAACCCCTCCAAAATATATGTATAATTGGGAAACAAGTCCATAACATGTTCAGATAACTTCCATCTGTAGTACAATTGACTACCCATACATCATAATTCTAGAAAAGCTTCTACAAGTAATGAACTTTGTATATGATTGAGACATGACCCCTACCTACCCATAAGTACCATATATACATGTATATACAAACACACATGACCTTAGACTCAGTACAACTTCAGAATGAAGTGGAGCTCACTGAATAGCCGTTGAAGATCTGTATCCGCCTACTTGGGAGGTCTGCTAGTTTGGGAACCTGAACCTGCATCCTAAAATGTAGTTCCCCAAGACAAAAGGGACGTGAGTACAAAATGAAATGTACTCATATGTAGGGAAGAATGAATAACGTACAACAATAATTATAACTCAAGTAAAAAAAGGAACACCCAATGTAAATGAATATGTGGGATAAAATGTAGAAACATATGTCTTACTTACCTGTACATTGGTTTGTTATTCCACAAATATACATCGTATAAGCCATATAGGTCACACAATAGATAAGTTGTCTTCCACTATGGGTCTCGTGTATATAGTAATTGTCAGTCTAATAAGTTGTGTGCAATAATAATAGTACTAACTGCTCGTCTGATTAGTGGTGTGTAATAGTAATAATAATAATAGTAATAATTTCCCAACTGATCAACGGTGTCTATGATATATCAATATATGACTCTCATTAAACTGCCATTTCATTAACATGACCACCACCTTCCAAGAGATGCTATGGACACTGCGTAAGATATATACCTTACGACGAACGACATCTACTATTGAAATGTAATACGAGACCACAAGTATATCTTGAAAATTGACTAATTTGATTTATATCAAATGAATTATCATGCCAGGCTAACTAGTATTACGAGTTGAGAATTTATGATAGTTCTTCTTTGGGTCTTTTGTAAAGGACACACATTGTAAAGATTCATGCTGAAGAGAGGCAAAGGATAGCCACTACATACCTAGAATACCCACCTTCTAATAACTATAAGAAACTAGCCCGTCCGTCATAAGTCAACGTACAAGGGTGTTAATAACATTGCTATCACACTCAAGTGTGCACAACAACCAATCTACGAGCGGAGAGCTCACTATATGATTATATATATGATGTTTTCACCACGATTCATCCTTAAGAACTCCATAAAAACAAAATAAAACACATACAAAACCTCAACAATAACTCCAGATCTTTATCTAGTCAAAACATCCCAAATAAATCACACAACAACTCCAAAAATCTGGTTTACGACTTTTGGTCTCTGTCTTGTAAGTACTTACCAAAATAACACATCTAAATCTTACACAAGCTCATATACATGAAGGGGGAATATTTCTTACCTTATATGACAAGAACCACCCTTTTACCCACTTTACTTTCCTTTGAAAAAATCTTCAAACACAAGAAAAGGGACTACACTAGCACCACGAGATTATCGAGAGTTGAATCACATCAAAATATTGTTGAGCTATGTAGTGATGATGGAGGAACATTTAGAGAGTGTTTTTGGAGCTTTGGGTTAGTTTAGAAGTGAATAAGACGAGAAATGAAGGTTGGATCGAATTTGGGACTTCAAAAAAACTCCCACCACCTCACTTTCACGGTGGGATTCATGGACCGTAGAAATGATTCGTGATCCGTGAATCCACCGTGATAAGGTGGGGGGAATTCTCCCAGTTCTACCTAAGGAACACGGTGGAGCACAACCATTTCATGATTCGTGAAGAACTTTCACGGGCCGTGAAATATTCTACAACCAAACCTCCATGATGAATTTCACCGAAACACATTTTCTTCGATTCGTTTAACCCCTAATCCGTATGAAACATCCAATATACTTATTTTACCACATATGGCCTTCTAAATAGCCTTGTTTCTCTGAGTTACCTTAACTTATCGATGACACATCTTATCAGAAAAATTGGGGTGTTACATCATCTCCCATGTGGAACATTTGTGCTAAATTTGAAATAACATCGGAGAAACTAAATCTAAAGATTTCTAGAAATTTTGACAGAGTTTTCTCTGTAAACAGGACTATCCAGAACCTATCACCAAACTAGAAAATACTACAACATGCCTCGCAGAGCTACATTTCATAAATATCAATAGTTATAGGGCAATCATAACTTCGATATTACACGACCATCTCATTATTATATATACATAGTACTGAGCATAAATTACCCTTATGTGTTCGTACTTCTGACTCTGAGGTCCTATTATCACCTGAATATAGGAAAAAAACAATGAGTTTTACGATAACATAACCATGTGTAAAGAATAGAGAACGTAGAATAACTGTTAAGGACATTCTGTATGGAGTAAGTGTGGATATTTAGATTTCATTTCATCCTATGCCACCCGCGTGACTTCCTCCACGTTCTGATTCCTCCAAAGTACTTTTACGAAGGCTATTTCTTTGATCCTCAATTTCCAGACCTGACGAACAAGAAATTTTAACTGGAACCTCTTTGTAAGATATATTTTCTATAATATGAACATCATGAACATGTACTATGCAAGAGGGATCCACCATACAGTTCTGAAGCATAGATACACGGAAGATCGGATGAACCGATGCCAATTGATGAAGGTAATTCAAACTTGTAAGCTACTTGTTCGATCCTCCAAACAATTCTATATGGTCCAATATACCTTGGGCTAAGCTTACCTTTCTTAATGAACCACATGACGCCTCTCATAGGAGAAACCTTCAAGAATACCCAATCATATATGAAAACTTCTAGATCTCTGTGTTGCACATCAGAATAATATTTCTGATGACTTTGAGCTATCCCCAATTGCTACTGTATCAACTTAACTTTTTCCACGACTTGATGAACTAGATCGAGCCTAAATAATCTAGCCTCACCAACTTTAAACCATTCAATCAGAGACCTACACTTCATCCCATACAACGCCTCATATGGAGCCATATTAATGATATAATGATAATTATTATTGTATGCAAACTCAATAAGAGGAGAAATGATCATCCCAACTGCCCTTGAAGTCCAATATACATGCTTGTAACATATCTTCAAGTGTCTGAATTGTGTGCTCGTCTTGACCATCGGTCTGAGGATGGAAAGTCATGCTAAGGTTTACTTGAGTGTCCAAGCTTTTCTAGATTGATCTCATGAAGTTTTCCTTAAACTAAGCACCTCTATCTGATATGATGGAGATCAGCACTCCATGAAGCATAATTATTTCCTTAATATACAACTTTTTGTAATCTTTAGTTGTGTAAGTAGACTTGACCAGTAAGAAATGAACCAATTTCGTGAGTCTGTCAACTATTACCTAAATAGAATCAAACTTATGAAGTGAATGAAATCTCTATATTTTGAGGACCCCATCTTCCTTAAGTTCAAAATCTGTCGTCTTATTCTTCTGAATACCTTCTTTGAATTGTAGCAACACAAGATCTTCATATTTCATTCATTCACTTCCGCCACCAACAATGACTCTATTGTATTCATAACCACAACACCTCCGTCGTCTGAGTCCAAAATTCATACTCTCAAGCTTTCTAGTCGGTGAAGCTCTTGGGCCATTTCCCTATTCTCTATCCCCAAACACACCAAGCTACCCATGGATCAAAGACTTAGGGCATCAACTACCATGTTATCCTTGCCCGGATTGGTATAGAATATCAACATCATAATCTTTCAGTAACTCTAGCCACCTCCTCTGTCTCATATGTAACTCCTTCTGCTTGAAGATGTACTGAAGACTCTTATGGTCAGTAAATATAGTCATGTGAACCCCATATAGATAGTGACACGAATCTTCAGCACAAAGACAACCGCTACTAACTCCATGTCATGTGTTAGTTAATTCTTTTCATGATTATTTAGTTGCCTCGAGCATACACAATGAACTTTCCATGATGTATTAGAATACAACCTAAGACAGCACCCAAAGTGTCACAATAAATAGCGTAGCCCTCTATACCTTCTAGAAGCGCCAAGACGAGTGTTGATGTCAACCTATTCTTCAACTGCTAAAAGCTTTGCTCACAAGCATCCGACCGTTGAAACTTGGTCACCTTTTGAGTTAACATAGTTAATGGTGCTGAAATTGAGAAAAACCCTTGACAAATCGCCTATAATAACCAGCTAACCTTAAGAAGCTACGAACCTCTGAAGAAGTCGTTGGTCTAGGCCAACTCTTCACTACCTCTATCTTCTAAGTATCAACTCTATTGCCTTCATCAGAAATAATATGACCAAGGAATTTCACTGAATTCAACCAGAATTCACATTTAGATAACTTTGCATACAACTTACGATCTTGGAACGTCTGCAACACTGCTTGCAAATGGCCTGATTATCCCCTTCTGATTGTGAATACACCAAAATATCATCAATAAACACAATCACAAAGATATCCATGAATGTCTTGAAGACCCTATTCATTAGGTCCATAAAGATCGTTGGTGCATTGGTCAGTCCGAAAGACATAACAAGAAATATGAAATGACTATATCGAGTACTGAAGGTTCTCTTCAGAATATCTACCTCTTTGACTCTTACTTGATGATACCCCGACCTTAATTCTATCTTCGAGAAACACTTGGCACCCTGCAACTGATCAAATAATTCATCGATCTTGGGAAGTGGATATTTGTTCTTTATGGTCACCTTAGTCCGTTGCAAATAATCAATACACATTCTCAGCGAGTCATATTTCTTTCGAGCGAACAACATTGGGGTACCCCATGGTGAGGTGCTAGGCCTGATGAAGCCTTTCTCTAAGAGATCTCTTAACTGTTCTTTCAACTCCCTTAGCTCAGCAAGAGCCATTCTATAAGAGGGAATCAATATCGGTTGCATATCTAGAAATACATCAATACTAAACTCGATTTCCCTTTCTGTAGGAATACCCGGGAGCTTCTCAGGGAATATATCTAGATATTCATTAACCACTCGAACAGACTGAAGAGTCGGTGATTATGCATCCGCATTCCTAACTGGAACCAAGTGGCATATATACCCTTTGTAGATTATCTTCCGCACCTTAAGGTAGGAAATAAACTTACTCGTAGGTGTATTAGCATTACCCTTCGACTCTAGGACTAGCTTATCTAGGAAGTGGAATCTCACTAGCTTTAACCGACAATCAACCGTCGTATAACAAGACTCCAACCAATACATGCCTATAATGACATCAATGTCCACCATTTCTAACTCAATCAAGTCTGTCGAGGTATAACAGTTACAAACCGAAACCGCACAATCCCGATAGACTCTTCTGGCTATAACCGATTCACCAAAAAATGTTTATACAACAAACAACTTACTCAATAATTTCGGACCTACCCCAAACATCCCCGTAACAAATGGTGTGACATATCATAAGTTAGACCCTGGGTCTATCAATGCATAAACATCAAATGAAGAGTCTGAAATATACCTATAACAACATCAAGCGATGCCTCCACAACCACTCGACCAACTAAAACATATATGCAGTTATGATTACTTCCTGAACTGGATGCTCCTCCCCTTCTCAACCTCGACCTCGACCTACAGTTGCTTGTGGACCATGGCATGGAGGACGCACTATGGATACAAGTGTCACTCTCCAAATCTGAATGGGATGAACCAAGCTCTATATGCAAGTTCCACGAATTTGTAACAAATTATATGACATAACTTTAAAGACAAATGGGAATGCAATGACCTATGTGTATAAATGTGGTCACTAGCTAGAAGCATGCAACTGACGAACAACCGATTACAAATAAACCCACCAATATTGTCTATGGAGCCTCTACGAATACATACTACTAAACAACTGATACAAGTGTCAGGACAAGGCCCCGAGCTACCCATAATCTCTAACATCAATGAAATTACTAGACCTGACTCAACAACTCTAGGTAGAATTGGAGCTTACATCCCTTCTGTTGATCATCTTCACTATCTAGAGAGCAAGTTTGCCATCCTGTATAACTAGACTTGTAATGTTAAACATAACAAATGCAACGTCCCCATCCAAGGGATATCAGTACATAAAGATTGTATCGAGTACGTAAGGCAGACATAAAAGCATCACTACTAAAAAATGGTCAAAAATCGACGGGGTCTGTTGGTTTTTTCTAAAAACACCGATGGAAAACCGACGAAAATATGTCCGTTGGTTTTCACCTTGTTGGTTTTTAAAAATCGACGGACCATGTTAGTTCTTATTTTTAATTAATAATTAAATTAAAACTGACGGACTCCATTGGTATTTAATTTAATTACTATTCTTTTTTATTTATATAGTATATATTTAAAAATATATTATTTATATAATTAAAAACTGACAAAATCCGTCGATTTTAATTATTATCTTTTAAAAAAAACCAACGGACTCTGTCGTAATTAATTAATATTTTTTAAAAAAAAAACCCGACGGAGTCCGTCAGTTTTCTGCTCTACTGGTTTTTCTGCATCCCACCTGTCAAAAACACCAAATCTAATATATAATCCAATTTCAGCTACAAACCAACACTAATTGCTGCCAAAACCATAATAAACGAGCTACAATATAAATAACATCCTAATTATCAATCAAATACGACATTCAACACATCAAATACATTATAAAAAGTTCATCAAAGTTCAAAGTTTTCAAATCATTCAACTATAAGTACAAATATAACATGCATAAGGCTTAGAAGTACAACTACACCTTCACAAGTCCTAAGGCATCTCATGATCTGGTGTACGGTCTACATATTCACCGTCGTCTTCCGGCTCAATGTCATCATCATCATCATCATTATAGTTAGGAGGGGGAGAGCATGGCACACAAATCGTCCACATGCAATATGGCTCAGAACTTGTGCTTGGAGAGATTTCGTGCTCTCTTGCATCACCCTCTCTCCCTCCAATCATCTAGCTTCAGCGGCTGCTAATTGTTGATTAAGTTATGCAATTTGTTATACCATAGATGTGACTTGGACACCATCGATTCCCTCTCCCTGCTGGGAAGTCCCTTCACTTCGCAGTCCTCACTGGAGGCGCTGAGGATTGTTCCTTGGGCCTAGACCATACGTTCTACCCTTTTGTGTCCTAGCGACACTACACCACATTTCAATCTCCAATTCCAGTGGATGCTGGGTCGACTCACCTTCACGCTGAGTTTGATGGTACTCATGGACCACATCTTTATACACAACCTGTACATTTAAAAATAAAAGTTAGTAGGTACCAAACATATAATAATTAAACTTATACTATAATTATTCAAAGACAAAGAATTACACACCCAAGTGTCTTTAGCCTTGTGTTTGACCTATTCAGGCTCATCTGTCTTGGTCTTCTTCTATTTTTGTATGGGTCTTTATGAATAGCTCATCCTGACTGGCAAAAACTCCCGTCTTTTCTTTCTACAAAAAAAAATTATAACTCAATAATAGCATATTGATTATTCATAATATTAAATGTGTGAAATTACTTACCATTTTCCTTGCTACGTGCCCTTGAGTTCTTGCACCCGCAGTGTGCAAGGAGCCACCTTTTTTGGTTGCACGGGCAACCTTTGCCTGCTCAGACTTGGCGATGAACTCATGAGTTCATCAATATTCTTGAAGTTGCTCCCATTGTCCATCTGTTAGCCAGAAAGGCTTCTGATTATGCTTTTTAGCATAGGAGAATCAGCAGGACAATCCTGCACTCCCTTTTCTCTCGAAGTTCGTAGAAATCCTGTCTGTGTCTTTTGGATCCCATGTACACACCAGCTTCAAACCAAATGGCTAAAGTTAGATGATATACATAACTAAATTCAAACTTTATAAAATTAAAAATAAGATACATAACTTAAACTTATGAAACATCGTTAGTCGAGTCTCATATGGAATCACACTCCATGAAGTGTAACAGTGACTACCGTAAAGCCTTCGAACAACATCCAAAATTTCTTTTGTAGCATCATGGTCAGAATAAAATCTGCAATAAGACAATAAAAATATTAACACATAAAAGGGTAAGATTATAAAACTGAATGAAACAAATCTTACCTAGCTCCCCCAGGCACGATCATAATCCTACCCATCATATCTACATCTCCCGGCTATAGATCATGATTAGGAACATGTGCCGTTGTCGGTGTCGATGCCAGCGATGGTGCCGGTGTTGGAGCAGATGTAGGTGTCGATGCCCGTGTCTGTCTCATAGCTGGTGTCCATGGGTATGACTCTGGCTCATAGCTGGTTGTTACGACAACTTCCTCATCATCCCCAACTTCTTCTAATAGATGTTGAGGATGTTCCAGACTATTTTCCAACTCTGTGTCCACAATATGATGAACAACTAGTAGGTCATTTTGATACGCGACATCTACCACATTATTGAACTCAATCCTACCCACATGCTTAGTCTTTATAACCACCCACCAATCAATTTTATCCCTAGACAAAGGATACGAAGCATAATACACTTGCCTAGCATGTTGTGCAATTATGAAGGGATCGTAATGACCATATTGTCTCCTGTGGTTGACTTCAATTATGTTATGCTGACGATTCCGGATTAAAATACTTCCTACACTTGCAATTAAAACAAGAACACTTAATTACCCCTTCATTTTGGTAAGGATCAAGTGATATTGCATGTATGATAAATCATTTAACACCTTCAATAAATTCATCATTAACATCTACATGGTCACTATGATTCCTATTATACATCCATATACAATGAGTCATCTACAAAAATATCCACAAAATAGAAATATTAAATTATAAGTTATGTTGCATTATATTATTAATTAAACTATCACTAATTTGTGGTTCAAATATTAATTTTAATTATTGCATACTCGTTGTAATATGCTGAATTAACATAATTCTTTTAATTAAAATGCATCCTTAATAACTAAGAATCTACAAATGGTTAACAAAATTTCTCAAAACTAGTGAGATCTACATTTATATTGATATTCAACATAGATATAGCCAATTTCAACCCAAAAAAATAATCGAAAGTTGTCCCTATACATTTTTGACAAATAAAGTATATTTTTATGTCAAATTTAAATCCATACGCATCAATAAATTACAAACATTGCATAAATAAACTAATTAGATACACATTAAAGCTACAAACTTACATGAAGAGATTAAAACTACTAATACTGACAATTACTTAAAGCAACAAAGGAGAGTAATATTCCCAGATCACATTTTGTCAACTACTTTAAAGGTAAAGAACAAAACTTAATTCATATCACAAGAATAAACTAAAACACATTCTTAAAATGACTTTGGAATGTAAATTTAACTAGACATAAAGGAAACTTAACTTTTAGAAAGCTACTTATAGAACATCAAGAGAGGCTAGCAAAGAAAATTAATTCAAGCAGTAACCTAATAACGAATACGCGACTCAAAACATCAAATATAGGTAAAGCATGATACAGTTGACATGTTCATTTATTTTTCAAACACTAAAGTGGTTTTGAAACAAACTGTTTCCAACATTAAAGCTAAAAAGTCTATAAATACTTGACCAAAATAAATGTTTTATCGTAACTCAAATTCATTTTACAAACTTTAAACACAACGCAAAATCATCCACAAAAATCCAAAAGAAATAATAAAAAAAAATTGGCAAAAAGTCTGTCACGACTCCTTTTAAGGAATCGTGGTGTCATCTACACTGTTCCCACCAGTGGGTGAACGACTCAAATTAACCAACACAAATGTAAATAAGAAATGCGGAATCAATAAAATACTTAATAAATATGTCTATCAAAATATAAAAGCGGAAACAAGTCTGAAAATTAACAATACGACCCCCACGAATCTGGTCAACAATACAAGAGCTTTAAATATCAAATACATAATCCAAATGAAATGGAACATAGTCTTATCATCTGAACATGTCTGGAATACAATAAAAGACAAGATTAAGATAGGTCACCCTGAATGCTGGTAATCAACCGACTCAGACTCAAACTTGAGGTCCTGAACTGGAGGAAGGCGTTGTATCTGCATCAAAAAAGAATGCAACAAGTGTATCATGAGTACACAACGTACCCCCGTAGACATCATAAACTGACAACGACGGAAGATACGTAACATAGATAAATATCAAGTTGACTCTCAAATAATTCTATACTAAATAGTTCAATAGATCATATAAATCACGTTGTCCACATAATGGATCACTAAATCAAGTAAGTCACCTCATTCACAAGGAGTTCAACAACCAGTAATCCAAGTACCAAGTGATCTAATAACGATGCCCTTTTTATCAAGAAGTCATCCAAGTTTCATATAGCCATTTCAACCACTTCACCAATAAATAGGTAATCAATGCAATGATAAATGTATGATATGAATGCAATGCATATGCCTGATACATTTCATCTCCAGTATACATGTGTTCAAATTTCTCAAAGGACCCCAGCTCTTAGCTGTAATAATATTTGTTGTAGGCGTGCAACCCGCTCCATCGCGTCTCATCATCATCTCCATGTTGTCAACCATCTCCTAAAGTGTTCTTACATTTCCGGTCTCTTGGACCGAAAATATTTTCATACCACTCTCATTTCAATATCATCAGAACCATGAGTGTATGAATGCAAATGACAATACAAAGCAAGTAATCAGGATGTATGAGATACAACCAAGTATAAGAGATGAATACATGCTTTCAGAGAAACAATAACACATAATCTACGTAAATTTAGGATATCATATCGAAAGCAATGTGATGAATAAACACAACAATATCAACAATGGCGATGAGCCCACCTAATGGCTACAAGCCTAAATAATCAAAAGTCAGAATCACCTTAAGGATGATTCCCCAAATCACCCATCATCACAGTTCAACACTGTTACCCACTAGGACTGTTCAAAACCAAATCATTACTGATAACCCAATCGCAAAATTGGCTTATTGGATTATTAGTATTGAGTAATCGGATTAAAATTTTATTGTTAACGGCTTATCGGTGTGGGGCGGATTACTCAATTTTCTTATTGGATAAACCATTAACCCATTAAGAATTATACCATATTTATATGTTACCCTTGTATATAAAATATGTATAGTAAACAAATAACGAGTCTTCTCAATCTCTTCTTGGATAAATGCTGCTAATGGTAGTGTTCCTTACATATTTCACTGTAATATTTTCGTAGTAAAGGAACCTTTTAAAAAATAAAAATTAGTAATTCATATTGATGGGAATGAATAGTTAACCATGTTCAATAAACTTATAACTTTGCAAGTAATTTAGGGTCTTTAATTTCTAAGAGGTTAGAAGAATGAGTTTTCTGTGTAGAATTTATAGATTATTTACAATTGACATGCTTCATTTGTCAAGGAGTAGAATATTTGGAGTAATCATAAGTTTGTCATGTGATGAAAGAAAGCCCACAGACTTAAACTCTCAACCCAAGTCGAGAGGTGCTTTACTAAGAGTGCCAACGATGACCCGTCAATCTACACTAATATGCCTCAAATGGCATGAAAAATGGAATGGAGTTGGAGTTGTCACGTGAAGATCTAAGAAGCTTGTTTATTTCGTCTTTGTATGTAGGTCTTGGCCGAAGACCATGTTGTTTTCTTTTAGCTTTTTTTTATTTCTTAGCTTAGATTTTAGCTCATAGATTAGGACATAGTATGCCACGTAATAACTACCTTAGGACACAATTAATAGGCCATATAAAGGGTGATAAGGCCGAGAGTCTTCCAATAAGGTGACTAAGCCAAAAGGTCTTCCAAAGGGATGACTAGGCCGTGAGTTGGAGGACAAAGTGGCAAGGACAAGAGACATCTAGAAGATGGGGGTTTCAAGGAAAAATTTATGAACTAACAAGTTCATGAATTGGCTATATTAAAGACTTCAAGGTCGGCCAAAGGAAGAGGAAGAGTTGGCCAAAATGGTTCATCAAACAAGTGCAAGGAATGGAAGCTTCTAAGCACATTCCAAGAAGATGTGATTGTTGGAAGAATCAAGTTCATGTATTCTTCCGCTTGGAATCCACAATGGGAGTGTGAAAGATTCATCATTTGTCCCAAATAAAAGCCAAGACCTTTCCCATTATCTTGGTTTGGTCGAAACACCCTTGGTCACCAAGTAAACCCAAACCCGTTCCCATTTGTTCTCACTAGGCCCAGAAAGTAGTTAAAGTTTGTGTCCTTTAGTTTGTCTTCTAGAATAATCCATGTACTACTATAAATAGGACCCTTAGGGCATTGTAAATAGGTACATTTGATTGATATAAACTTGAGTTTTACTCATTTTTTTAAGTCTTTCAATCTAAGATTGTAAGTTCTTAGTTGGTTCTGTGTGAGCCAAACCCCTTGGTGTAAGTTGAAGCTAGGACTCTGTGACCTAGTTAAACCCAAGCTAAGGTTTCTCTTTGGTGTAGGTCTTGGACAGGACAGTGTGACCTAATCAAAACCCAAGCTCGAGGAACCCCCTTAGCGGTAAGTGAACGTTGGAACTGTGTGGACTAACCTAGCCTAAGTTTCAGGTTACTAAAAGGGCTCCCGATCACCCTCACTTGGCGAGTTCACAGGCATTGCACTTAGAAAACCCCTGTCTTGACCTTGTGGAATTGGTCACCTTATACTTGGTATCGAATCAGGCAGTAAAACCCCCGTGTATCTATCCTTGGGCTCATCGATCGTACTTCACTACAACCACAACAACCAAACACTTAACCCAAACCGTACCAATCAACACTTGTGTGCTAGAACTTGCACCTCATATTTCGTGTTCATTCCTTATCCAAACCATTTAATTCTTTCTGCCATCACATGCCACAAGACTCCATAAATATCCCCACCACATGTCTACAGCCGAAACCCCCCAAAAAGACCCGTCCAATACCGACAACATCAAACAGTCCGCATAACACACCTTGCCGATGACCTCACTGTTTCAGTTCTGTTCTGTCACCTTGCCACCACAAAACCACCAAGTCCCGATCATCACCCTGACCCTCAACCCACCCGTGACTACCACACAAAAAGCCTCAGTCCGTTTCCAAGCACAATTACCCAAAACAGCCACCAAACCCCACCCTGCCCGGCGAAATCGAGAACCGAGAACCCCATCTTTAGCATCCAATTTTGGGTCAACCCAAATATTACCCACACCTGAACCACTTACCAAGCATCACCCCTCATTACTTGCATCAGATTGGTATCAGAGCAAGTCGCTCCCATTTCATGCCATGACTCGATGGCCAACACAAAAATCTCACTTACGAACAAAGAACTTCGGAAACTCATTAGTGACTTTTTTTCCGAACATGTTCCAATCTTAAAAAGAGATGTTGATCTCCCAACATTTGATGGAGATATGAACTCAAAAGAGTTCCTTAAATGGTTAAACACCATTGAGGGATTTTTCAAGTACCGGTAATATGACGATCATGAGTGCTTCAAGGTTGCCAAATCGTGGCTCAAATCATTTTCTTCCGATTGGTACAAAAACGTAAGAACCAATCGAAAAAGAAGTGGCAAAGCCAATATTGACTCTTGGAGGAAATTAAATAAGCACATGAATAAGAACTTTTTTTCGAGAGAGTATGAACAAAGTCTATACTTCCGACTCCCCACACGTCGCCAGGAAAAAGTTGAAGTGGTGTTCTGCCGCACCTTTGGAGGCGTGGTTGAGAAACCACAAAGGAGAAGTTCCCCAAAGCCTTACGTAAGACCCACCAATGTTAAGAAAATGGGCAGCACCTTTTTTATCAACCCCTTGTATGGTCACAAAGTTGAAGAGAAAGATCAATAGGTAGAAGAGGGTATAACTTCTTTTACTAATCTATTATATGACCAAGGGGTTGTAGAAGGAGACACGAAGAAGGTAGAGGTCACCACATGGATAAACAAAAGGAGAAAAAGGTGTTTCCAATGTTGAGAATCGGGACACTTTGGCAAAGAATGTCCTAACTCCCGAGTAGTGACAAATGAAGATGGTGCGAAGTCCTTGGAGGAATCCGAAGCCGAAGAAAGTTCCAAGACCCCCTTACTTGATGCACAAAAGATAGAGGAAGAATTTAAGAAAGGGAGTTATATAGATGATGATTCGGAGGAACTCTTGGAGGAATCGAAAGACGTATGTGTGAATGGCTATGCATCCGGAACACTATCGATGGAAGATGGTGGACTTGCTCTTGATTTATTTTCAAGTAGTTCATTGTCTACTCACCAAGGCTATGGATGACAAGGGCAAGAATTGTTAGGTGAAGCATTTAATCGAAAACACCTTAGCCCCTACGCGGTACCTATCTTATTGGTGCCAAAGAAAAAATGAAGTTTGGCACATAAGTATTGGCCACCAAGCAGTCTACAACATCACCATGATGTCCAAATTTCGTATGCTAAGAATGGATGATTGTTTGGGTGGATTGAGTGGAGCCAAGGTGTTCTCCAAGTTGTTAAAATCAAAGAGTGGCTGCCATCTATTATGGACCTGAGAGGGAGTTGGAACAAAAATTGGCTCCCAAGATCAAGGGTGGATGGTGCGAATGATTTGTGGCGCAACTTGGGTTTGGTAACGTTCCAAGATTCTTCACGAGGTTCATGCATAAGTTACTCAAGGACCACATAGTTCCATCCAAAGGTATTCTTGTGAAATCTCCCAAGGTGTTAACTTCTCGAAGTTGGGCTGAGCCTATGGGTATAATTGCAGCAAATAGTTTTCTTGGTCCGGCTTCTTATTCTCATAATGTGATACGGGATTTGTAAGCTTGCTGCTCCTATAACCGAACTAATGAGAAGGGATGAGTGTGAATGGCTCCAAGGAACAACAAGAGTCTTTGAGACCTTGAAGGAAAAAAAATTGTGAAGCCTTGGTTCCAACCATGCCAAGCCGTGAAAAGACATGGGAAGTCAAACATGAAACTAAAGTAGGTGCCATCTTTTACTCTAGCACAACATTGACTAGTGCACCATGCAATTATTCTACCTGTGGCAAGGCATTATATTTTATGGGATTCGTGGCACAATATGAGCATCATTTTAAGCCAAAACCGATTGACTTGTATTCGGATCCCTATTTGGTAAGTTTCGAGAAATGCGCCCACAAGATAAAACTTATGGACAATCTAATGGTGGAAGTATTAGATCAACACTTGTTGAAAACTTATTACCACAATTAGATGACACAAATTTGAGGGCAAATTCTTTCAAAGAAGGGGAGATTGATGAAAGAAAGCCCACGGACTTAAACTCTCAACCCAAGTCGAGAGGGGCTTTACTAAGAGTGCCAATGATGACCCATCAATCTACACTAATATGCCTGAAATGGCATGAAAAATAGAATGGAGTTGGAGTTGTCACGTGAAGATCAAAGAAGCTTGTTTATTTCATCTTTATATGTAGGTCTTGGCCGAAGACCATGTTGTTTCCTTTTAGCTTGTCTTTATTTCTTAGCTTAGCTTTTAGCTCACAGATCAGGACATAGTATGCATGTAATAACTACTTTAGGACACAATTAATAGGCCATGTAAAGGGTGACAAGGCCGAGAGTCTTCCAATAATGTGACTAAGCCAAAAGTTCTTCCAAAGGGATGACTGGGCTGTGAGTTGGAGGACAAAGTGGAAAGGACAAGAAACATCTAGAAGATGGGGGTTTCAAGGAAGAATTTATGAACTAACAAGTTCATGAATTGACTATATTGAAGACTTCAAGGTCGGCCAAAGGAAGAGGAAGAGTTGGCCGAAATGGTTCATGAAACAAGTGCATGGAATGGAAGCTTCTAAACACATTCCAAGAAAATGAGATTGTTGGAAGAATCAAGTTCATGCATTCTTCCACTTAGAGTCCACAAGGGGAGTGTTAAAGATTCATCCTTTGTCCCCAAGAAAATCCAATACCTTTCCAATTAGTTTGGTCGAAACACCCTTGGTCACCAAGTAAACCCAAACCCGTTCCCATTTGTTCTCACTAGGCCGAGAAAGTAGTTTGAGTTTATGTCCTTTAGTTTGTCTTCTAGAATAATCCATGTACTACTATAATTAGGAGCCTTAGGGCATTGTAAATAGGCAAAGTTGATTGAGATATAAACTGAACGGACACATGAAAAACTGGGTGGTAGAGCCAACTCATATGCCACCTCTCCAACCCTCTAAAGAATTTTAAAAGGTCTGATATACCCCAGACTCAACTTTCCTCTCTTGTTGAATCTCATCACACCCTTCATGGGAGAGTCCTTCAGTAGAACCCTATCATCAACCATAAACTCCATATCCCGGACCTTCCAGTCCGCATACTCCTTCTGCCTACTCTGCGCTGCCAGAAGCTTGTCCTAAATCACCTTCACCTTCTCTAAGGAATCCCTTAGCAAATCAGTACCCCAAGGCTGAACCTCGAACGTATCAAACCACTCAATCGGAGAACGACATCTCCTACCATACAAAGCCTCGAATTGCGCCATATAAATGCTGGAGTGATAACTGTTATTGTATGCAAACTCTGCCAAAGGTAAGAACTGGTCCCAATGACCACTAAAATCAATTACGCATGCTCATAACATATCCTCCAAAACCTGAATGGTCCGCTCGGAGTGACCGTCTATTTGAGGGTGAAAAGTTGTACTAAGATCCAAGTGAGTACCCAACTCCTTTTGCAAAGTTCGCCAGAAATGAGAAGTAAACTGAGTACCCCGGTCTGAGATGATAGAAATAGGAACCCCATAAAGATAAAGAATCTCCCTGATGTAGATCTT
Source organism: Anisodus acutangulus (assembly GCA_029783415.1). Taxonomy (NCBI): domain Eukaryota; kingdom Viridiplantae; phylum Streptophyta; class Magnoliopsida; order Solanales; family Solanaceae; genus Anisodus; species Anisodus acutangulus. The sequence continues at coordinate 20,007,873 of CM056511.1, read as the reverse complement.
AGCCAACTTCTCCGAATTGTAACACGTCTGGACCATAATGAAATATACGGAGTTGGTCAACCTATCAACAATGACCCAAATATCATCAAACTTTCCCAAAGTCTTGGGCAATACCACAACAAAATCCATGGCAATACGCAACACCACAAAAAAATCCATGGCAATACGCTCCCACATCCACTCTGGAATGGGCATCATCTAAGACAAACCACTGGGTCATTGTTGCTCATACCTGACCTGCTGACAATTCTGACACCGAGACATAAACTAAACAATGTCTCTCTTCATCCAACCCCACCAATAGTGCTGCTTCAAGTAATGATACATCTTTATAGCACCTAGATGAATCAAATACCTAGAGCTATGGGCCTCCTTCGTAATTAATCTTGTCAAATCATCAATACGAGGAACACACATTCTCCCTTTGATCCTCAGAACTCTCTCACCATCAATCACAGCCTCACTGGCTTCACTACCCATCACCTTATCTCTGATTTTGCACAACTTCTCATCATCATACTGGTAGGTCCTAATCTCCTCTAAGAGAGATGACCTCACCTCAACATAAGCCAAAATCCTACCCGAATTCAAAATATCAAGCCTCACGAAATGGTTGGCTAAGGACTGACCAAGCTCCCCATACTAATTACCTTTCAGCTCAAGGCATCTGCCACTACATTGGCCTTTCCTGAATGGTATAAAATAGTCATATCATAGTCCTTAAGCAATTCCATCCACTAACACTGTCTATAATTCTAATCTCTCTGATTGAACACATGTTGAAGGTTGCAGTGATCAGTATACACCTCACAATGAACTCCATAAAGATATTGCATCTAAATCGTTAAAGCAAAAACAACAGTAGCCAACTCTAAGTCATGAATAGGGTAATTCTTCTCGTGCACCTTCAACTACCTAAATGCATACGTTATAACCTTATCCTCCTACATCAACACATAATCCAACCCAATCCTTGAAGCATCACAATATACGGTAAAGTCATTTCGTTCCACTAGAAAGGCCAATATTGGAGTTGTGGTCAAAAGTGACTTGAAGCTTTTGGAAGCTCTCCTCACACTCGTTAGACCACTGGATTGGAACCTCCTTCTGAGTCAACCACGTCAAATGAGAGGTAATAGAAGAAAATCCCTTGATGAACTGGCGATAGTAGCTAGCGAGACCCACAAAGCTCTGAATCTCTGTCACTGAAGTATGCTTAGGCCAGTCCCTGACTGCCTCTATCTTTTTTGCATTAACTATAATCCCATCTTTGGACACCACGTGTCCCAATATTGCTACTTAACTAAGCCAAAACTCACTTTGAGAACTTAGCATATAAATTCTTCTATTTCAGCAAACCAATAACCACTCTCAAATGTTGCTCGCGGTCCTCCTTACTTTTCGAATAGACAAAAATATCATAAATAAACACAATCATAAAAGAATCCAAGTACGGCTTGAATATCCCATTCATCAAGTCCATGAAAGCTGCAGGCGTATAACTAAGCCCAAAGGACATCAATAAAAACTCGTAATGACTATACCCAGTCTTGAAAGCCATCTTGGGAACATCCTCAGCCCAAATCTTCAACTAGTGATACCCATACCTTAAATCGATCTTCGAATACACAGATGCACCCTGAAGCTGGTCGAATAGGTCATCAATATAAGGGATTGGATACTTATTCCTGATGGTGACCTTGTTCAAATGTCCATAATCAATTCACATACGCATGGTGCCATCTTTCTTCTTCACGAACAACACATGAGCACCCCATGAAGACACACTCGGTTGAATTAAACCCTTACTCAACAAATCCTGAAGCTTCTCTTTCAACTCTCTCAGCTCTGCTGGAGCTATACGGTATGAAGGAATAGAAATGGGTCAAGTACTCATTCGAGATTAATAAAAAAGTCAATATCTCTGTCTGGCAGCATAATTGATAAGTCTGTCGAAAAGACCTTGGTAAACTCACTCACAACCGGAACTGACCCAAGGGAAGGAGTCTTCGCACTCATATCCCGAATATGAGCAAGGTACACCAGACAATCCTTGTTTACTAACTTCTTAGCCTGAATGAAAGAAATGATCTTCTTAGGAGTGAGGCTGGGAGCGCTCTTCAACTCTAACCTTAGAATACCAAGCATAGCTAGAGTGATTGTCTTGGCATGACAGTCCAGAATCACATAGTACGGTGATAGCCAGTTCATCCCCAGAATAATATCAAAATCAACCATGTCTAAAATGACCAAGTCTACCTAGGTATCGTACCCCATAAAGGTAACCATATAAAGTCAATAAACTCTATCTACAATCACAAAATTACCAACTGGTGTAGACACACGAATAAGGACCTCAAGCATATCACACCACATATCTAAATCAGTAGAAAAGTAAGCAGACACATAAGAGAACATATACAATGGGTCAAATAGCATTGAAGTAGACAGATGACATACTGAGATGATACCTGTGATAACCGCTTCTCATGCCTCAGCCTCCAACCAACCAGGAAAGGAATAACAATAAGTGTTTCCTCCATCGGACTGAGCACCCTGGTAGTCGCCTCGAGCTGAACAAGTTCCATCTCTACTCATTTGAGAACCACCACGACTAGTCTAATGGCCATCATGGCCTAACTACGAACCCCCTCTATTAGACTATTCGCTACCCCTAGATGGCTGTGTTGGGGTCCTAGGTGCACGGGATCCATCTGATACAAGTTTGGGACACTTTCTCCTGAAATGCCCTATCTTTCCACAATTGTGACGTCTTGGCCGTTGCGGGCTGTTAAATTAAGATAGAAGATCCGGAGTGACCACCATGGTTAAATTACCGAGACTGAGAACCTCTATAAGTCTGGCCTCTACTATAACCGCTCTGCCCTACAGAAACGCCATCTTAAATCTAGAGGGCTGCCTGAATTGGTCTACTGGACTGCAAATGCTGAACCCTGGCATGCTGCACATATCTATGAGAATTAGACCCACTGTAATGTCCATATCATCTCACCCTCTTGTCAGGCTTCTGTTTGGGAAGCTTTCCCCTCACAGACTCAACCATTATTGCATGCTTAGCCACTGACTCGAAAGAAGTCCTGGACTCCACCAATTGTAATGTAGCCAACTGATGGGGAATACTCAGCCCTCTCATAAAGCATCTAACTCTCTCTGCCTATGTATGTTGCAACGTCGCTGCATAGCACAACAAGGCGCGGAAGCGAGTCACATAATCAGCAACTATCGAACCCCTCTACTCTAACCTGTGGAACTTATCATAATTTCTCAAACGCAAGCTAATGGGCACATACTTCTCTAGGAAGATCAGATAAAACCTGACCTAATACAGTAGAGGCGACCCCGCCGGTTGACAATCAACATAAGCCATCCATCATTGCTTTGCATCGTCTATAAGCTGAAGAGAAAAAAAATAAACTTCATGTGACTCGATGATACCTAAAGTATGTAGCTATTCATGGCTGCACACAATAAACTCATATGCATCCTCCTTGGGCAGACCATAGAATACGGGAGGCTTCATGTTAGAAAAGTGCTCCCATATCTTCCACTCGACGCGGGTCATAGTAGTCCTACAATCGGCCAGGGACAAAACTTGAGTGTCGGTACATCATCAATATGGGGCACTGACATAGCAATTGGCTGAACCCCTGGAATACAAAACTTGAGAGTCTATCCCTCAACCACTCAGGTGTGTGACCTACCCGAAGTAGTCACATGCACGCCCACTTGGGCAAAACTATTGAGCACTCTCAACAACCTAACCAAAGTGCCCTGAAGAACCGGAGTAGCTATAAATCCGGGTTGATTTTGGGCTGGCCCCATCTCATCATCCTGCTCATCCTGGGGCTCAGTATATGACTCAGCGAAAACTGATCTAGCACGAGCCAGATCGTCTCTCTGTGCTCCACCTCGAGCCAGTGCATCTCCTTGGGCTCTACCTCGGCTCTGAACACATCCTCTACCTTGACCGTGCTCTGTAGGTGCAAGAACGGGTGCCTCCTTTCTCTCTACATGGCACGAGTCCTCACAATCTGTGAGAGAATATGATAGAAGGGTCATATACCAATTTGATAAATATTATCACAAAAGGAATGAATAAAGTGAAGTTTCTTAAATAAATATCCCAAAGCCTCTTGAATATAAGTACGAACGTCTCCACACCGATCCATAAGATTCTACTAGACATTGCTATTGTATTTAAGACCATTTAACCTAAAGCCCTGATACAAACATTATTACGACCCCTTTTAAAGAATCGTGGTGGCACCTACATTGTTCCTATAGGTAGGCGAACCACTCCTAATTAACCAACACAAATGTAAATAAGAAATACAGAATTAACAAAATACTTAATAAATTTATCTATCATAATAAAAAAGCAGAAATAAGTCTGAAATCAACATTACAACCTCCACAAATCAGGTTAATAATACAAGAGCTCTAAATGTCAAATACATAATCCATATGAAATGAAACATAATATAATCATCTGAACATGTCTCTCGAATACAATAAAATATAAGAGTAAGACAGGAGCATCTAAGGGCATATCGGAAGGTAGTATCCTCACCCTGAATACTGGTATTCAACCGGCTCAAACTTAAACTTGAGGTCCTAAACCGGAGGAAGGTGATGTATCTGCATCTAAAAAGAATGCAACAAGTGTATCATGAGTACACAATGTATCCCTGTAGGCATCATAGGCTGCCAACGATAGAAGATATGTAACATTGATAAATATCAAGTTGACTCTCAAATAATCCTATACTAAACAGTTTGATAGATCATAGAAATCATGTTTTCCACATAATGGTTCACTAAATCAAGTAAGTAACCTCATTCGCAAGGAGTTCAACAACCAATAATCCAAGTACCAAGTGATCAAATAACAAAGTCATCCAAGTTTCATATAACCATTTCCACCACTTTATCAATCAACAGGTAATCAATGCATTGATAAATGTATGATATGAATGCAATGCATATGCCAAGTACCTTTCATCTCCAGTAAAATGTATGATATGAATGCAATGCATATGACAAGTACCTCTCCTCTCGAGTATACATGCGTTCAAATTTTATGAATTGTACACCCATGGGGGACCTGCGAAATCCATATACCCATCCAAAATTTATCAATGGACCCAAATCTTGGCTGTAATAATATCTGTTGCAGGCATAAAACCCGCTCCACCACGTATCATCATCATCTCCGTGTTTCCAACCATCCCATAAAGTATTCTTACCTTTCTGGTCTCTTGGACCCATATCATTTTCATACCACTCTCATTTCAATATCATCAGAACTATGAGTTTATGAATGAAAATAACAACACAAGAAATGTAATAAGGATGTATGAGATGCAACCAAGTATAAGAAATGAATATCACATGCTTTCAGAGAATCGATAACACGTAATTTACGTAAATTTAGGATATCGTATTGAAATCAATGTGACAAATAAACACAACAATATAAACAATGGTGACGAGCCCACACAATGACGACAAGCCCAAACAATCAGCAGTTAGAATTAGCTTAAGGCAAATTCCCCAAATCACCCATCATCAAAGTTCAACACCGAGATCTACCCAAGAATTCATCACAACCTCTAAGGTGGGACCCCCAAACATGCCCAACACCCCTCAACCTTTATAACTACTACGTACTTCTATAGAAGTCTACAAAATACAAATCGTAGCCTAACTAAAAAACGAACATGAGTCACGAACAATCAGCCCTCAACACTTGCCTTTCCCTTTCGGAGCGCCTCATAGTAATCGTAGTCTAACATACATAGACTCTACGTTAATAATAAGCTAATATACATACAATGACCTAATCCTTAAGCGTACCAAAAGATACCTAATACCAACCCCGGGCGCACGATGCCAAAATCCGAATTTTATTACTCAAAAAGCATACTCATATACTAAATAGTCACATCCTTAAGTTAGTTTGAAATCTAAGTCCAATTGGATCCTTAGTTGCAGGATTTAAGAAAAGCTCCAATTCCAAACCGTAGAATTTCCCCCAAATTGAAAAGGTTTTTTTTATCAAATTAAATACTACAACATGATCATCTACCATTACACAATACTCATTCACAATATCAAGATCATCTAATTAATATTACACCCTCAAATCAAAGATTTAACTCTCTTATTCTACCATGAGAACGCTAGAACTTGTCTCCCCCAAAAAGAGTCTAAACTAGGATTAGGAACCTCAAAATGTGAAACAATATCATTAAGGGTGAAAAATTTACCTCCAAGAAAATACAAGTCTCAAACTTCAAGAAATCCCTCTCTCATAGGGTTCTAATCCCGAGATATGATATTTTGGGAAAGTGAATCGATTTAGGGAATTTAAGAAACTGTTTGAAAAAATGATTTGACATTGGCAGAATCGATCATGCAGGTTCGGCCTCGCCACAGTAGAAAAAGTTCACTGAGGCGGAAACACTAGGCTTCCCGCATAGGCGCTAGTGCGAGAAAATCACTGCAGATGCGCCATCACCTCTGCGAGGAAGTCTCCGCAGGGGAGAAACATCATGATTTTACAAGTCCCGCATCTGTGAGCTAACCTCAGCAGAGGCAGGCATGCAGAAGAGGCCAACTAGCCACTGGTGTTGCACACCATAACCAACAACTAGAGAACTTATCAAACCTTCCATGAAACACCCGAAATGCTCTGAGACCCCCCGGACACAAACAAACATTCTACCCTAAGGTAAATAGTGCTACAAACGCACTCGCGCCTTCGGATTTACCATATAATCGAGCTAAGGTATAGTTTTCTAAAAAATCGCCTAAATAACAAAATAGTAACATTTCACGAATAAAGTCACAAAGTACATCTGAATGCCTCGGGAAGCTAATAAATGACTTGATTAAGTCACAAATGACCCTTCGGAACGACTAGAAGTGACGAAACCCGAAAACAAAACCATATACTCGAAAGTCAACATTGAGTCAAACTAATCAACTCTAAAGCTTCTATTTTGGATTTTTCTTCTGAAACTCACATAATGAACCTTGGGATCAATGTTACCCATCCCCGCACATCAAAAACCCCACATAGAGTCTACGGAAAGTATAAAATAGTCAGATAAGGGTTTTTAGCTAAAATGATCGGACGGGTCGTTACAAAGTCTATATTAGTTTCACAAATTCAAGTTTCTACACATCAATACTACTATAAAATCGTAAATTAAAGGAAAACTAACCTAAATAGAAATGTATTAAAATGAACCTACAAATTTAAAGATAACAATAAAATTTCAAAAAATTTAAAAACACTGAGTTGAGGAACTTACTTCACTAATTTAGGAGAGAGAAGGCAGGCGGGGGTGGGGGTCAGAGCGGTCGGCGATGGGTCGCAGTGGGGCCAATGTTAGGTGGGGCCGACGGGCTGGTGAGGGGTGGGTCGGTGAGCTGATGGGGGTGGGGGAATTGGGAAAATTAATTTGGGAAATGAAAGAATGATGGGGAAGACCCACTGGTCTCTAATTTAATTAAAAAACCGACACACACCATCGGTTTTCACCATCCTTTAACTGTGTTTGACCCAATTTTAAAAACATTAATTAAATAAAACCAAATAAAACAGACGGACTCCGTCAGTTTTATTAAAAAAATTATTTTATTAAAAATTTAAAAAGTAAAAAATTTAAAAAACATTTATAATTATTTAATTATGAACCGACGGAGTCCATCAATTTTAATTATTTAATTGTTTTTAATTAAACTGAGGGCTATGCAGTTTAGTTTGGCGGAATCTTTGGCCCAAAATAAACCGACGTAGTCTGTCGATTTTAATTTAAAAAATAAAAATTATTAAAACCGACGGACTGCGTCAGTTTTCCGTCAGTTTATTTTTCCAACGCAGTCCGTTGATTTTTTCTACGTCGATTTTTAGCAGTTTTTTGGTAGTGCATAAACAAGTACTAAAATATAAACATAATCAAATGAAACATGGTCAAGTGAATACGTCAAGAGGCCAAGGAATACTCTAAGAAACCATGTGATACATCTTACTATGTGGATAACATTCTGAACATTCTTTCGATTCTTTCTTATAATATGTTTGAGTTGCTATGTGGAGCAATGTTCTGAGATTATTCACTCTAACACTTAGGATCATTGTTCATTACGTTTCTTCTTTACTTTCTTTAGAAAAAGTGAACCATATATGTAATGTGAGAAATACAACATACGATATGAACACAACCATGTACATCTGAAATACCATGAGGTGGCACCTATGTGTTTCATTGACCATCGATAGGACTCACCTTTACTTGGCCTGAACTATGTGTTTCATCATCAGAACGTCCATAGTCAACCTTTATTAGGCACCTATGCATTTCATAGTCCGTCCAATAGTGCATGTAATATTTGAGCAACTGTGCGCTTATGTGTTTCATAGTTTGTCCACAGGGCATGCAACATATGAATAATTATGCACTTATCCCTTTCGTAGTTCGTCCATAGGGCGTGATACATGAATGTACAATATGCAGTATGCAATGCAAGTGACCATGCTCGTACAACATACATATAAACGTAAACCATTAACATTCTCAAAATCTTTATTCATTAGCTTATAGAAGTGATTTACATGCATGTTCGCAATTATTCAATGTTTGGAACTCATATAGAGGAAGGGACATATGACTAGACCTCATGTCGATGGCTACGATATGGCCATCTTAAAGAACATTCTACAACCCAATAATGACAACCTGGGTACTATCAGCATGGTTCATCTTAAGTTGAGGACTATATGTCCATGACAATTACCTAATGTCGTCGATATGATTTACCTTAAGTGACGATCTAGAATCCATTAACGTGACTCTAAAACTCATCCATCTAATTAAGCCTCATTAAAATATAAAGTCTGTCTACGAACCCTTGAAGCTATTAATATGTTTGACCTTATATCTTAAACTATAACCAGCCAACACCACCTTGAAACTAGCCATATTGTTCATCTTAAATAACATTTCATCATCTGCTAATGATTTTTAGAAGATATCATCATAAGCCACCCTTTATGTCCCGATCACGCCCATATAAAGGTTATCAATATCATTTATCTTAAACAAAGATCTATAATCCCTTCAACTGTATCCTTAGATTCTCTCGTCATCTCTTATCTTAAGCAAGATCTATGACCCTTTAATAATGTTCTTGAAGCTCGACTATGGAAGGAACAACTGTGTACGAGTAGTAGTCTTCCCCTTTCTGATTCTGGGGACTCTTAGAGGGAGAACACATGTGACTCGACTTCATATCATGGGTTACAATAAGAAAATATACACTTACACTTCTATGATTCTTATTTGGCACTTTTGAACTTATACACTAATCTCTCTGATATATCGCAGTCTCAGGAAGATCTACACATATGTATGACAACATGACTTGTCCTAAAAGGATTCTCTATGATCCAATAGAAACAACCTAGATATCATCACCACAATTCACCTTACTTTACGCTCTACACCCCGTAATGGTTACTTAGACATTAGACATATATTCACTAATGTAATGTTCTATAGCCCCAAACCGATAGCCCATAAATCATTAATGTTCTTTACTTTATCAATAGATCTGTAACTTCTTTACTATCACCTAAGAACCATCATACAATTCAACCTTCTTTATTTAACTGGTGTCTAAGCTTAAGATCATTACATAAATCTAAGCCCGTAAGGTTTATAAGGCTTACAATATCTCCGTATGTTAAGCCGATGTAAGGTATCTCACCATCGAATTTGTGTCGAATGGTGGTTCAGACCTTTTCTGCAAAAAGCGGGGGTAGACCGCTAATGAATTTTTCTTTTATAGTAATCATGGTTACAATCTTCTATGATCATTAATTTGTTCAGGAAGATGTCTTTATACCACCTAAAGTCGTGGAGTTTAGGGCAAGTTAGATTGCTAAGGATTTCTAGACTTTTTTCTTGAAATAATTTGGGTTCTCCTATGAAGTGTTTAGCAATGCTATAGATGAGGGTATCAGTAGCGTCGTCTGCCATTTTTTTTTTCTATAGAGTCATCTATTTTGACTATTTCCTGAACCGAGGTGGCACCCATTATGCCCTGCCTAAGTTCTTTAGTGAGATAATTATCCCACCAATTCTTTAACATACCAGTAAATCCTGCAACTATCATGATAGCACATTGCTTGTCATTGTTGCTTTTTATCTTAAGGGTTGTAATGGCTATACCCATTTCATGAAGCTTACTGTAAATATGACCTTCAGCTAGGCCATCGATATTCCATTCTAAGATTTCTGATCCCGAGTGCGAAGTATGAGATAAAAACTCATTTTCTTCGTACTGCATATCGGGAAAAGTAGCCCGAGGGTAGAAATTCTTTCTATTGGTGTAGCGGGATAGCTTGTTTATATCAAATCCTTGGTCAGTGATAGTCTTAATGGCTAATCCTTTGCCAGTGAGACTCTGTTGTAATCTAAGGTTTATCTTGTCTAAAACTTTATCACTTATGTCGATGGGATCGACGAGACTGGGATAATTACTAGCTGAAAACTCAGGTATTTTAAATATAGGGTTAGAGGTCCTTGTTTCTTTGGAGGGACCCATTCTATCTTTAAAGATTTCTTTGCTACTGGTTTGGTTGAGTTGGGTGGAAACTACGTGTAGTAGTTGATTGGTATAATTGTTCTGTTGGATAAGTTTGTTTACGTCGTTGTTGGTGGGGTTACCAGTAGGGTCTTTTATGTCTCTTTTAAAAGGAGCGGCTTCTATTACTTCTCCTTTTATGGGAATACTTATTTTCTCTAATGGAGGAGTTACTGAGTCAATAGTTCTGGTACGCGTGTACCACTTATTTACTAAAGTACTTAATGACTCAGGTTCGTTGCCTAATTGACCTGTGACCTGGAACCACCTAAAGAATTCAATGTTACATCTTAATCTTTTCATATCCGTAATCCAAGATTGTCTAAAGGATAACCTTTGATCTTCTGTATAAGTGTCAACGTACCACTTTCTTTTAATGGCGTGTTTTGGGCTTAGCCATAAATTATCAAGGAGTTTAAAATCAACTTTGAATTTATTATCCTTTTTAATCATACCTAGTGACCCTTCGGCTGGACCTCGTAGATCGCTAGGGGTTGGGTTGCTAGCCCTTGCTACTGACTCATAGTGGACTTTAGGAATACTTTTAGAAAAATCTACTCCTTTTATTTATCTTTCTATTTCCTGAAGTAAAACTTCTTCGTCGAAGTCATCTGTTTCCTCCTCCCGGCTTTTTGAGGAAGATGGTCTACTAGTAGAGTATCTTCTTGAAGAAGTCTCTGTGCTAGATTTGAGAAATTTTAGATTAATTGACCCATCTGGGTACTGAACAACGTTTTTAATTTTTGAACTCTCTGGTTCTAATTTTGGTTGGGCGATAGCATCGAAGTGCCATTCATCTTTTGATAAAATTTCATCCCAGTGAAGCATTCTGGGAACAAATATATTGCTATACTCTTGATTTGCTTCCATGAGCATAGTAACTCCTTTGTTGCTCATTATTTTGGCCTTAGGGGCCAAGATAGTTTTCATTAATCTGTAATATACCCTATAAATAATAGCAATCTCTTTGGTATTAATTTTTCTGTTCATATTTTTGGTTTTGATATTTAGCGTCAGAGTATCCATTATATTCTGATCGTTGATATCTACCAAAAAATTGGGGTAACAATTAAAGTATACTGGACCTCTGGCCAGATTACTCTGTAAGACTCTTAACAGGGAATCTTCAAAGTTTAACAGTCTGACGTCTCTTAACAAGAGGCAAATAGGCGTGTCTAAATCTAAACGATATAAAGGTTTGACCGCTACCTGAACCAGGCCTATGTGGAGAAAGTTATAATCTTTTTTTATAACTACTAATATCTTGAGTTGATAATAGCCTAACAATCTCTTTAGAGTTATTAATGGCTATAGTGGACTCACAGGTTTTAATATTATAATTTTTGACAAAATCGAACCTTCCGGTTTCGTAGATGGTTTTAAACGGTTCTTTGGGAATATCCCAATTCTGTATATCTCTTTCTACCTTAGCTATCTTCGTAGTTGAAGTAGAGAGGTTTTCACTGTTTAAAATACTGTGCTTTTCAAAACTATTCATTTTTAATATTGGGCGGAATAGTGTTGAAGCAACCATTCAGAGTTTTCCAAGATATTTTCTTGAACTCTTATGAGGTGGCCTAACTGACCAATCCTGGTATAACAAGAAATCATTTTCTGAATTACTACTTGCCTAAATATGGTTCGTCGGTGAAGAGTTAATTCTTCAGAGGGTCTTAAAGATTTATAGTATGCTAGTTCTAAGCGAGTTTCTTTTAAATCTTTAATTAGTTTATTTCTATCTTTTATACAATCTATTCTGATACGGTTAGCTCTTCTGATCCTATCGAAAGAAGGATGTGTACGCATATTTAGGATGGCTAAGAAAACTTTTGTTTTTTTTCAATGAGAGGGGCTACTATCCTTAGAGCTATTGTTCTATCGGTCGGGAGACTATTGATTCTTTGCACTGTTACGAACTTTATCTTGATCTTCGCGACTGTCTTTAGTTCTAATTTGTTAATTCTTTAGTATATAGTAATAGGTAGTTATCTCTTTCTCTAAGTAATCTTGGCGACGGGATCACCAAACCGGGTCCGGCTCACACCTGGAGCTAATCCAATGGTACATTCAGGCTAGCCAACGTCTGATTCGGGTATTATTCGGATACCTCAACTATGTGAAAGAGCCTAACAACCTTATACTAATATCTCAAGAACACAAATGAAGAACTGAAGATAATAACAAGGTAAAGATAAAGGTGAACAATAACCAAGAATCAAACAGTCAAGACCTCTAGACAATCATGCTCCAAGGTAGTAGTATGAGTTTAGCTACTCATGCTGACAAACAACATGGCTCTGATACCATAAAGAGGATCGGGGGTATTATCTTGAAAATAATACTTAAAGCAGTAATAAAAGCTTGAAGAACTTTAAAATACTTACAAATTTATTTGACTGAAAATGAAAGCATAGATGCAGGATACATGAGGGTTAGGCAGAGAAAATCTGTTTGGGGATAAATTTTCGGATGCCCTTGGGATTACAACTTGAGAGCCTTATATAGGCCTCGGGGAAGTATATCTACTTTACAAATGGATGACTAAGACTAAACGGCTCTTCAGATTGTCTTTTGCTTTCTTGAAGGGTCATTTGTCTTTTACTATTCATGGGGGGCCCTTGCCTTTTCCTTTTCCGAAGGGTCACCTGCTTTTGGAGATTCCTGCTGCTTTATGTCTTTTTCTGCTTTATGTCTTTCTGCTTTATGTCAAGAAATATGACTGAGCGATTCCTCTTGGGGCCAGCATGTCGCCATTATCTGGTTCGCCGGTGCTGGAGGAAGCTGTGTCAATTAATTCCATTATCTGGCTGGGATCTTCATTATTTTCCAATTTGGATAAGGCTTCTAGGAGCCTTCTTTTTACTTCTGCTTTGGAGACTGAAGTTTCTCCGGAAGAAACTGGACTTTTCTTTTTCACATCTTCTTTTACTTTAGGACTCCAACCTTTAATTTTGATGATTTTGATGGTTTTGCTGAGATAACAGATCCTATTCATTTCTTGAATATCAAAAGACCAATTTAAAATATATGATACTCGTTTGTTTATAAAAAATTTGCATAATTTAATATGCTCTGGTAGAGTTGAAATTTGCTGCTCCTCTAAGAAGCCCGCATACCTGTTCTGAAAGCTCGGGGCTATCACCTGTAAATTTCCTCCAAATATGTTCCACCATTCGTAGAACTATCTGGGGATGATTTTCTCTTTTAATCCTTCTGAATATTTGATAAACCAAGTATGGGTATTTGGTCTGACATATAAGAAATTAAACCACGCATCCCTGTAATCATACCAGTTATATGTTTGGGGTTTGTGGCTCTTTGATAACGGTATTGGGGTGTGTAGATGATCTACATACCAGTTAAATGGGCTCAATATCCTTTTTATCGTAAATTTAGAATATTCTATAGCTTTTGGGTTATTTTTGAAATAGTTGTGTTCGACTTCTATTGAGTCGGTATCTGTGAGGATAAACTCGTAATATTTCCTAGTTTTAATAGGATCTTGGGTATATATGTACTGGTAGTTGGTGTAACAGGGTTTTAGTAGATCCTGTACTCTGAAATTTTCATACTGTTTATCTAGTGCCATTATTGGCAGGGCCTGTGATACAATGAATTCCCACTTTGGAGGATGGGTGTTGCTGCTTGCTGATGGTGTCTCTTGTTTAACAGGAGTTACTGGTTTAACTGCTCCTGAGTAGGATTCTAGAGACTTCATTTCATAATTATCCCTGGTTTGCCTCTCTGATGGAGATGCTTTAAATGGTAGTGCATGTGTTTTACCTGTGGTTAGCTCTTTCAAAGGAGCTGGCTGGTTGCCGGTTGGCAATTTTGGGAACTCTGCTAATACAGAGAATCTTCCTTCATAACAGGGTTTGTGAGAGGGACTGGTTGATTTTTCTGGGGTAAAGGGATGTTTCATTTTTTGCTCTGGTTTAAGTTGAAAGGGGGGTCTCATCGGGCGGGAGCCCGGAAAGGTTGGCCTCATGACTGCCCTGCAAAAACTCTCTTGTTAAGAAATCTGGCAAAGAATTTTCTTCACCCTTTATAAAATCAATTTTAAAATTAAAACTGGATAATAGTGCTTGCCATCTGGCAAAAATCTGTTTTGAAATAAGGTTTTTTACGTCTTTTTGTAAAACATCTTTGGCTGCTTTGCAGTCAACTCTTAGTAAAAATTCTTTGTTTATAAGGTCGTCTTGAAATTTTGTGATACATAGCACTATAGACAAGATTTCCTTTTTAACTGTACTGTAATTCTTTTGCGCGGAGTTCCAGACTCCAGAGGTGAATCTAACCAATTGTTCGGTGGATTCAGGAGATAGTTTTTGTTTGCGAATGCCACCGTAATCGATATCGGATGCGTCTGTTTCAACGATCATAAAAGCTTCTGGATTCGG
This sequence comes from Anisodus acutangulus, assembly GCA_029783415.1. Lineage (NCBI taxonomy): Eukaryota > Viridiplantae > Streptophyta > Magnoliopsida > Solanales > Solanaceae > Anisodus > Anisodus acutangulus. Next base: position 19,992,796 of record CM056511.1, on the reverse strand, counting down.
GATTCCTAGACAAGGAAGCTTTTGAACTATCTCTTTAACTTGTTTAACTGCCTTGGTTTGATCTTCTGACCAAGGGACTGGGTTTTCTTTAGTCTTTTGTAGAGAGGTTCGCAGATCTGTTGGACTTTGGGAATAAAATCTGCTACATAGTTTAGGCTTCCTAAGAACCTTTGAAGCTGGGTTTTATCAGTTAATTCATCAGGGAATTTAGTTGAGAACTCTATGGCTCTGCAAATTGGTTTATAAGTTCCTTGGTAGAGGTCATGCCCCAAAAACCTAATTGATGTCTGAAAGAGTTTTACTTTCTTGGCGCTTACTGCTAAACCATTTTTCTTAACAGTCTTAACAAAAGTATTAAGATGTTTAAAATGATGATCTACATCCTCTGAGAATATAAGGACATCGTCTATATAGACGATAGAAAATTGACTGAACGAATTGAATATATTATTCATTATATTCTGGAATTCTGATGGGGCATTTTTAAGCCCGAAAGGCATAACATTCCATTCGCACTGTCCAAAGGGAACGTTAAAGGCTGTTTTATATTTATCCTTTTCTTCAACTTGAATCTTACAAAATCCAGATTTCATGTCAAACTTACTATAGATATTGGCTTTATAAGTTCTCTTTAATAAGTCTCGCTTATTAGGGATTGGGTACCTAATCCATTTTAATACTTGATTAAGAGGTTTTTAATTTATGACAAGCCTCGAGGCTCCCCTTTCTCTTTCGGAGCTATTGTTTACATAAAATGCCGAACAACTCCATTGAGATTTGGATGGCCTAATTATCTTTTTTTTGTAATAAGTCGTTGATTTCCTTTTTACAATATTCCATGAGCTCGTGGCTCATTTGTATTGGTCTAGCCTTGGTGGAGATAACTTCTTCATTAAAGTTATTGACATATGGTAGGGCCACCGTATGTCTTTTCCTTTCCCAAAAGGCGCTAGGTAATTCTGAACAAACTTCTAATTCAATTATTTTCAAGAGATTGCTTATTTTACTGACTACCTCCGGGGTTTTTAAGGTGGATTCTATCCGCTTAATTTGGATATCTTCTTTTAGGAAGTTAATCTGGTTAGATAAAAGCTGTATTCGAAAGACAGTTTTCTGTTTAACGTAATTACTTTCATTTTTTGAAAGAGGGTTCAAGTAAGGAAAGATTATTTCTTTTCCTAGAGATTTGGTATATATACCATCCAGATTTGCTGTATAAGGCTTTATCTGGGTTGCGAAGGGGATACCTAGGATAATCTCTTCTGTAATATTTCTTGTAATTACAAAATCATTAATATAACAGACTCCGTTATTGCAGACATGAGCTTTAGTTAACTTATAATTTATTTTTAATTTCTCGCCTGTGGCGGAGTAAAGCTTTGAAGTACTTTTCTCTAAGTATTTGGTAGGGATTAAACCTTCTGCAATACAATTGTGATCTTCTCCTGTGTCAAAGAGAGCAATTTTATTAAGGATAACATTATTATTAATGACTAGTTTAATGGGAATATGATAACTTAAGGCTTTTATTTTTGAAATAAGCCTTAGTTCAGACTGTTCATGATCCGAGGAATTTCTTTCTCCTTCCTCAGAGCTGACTTCAGCTATTCCTTTGGAGGTAGAAGGTCTATACATTTCCTTGTTGGCATCTCTAATTATTTTGTTGGCAAATAATTCTTCTTCGACCTGATCGAACAGATTAGCGACGAAGATCTTAGAAAGCTTTATTTAATAGAATTAAAAAAGCTTATCATCAATCACAAAGATAGTAAAGCCACGGTAGAACCCTTTAACATGAAACACGCCTTAAATAAATTTAAGACCATTAAAACAGATACTACTCTTCAAGATTTACAATCTGAGGTATCCAACCTTAAGCAAGAAATCAAGGATATTACATTTCTTCTTTACTTTCTTTAGAACAAGTGAACCATATATGTAATGTGAGAAATACAACATACGATATGAACACAACCATGTACATCTGAAATACCATGAGGTGGCACCTATGTGTTTCATTGACCATCCATATGACTCACCTTTACTTGGGCTGAACTATGTGTTTCATCATCAGAACGTCCATAGTCAACCTTTATTGGGCACCTATGCATTTCATAGTCCGTCCATAGGGCATGTAATATTTGAGCAACTGTGCGCTTATGTGTTTCATAATTTGTCCACAGGGCATGCAACATATGAATAATTATGCAATTATCCCTTTCGTAGTTCGTCCATAGGGCGTGATACATGAATGTACAATATGCAGTATGCAATGCAAGTGACCATGCTCGTACAATATACATATAAACGTAAACCATTAACATTCTCAAAATCGTTATTCATTAGCTTATAGAAGTGATTTACATGCATGTTCGCAATTATTCAATCTTTGGAACTCATATAGAGGAAGGGACATATGACTAGACCTCATGTCGATGGCTATGATATCGCCACCTGCACGTACGATCTATGAATCTCATATGACGTATTTCGAACTTGTACTCTAGTCCTCTGAATCATCTTGCCCTCAGTGCGAACTATGTTCATATATACTAATGCGATTCATCTTAAAGAACATTCTACAACCCAATAATGACAACCTGGGTACTATCAGCATGGTTCATCTTAAGTTGAGGACTATATGCCCATGACAATTACCTAATGTCGTCGATATGATTTACCTTAAGTGACGATCTAGAATCCATTAACGTGACTCTAAAACTCATCCATCTAATTAAGCCTCATTAAAATATGAAGTCTGTCTACGAAACCTTGAAGCTATTCATATGTTTGACCTTACATCTTAACCTATAACCAGCCAACACCACCTTGAAACTAGCTATATTGTTCATCCTAAATAACATTTCATCATCTGCTAATGATCTTTAGAAGATATCATCATAAGCCACCCTTTATGTCCCGATCACGCCCACATAAAGGTTATCAATATCATTTATCTTAAACGAAGATCTATAATCCCTTCAACTGTATCCTTAGATTCTCTCGTCATCGCTTATCTTAAGCAGGATCTATGACCCTTTAATAATGTTCTTGAAGCTCGACTATGGAAGGAACAACTGTGTACGAGTAGTAGTCTTCCCCTTTCTGATTCTGGGGACTCTTAGAGGGAGAACACATGTGACTCGACTTCATATCATGGGTTACAATAAGAACATATACACTTACACTTCTATGATTCTTATTTGGCACTTTTGAACTTATACACTAATCTCTCTGATATATCACAGTCTCAGAAAGATCTACACATATGTATGACAACATGACTTGTCCTAAAAGGATTCTCTATGATCCAATAGAAACAACCTAGATATCATCACCACAATTCACCATACTTTACGCTCTACACCCCGTAATATATTCACTAATGTAATGTTCTATAGACCCAAACCGATAGCCCATAAATCATTAATGTTCTTTACTTTATCAATAGATCTGTAACTTCTTTACTATCACCTAAGAACCATCATACAATTCATCCTAAGTACCATTCGAACACCCATTATTGTCCTTAGGAGCCATTAATGTATGCCCTTTAAATATATCTCCCCATTTTAGTTTTGACCACATAGAAACTACCAATATCGTTCACCTAAAACAACATTCTATAAACCCCTTTAATCATACTAGTAGTCTATCAACATCGTCCACCTAAAAGGAAACTGTATTTCCATTACGAGATATCGAAACTCGACTTCTAAGAGTAATACGCTTGAGTGATAACTGATCATGAATATATTACATTTCTTAAAAGACTCATAAGGCGTGTGACATGGAATCAACACATACTTGTAAGCTGTAGGCTTCCCGATTCATGTAGGAACAATAAATACACATTGTGCCATAGTGGAGAGTCAAGGAATATCCTTACGTACCTCAAATCCACCCTTGAGTGACTTGAAGTAAGTCAATCCTTCCGACCCGCATGTAACCTGTTCAAATAGCCTAATATCAACATAACCACAGTTTAGCCAACCATCACAACCTAACAAGTACTATCGTCAAGCAATCAAAGAGTGACAAGCTCCCGAGGCTATGTACAATGGTGTACTTCACACCCAACCTCCTTTTAACAACACACAAGCTCATTAAGAGCTACCATACCCCCCTCATTCTCCATATGATCAATACTATCCAAAATAACTAATATCACCAAATCAAACCTAAACTCACAATTTCCGATCACTAGCCCATGAGTTCCAACTAAAAATGCATTTGGAATGCTAAATCGAGCTTATAAAGAAAAATAGGGGCAACGTCTTACCTTGTTGTCCAATTAATTTCTTTTTCCCTATTTGTTGACCTTTAAAATTTCACCAAACAAATAGAGTAGGAAAGACAAATCATAACAAATACCATGTGACAGCGGGGACGAGAACCCAAGCTGAAAACTTAATCTTCATACCTTAACCTTGGAAGAGCGAGGCTACCTTAGGTTGTTTAGTGTAGGAAACTTATTGAGAGATTAGGAGAGAAGAGAAATAACATGAAAACACTTTCATACCATGGGAGAGGAATGAAACTTGAAGCTTTTCCACTTAGAACCCTAAGAGAATGAAGGGGTGGCTGTTTGGGTTAGGAAAGGGAGAGACAGAGAGTTTTTGAATATTTCTTTTGATGAGAATATGTTAAAATGGATATATATTAGCTTTATAAAGGTCCCTTGGATGGCCATATCTTTATCTATCAGATTGGGCCACTTATTGCTCTATAATTTTGGCCTCTCATTGCCCTTTAATTTGGGTCTCCCCTTTGGGTCCCCTACTTGTCACTTATTTAGACAAGTTATTAATTTTCCTTGAACATGTGGGTCTCCCTCTTTAAGTAAGTAGATCCAGAAAATAGGACGTCAAGTAAGTTGCTTAAGCAAGACGTGAAAACTAATAGCTCAGGATTGTAGGAAATATAAGAAAGTAGGTGAGGAACATAGGTGAAACATATAGGTGAAGCACATAGGTGAAGCTAGTAGGTCATCTACCTTGTCCGATGTCTCATTTGTTTTATGAATCTCATCTACTTTCACTAGACTTGACAAAATACATACACTTGGACACTTAGGGATGAACTATAACCTTATTCCTTCATATTCCACTAAGTTCATTGAATTCAACTTAGTCATACACCTTATGAGAAGTACGGGGTATTACATGAAGTTGCTACTGAACCAGTCAACTGGCTATGCTGCCTCTACCCTAATCGAACAATAGCGTATCAGATAACTCATAACTCTACACTGATAACATACATTTGAGCCTTTATGGAATACCCCTCTATGTGACCTCACAGACATGTTGAAATATGTCTGAAGTGGCCTCAACTAATTCAAACTATCTTGAGCCTAAAAACCTGAAGCCCTCGAACTCTAAGTTAAGCCCGACTGAGCATACTGATCAAACTTGGGCCTCTGAAGCTGAGAAAGAGCACTAGTAGTGGAGTAATAAGCAGATGGTGAAGGCCTGGATCATCAAAAAAAACTATGGCCTGAAACCACACTGAGACTCCCATAATATCCCGCTCATATAGCTCTTTTACTCTACTCTCTGCTCACCTATCGATCAACCCAAAGCTTTTGCCTATGCTCTTATAGTGTCTGAGCAAATGCCTAGATCCTAGATATATGTATATCCATGTTCAAATATGCCACTATACAATCCCCAATCAAGTGCAGCTCCAAACTATTCACAAACTAATGAACCCTGTCCCACATTGTAGCTATAATTGTCGAAGCATACATGGTTGTAACACCTCATACCTTCAAGCTAAGGTTTGACCGTACTATGAGAACATAATAAAACCAAAATGAGGAGTGTATAAAGTGTTTGAAAAACTAATCAAGGTATGAAAAAAGTCTTATGAAGGATTAGAGTAGGAAGCTGGTCCATATATGAAGCTTGTTTTCAAGTTAGATTGAATAAGGGGGTTATGATCGATTGAAGTGAGGGTTTTCAAACTCACTTGAAAACAAGCTTCATATATGGACCAGGCCAAATGAATCTCTATAAAAAATATTAACTTGAAAGATAGTTAGTCTTATGAAATATTGTATCCCTTTGAGATACCTTTCCATCTGTATATGGACCATGCCAAACGAATCTCTATAAAAAAAATTATGATCATTTTACCAAAAGGTCACAGTGCTGGGAAATTGTGCAGCCAGAGTATCCCATTTTATGGTTCGACTGATCTTCCCTCCCAAAATGGTCCGCAAAATAGCCCAAATTTGGGAGATTTTCTATTCGTTTTTGTGACCAAAAGTGTGGATAGCATTACCATTCTTCTATCCGCAGAACAATCCGCATAAAGGGTGAGTTTTACTCTTTAAATGCTCGAACCCCAAAACTTTCCGCTTATTTTCACTTCCCCACACCCCTAGAATGACTGTTCTCTCCTTTCCTCATCCTCCCACATCAAGGTAATTCCCTCCCATGTATTCTTAAGTAATTCTAACACTTATACATGAATTATTAACAATATTCTACGCTACAATATTAGGGTTTTCAAGAAAACCCTTCTCAAAGGTTCAAGTCAAGTTTTTTGGTTTTTTTTTCAAAGTTCAAACTTTTCTTTGAGTTTTGGAGCCAATAAGGTATGTAAGTCTAACTATCCACGTGAGAGAATGTTATTGATCTTTCCCATTCCACGTTCTTTCATGATTAATACGATTACTTCAGATATAGAGTTATGCTATAGTCTCATGAAAACCTTCAGAACTTCTTTTCTTTAAACGACATAGTTTCGTAGTTCGTTTATGTATGTTATTCTCAACAACATGAACTCAGTACGTAATCAATGTATACTCATGTTTGACGTCCCATGAGTCTAAGTCTTAAAAACTCATAATGCTGATGAATGGTTAATGCTCCTAATTATACGAACAACCCGTAATTCCATGTCTCTAAATAGTGATGCTATTATTCCATGTTATGAATTACAATATGTTTCTCAGATCGATGATATAAATTGTTAAATGACGAACACGTGTATTTAGGCCAGAGGCCATAGTTTATGTATATGTATACTTGGTCCCGAGGCCACAAAATTCTATACTTATAATTAGGCTAGAGGACACAATTTATAAATTCAGGCAAATAGGTGTTCTCCTCATATTCAGAAAAGGGAAACTTATGGTTATTACTCTTACGTTTTAGTTCAGTTATCCTTACATTTCAGTTTCAGTATTCGGCTATGGATTACATTATTGATTTAGGCTGCTCATTTACCCAATCACCCCAAAACTATTTTGTTCTTTCATTTGGTTTTACATACATGTACAATAGAAATGTACTTACGTTCCTTTTTTCTCGGAGCTTGCATCTCATGATGCAGGTAACAATTTATAGGACGACAAATATGTTCGTTAGGACCTCCCTCATATTAGCTTCTTGGTGAGCCCCGGTCTCATTTGGGGCGTTGCTTTTAGTATAATTATTTAGTATGTTAGACAATCATATATGTTGGGGGACTTATCCCGATAAATAGTTAGTGTTTTAGTATTCTTCACATGCTTCATAGACTAGAGTAATAGTCAGTTAGAAATTTTCAGATATTGTGTTAGTCATGTTGGCTACACCTTTATATTCTCAGACTTATTGAAATATTTCATTATTATGATATTCAGTCATAGTTTTCAGTAGCTCAGCATGCTATAAGTTACATTCTGCATTATTATATTCCAGCAGTTTAGTTCAATCAAGTTTGTTTCGCTAGGTCCAATAATTAAGGCACTGAATGTCATGTTACACCCAGGCCATGGTTCGGGGTGTGACATTGGCAATGAATCAAACATGGGACCGTACTCCTGCACACTCATGTAGCCCTGCATGAGGGCCACGAATTGATCAACCCTAGACTGTTGAATCTCAAATGGAAGATACTGATATAAGAAAGCCTCAGCAAAGTCCCTGCACACCATCAGAGGTTCATTTGGTCCTATGGAATGCTCCCAAGACTCATATCATAGAGTCGCTACATCTTTCAGTCTATATGATGCCAATTTTACTTCCTTAGTCTCGGTAGCATGCATCACCCAAAGCGTTCTACGAAGTTAATCAATAAAATTTTTAGGATCCTCATCCGGATCAGACCTTGTAAACTCTAGAAGGTTCAGGTTTTTAAAGTCCCAGACCCTTGAACTAGATGACGTCTCACAAGTTCCAGTAGTAACGGATGCTCATATGTCGCTAAGTCTGAGTGGCTACCAACGTAGTCAATAACTGAACTGCACTCCTAAGATCCTAATTTAATTATCCAGGTGATTGAACTGTAGGTGTTGGGAATACTCGGAGTTCCTCACTTCCTGGGGGTGTTAGGAAATAATGAGTGTGTGACTCACTCTAGGCCTCTGTCTAGACCAAATTAATAAGTGGTTCACTACTAGTGCCTTCCTCTATAGTCGCATTAGCCCACTAGCTAGCAGCCGACCTTCTAGTTTTAGGCATCTCTGTGAGGACATTTCAAAGCATGAGTTAAAATCACTTTTTTATGACTTAGCTCTATTGCACGATCTATAATATGAAAGAAGGGTACTAATTCCTAAATGCCTTGTAACCTCCCAATTACAAGTGTTACCTATTATGTAGGATTCTACTAGAAATGACTTTATAGACTCCCTAGGTCACAGACCTACTCTGATACCAAGTTTATCATGCCCCAAACCTAGTTGAGGTGGACAGGCACCCAGTGCCTTACTTGACTAAGAGAATCAACCTGTAAGACTTATAAACCTGATACAAACAGAAAAATCCAAAACATAATAATCTGAGGGTACGGGGAAATATGCCATAACACATACATGCCATTTGTAGTACAAATGTGTACCCATACATCATAAGTCTACAAAAGCCTGTATGAGTAATCGACATCTGTATATGGTCGAGACATGGCCTCGACCTATCCATAAGTACCATATATACATGTAGTTACATAATACCTAACCCCTAAACCTGGTACAACTCTGAAAAGAAGTGGAGCTCACCAAATAGATGTTGTAGATCTGTATCCGCCTATTAGGAGGCCTGCTAATCTGGGAACCTGAACCTGCATCATGAAATACAGCGACCCGGTAAAAGGGAAATCAGTACATAATGAAATTTACTTGTATGTAGGGACGAATGAATAGCATAGAGCAAGAATTATAACTCAAGTAAGAAAAGGAACACCCAATGTAAATAAATATGCGAGATAACCTGTAGAAATATATGTTATGTCTTACCTATATCTTAGGTTTGTTATTCAATCAATATTTATCATATAAGCCACATAGGGCACACAATAGATAAGTTGTTAAGACACGGGTCTCGTGTTTATAATAACTTCCAGCCTGATAAGTTTTGTGTAATAATAATAGTAATAACTGCATGTCTGATCAATGGTGTGTAATAGTAATAGTAATAGTAATAATAATTGTCCAATTGATTACTGGTGCGTATGATATATCAATATGCGACTCTCATTAAGCTACCATTTCATTAACATGACCACCTCCTTCCAAGAGATGCTATTGACATGATGCATGACTTATACCTTATGGCTGAGGCCATCTACTACCGAAATGGAATAAGAGACCACAACAATATCTTGAAACTTCACTCATTTGAGTTCCATTGAATGAATGATCATGTGTGGCTAACTAGTATTACAAGTGGAGCATTTATGATAGTTCTTCTTTTGGGTTTTTTGTAAAGGACACACATTGTAAAAATACAAGCCGAAGAGAGGACAAGGATAGCCATTACATACCTCAAATGCCGACCTTCTAATAACTACAAAAAAAATAGCATGTCCGACACACATCAACCTACAAGGGTGTTAATAATGTTTCTATTAAGCTCAAGAACGCACAACAATCAATCGGCGAGCGGTAAACTTGTTATACGATTATCTAACAGATGTTTGCACCGCCCTTCATCCTTTCGAACTCCATGACAACCAAATACAATATATACATAACCTCAACAATATCGGTAGATATTTATCTAATCAAAACAACCCAAATACATCACACAACAACTCTAACAATCGGGTTTACGACTTTCGGCCATCATCCCGTAAGTTCTTACAAATATAACACATCTAAATCTTACAGAAGAGGGGTATATTTCTTATCTTAGATGGAAAGAACCAACCTTTTTTCCACCTTACTTCCCTATGGAAAAATCTTCAAACACAAGAAAATGGACTACGCTAGAACCACGAGATTATCGAGAGTTGAATCACGTCAAAATCTTGTTGATCTATGTGGTGATGATAGTGGAACACTTAGAGAGTGTTTTGGTAGCATTTGGGTCAGTTTAGAAGTGAAGAAAAGGAAAAATGAAGGTTGTATCGAAATTGGGACTTAAAAAGAAATCCCACTGCCTCACTTTCACGGTGGGGTCATGGCCCGTAAAAATTATTCACGGTCTGTGAATCCATCGTGATAAGGTGCAGGAATTCTCCAAGTTCTGCCTAGGCACCAGGGTAGTGAACAACCATTTCACGGTCTGTGAAACACTATCACGGGTCGTGAAATGATCTACGGCCAAACCTCTATGAAGAATTTTGCCAAAATATGTTTTCTAAGATTTGTTTAACCACTAATCCATACGAAACATCCAATACAATGATTTAACCACCTATAGCCTTCTAAACAACTTTGTTTCTCCGAGTTTACCTTGACTTAGATACGATTCATCTTATCAAAAAAATATGATTCATCTTATCAAAATAACATGGGGTTTTCAAAAGGTTAGGGTAACTCAAAAAGGCAAGCAACACCCTAAGAAAAGAAGACTTACTGAACCAAGAAATCAACTTCCATCTAGAAGAAAGGGATCCAAGAAAGATTGGATTCATAAAAAAGATCCTTTATCTGAACAATAGGCCTAAGTGAGAGGATATAAGAACATGTGTGGATGATATGAACACATGGAAAGAGAAAAGAATAATTCCTCTCACCAAAGGCCTAGCATAAAGGGGAATTGTAATTTGTGTCCAATCCACTCCCATAAAGAAGAAGATCAATCATTACATGGATACATTGTAAAAAACACTAAAGAAGACACCAAGATCTGTTACCCCAAATATCATGTTAGGATCGGGCTACTACCTATGCACTCAAATAACTTGGTTCTTTGAGAAACTATGTAAGAAGGTAAATTACATAATAATAAATCAACATAAGAACTTTTGCGTGGAAAACTCCTTGGTCAAGAGAGGCAAAGAACATGACCTATCTCTTATAGGACTTTCCCATCTTCATTAAACTCGAGCAGTTTAAGGACTTACAATACCTAAGGGCATGTTCCTTAATAGTCCTACCTCTACCCTCTTAATACTTTATCTCAAGACTCTACCAGCAAGAGATCTCTTACAACTCAATTACCAACGAACACCTTTTACACAATTCTAGAAAAAGTAAATAGATAAAACCACAATAGAACCTAATTATTACAACTAAAGAACTTAATGATAAATCTTGATAAGCTTTGGTTCTTTGTCGATATGTAGTTGGCTGTTCTTGAGACTAAGTGTTGACCCCACTCACTATGCCTTGCGTTGGAATGTTGTGATTATGGTTAAGCTCCAAATCTTGTTGATATTGTGTAAATGGCCAAATTGGCTTAAGACAAGTAATGTGAGCCAGATTGTCTAAGGACATGTATTGATTGCTGAATTGTCTAAGTACATGTAATAATAGCCGATCTGGGGTTTATATTTTATAGCATTATAGATTATACTATGAATTCTACATTCATGCTTGCATATGGTATCTCATCCATATTACACGTGAGGATACATATACGATGTGCAATGGGAAATGTTTTCGAATGGAGTGATGCAAATATTGAGAGCCTAATTGGCTAGGTGTGGAGATTGAAAGGCTAAATGGCTTGGAAACCGATGAGAAAATTGTTGGGGTGGTGTAGGACCTTGCGAGTCCCCCACGGGTCATGTATTCGATATTATGGAGCATGTGTATACCAGTAATGGAAGGACTTTGTATTGTATTGCATATCATATCATATCATCTCATGAATTTTTTATTAGTTGTCTTACTTGAAGTGTTGGTTGAAGCATACTTATCTCACTTAACTAATAATTTGACTACTTGTTGATTTGGGTGATTTCCATTTTTGTACTTATTAGATTAAAATTATGTCTTTATGGGATAATCATGGTTAAGTGTGGAGATAAACATTTGGAAGACCAACCCTCGTCGCCATTTTAGTTTAGGGTTGATCGACGATGCTATCGAGTATACGTTGATTTCACGTACTCACTCTATACTTGCTGCACATTTTGCATGCAAATTTTATTCCTAGCATAAGTGGAGCTCGAGACTTCACCGGCTGTTGAGGAGAATTTCAGAAAGATTAGGGGTGAGACACTGGCTGATCTATGGCACCGGAATATTCTTCATTTACTTATCATTATCTTTCCTTATTCCAGACAGTGTAATTGGATTTTGAATCAGACTTGTTTTTTTATTTAGTAGCTCTTGTACTTTAACACCGGGTTTTGGGATGGTAGAACTTGTATTTTCGCTTATATATGATTATGAGACTTGTTTATGACTCTTAAAAGGCTTTATTTATTTTCTCATCATATAATTATTAGAATTGGTTTAATCGGTTGTGGATGGTTAGCTTACCCGGTGGGGGTAGGTTCCTTCATAGCTTTGGAAATTGGGTTGTGACAAATTGGTAACCAGGGTTTTAGGTTTATCGGTCTCATGAATACAAGAGAAATATCTAGTACAGTCTTGCAGGTCGGTATGGAGTCATATGTACTTATCTTCAAGAGTCTATGGGACACCTAGAAGTATTCAATTATTTCATTCATTATCATGTGTATGTGATTTCGTTTAAGGTCTAAACTTTTTTGATTCATTCTCTTACCAATGGTGAGGACACGTTCTCGAATTCGCACACAAGCAGTTGTGTAACACCTCGTACCTTCAGGCTATGGTTTGAACCATATGATAGGAACATGAGAAAACTAATATGAGAAGTGTAGGAAGTATTTTGAAAACTAATCAAGACATAAGAAGGGTCTTAGTAAAAATTAGAGTCGGAAGCTACTCTACAGAGCATGTTTTCAAGTGAGTTTGCAGCATGCCTCACTTAACCCGAGTTTATGGATAAATCCATAAGATGGGAAAACTTCATTCATGAAAGTTGTAGAGTATTGAAAGACCTTTCTATCCATATAAATACCATGTCAAACGGAGGTCTGTACGAAAAGTTATGGACGATTTACTGAAGACGTATAAAATGGTAATCCCGATTCTTGTAGGATTAGATTTTAAAGCTCAAGCCTTTTATGATGACCTATAAATACAACCCTAAAACATTTTATGTGAGGATGTTTGACCAGAGATGCTACCAAACGCCTAAGGTGAGTTCTTATTCAAATCCCTATGTCAATTATATTAAGTTAACACTAGATTAACACATAATCATTATTTGGAATCGCTAGATTTTGGAAAACTCCATTTGAGGTCAAATTTGGAATGAAGCTTTGGAATTTCTTCAAAAAGCTAATCCCCTCACACATTAATGGATTATATGGAGTTATTATTATGTTTTAGACATTTAATGGTTGGTAGAAGCATGAAATAGTATCGATTTAGATGCGCTCCATCAAACGCAAAACCCTAATAATTTTGCTGTAGATTTTCCCTCCGACCAACCATCTTCCATTGGCGTTTTCCGATCATTTAATCATTGGATCGAGCCCAAATTTTAACTGAGTGTTCAAAACATATAGGTCTTAAATGTGTACGACGGAGATCTGATTTGGATTTCGGAGTAGTGTGGTTTGAGCTATGAACAGTAGCTATGAAAAATGGTGAAAACTCTTCTTAAGGTCTCAAGTTCAAAGTTTTGGATTTCTTCCTCAAAAGTTCAGACCTTTTCTTCTAGTTTTGGAGTGACTAAGGTATGTAGAGCTTCTATCCAAGTATTAGAACATCATTGTTCTTCCCCACGCCATGTTCATCCATGAAACACGAAATTCCACAAGCTTAGGGTTTTTATTCTAAGTTCATGATAACCCTAACTACATGTATTATTGTATGTCATGTCTATATTACCAATTCATTAATTGTATTCATGTATATCATTGTCATTGTTATGAACCTATTCATAATCCATGTATTCTCGTGATTATCTTTTCCATGACTCTCAGATATCAGCTAGGAACTCAGATTGTTCCACTCCAAGAATTGTTCCACTCGTGATTATATATATATATTTACTCAGATCTTCATGCAAAACTATTTTCAAATCATATTTATGGAGTTTATGAGATTTCATAAACTATATTATGGATCATGTTTTGAAAACCATGAGAGCAAATGCCATTTATTTTCATCGTCATATTTTTGGGAGTAGGATAGATTTACCAAGAAGGCTCAGATGCCTAAAACTATGTATGTCAATGTAGGATAAGAATCGCTCCGCCTAGTTAGGACGATTCCTTCATGTTACCCATTGTGGGTTATTGGATTCATTTATGTCATGTTCATATCTCATACCCCGACAAGGTACGATATGGCTTAGATGATCGGCCGTGATTAGATGCCACGTACCTACGTGGTGGTTACATGTCGGTTATACTAAGGGTCTCCTACTTAAAAATGTTTTACTCATGTTACATCTTGATCATGTAGATTATGATCATGTCCAGGTTTCAATTTACAGTTTATAGCTTCAGTTATAGTTTACAGTTTACAACTTCAGTGGCAGTTACAGTTTCAGTTTCATAATACTATATGTATTCATATTATTGATTTGGTATTTACATTCTCAGAGCACCCCACTTAGTGTTCTTTCATTCAATTGCTTTACATACAAGTATAATTCTAGTGTACTTATGTCCCTATTGCCCGGGGTCTGCATTTCATGATGCATGCATTAATTTACAAGATGATGGATCTGCTCATTAGGACTTTATCGTATCAGCTATTTGGTAAGCCCCACTTCCTTCATGGCATTGTTATTACTTTTCAGCAATTATGACATGTTAAATAGTCATATATATTAGGGCCTTGTCCCAACAACATTTTAGTAATTCAGACTCATGTTAGAGGTTTCATATACTAATAAGTATGTCATATCGGGGTTTTCAATTATTTTCAGCCTTATGGGATACACTATTATGTTTTCAGACTATTTTCGCACTTATGCTTTATTATGATGTTCAATTATTTTATCCAGATTATTCATGTTTTAAATTATATTCCACATGAGTACATATCTCATTTTGACTCAGCTAGCCATTTTGTTCACTTGGTCATATGCAGTCCGGCACCGAGTGTCGTGTTATATCCAAGCCTAGGTTCGGGGCGTGACAAGCTGGATGGGACATCACATGGTATGATAAGGGAAGTGTCACCGTGATAAGGACATGCGATCGGGTTCAGATTACAGTTATGACTTGAAACTTAAGTTAGATGAGCTATGATTTAGACTTTAATTCGGTGATACCCATAGGAAATGAGAGTGATAGTGCAAATGACTTCATGATCTCCATGTGTTCAGCGGTTAGTTTCTCGGAAGTTGAGAAAGTGTATTTATGGCATAGCAAGTTATACAATAGATTTAATTATTTTAGATGATACGGTTAGCAGAACAACCAGGTAATAAGTGTTGTGGTTTTGAAGACTACGCTTGAGAGGTTTGGGCATAACATAAAGATTTCGTGAGATGCAATGATATGGGACATGTACTACTTTTCTGAGATCAAAGGAAAACTTAGATGAATCAATTAATCGGGATAGAAGGATAGTTAATTAGACTATGAAGATGTTACACCTCGTGTTTTCATACGTTATCATATTGTAAGTTGGATAACATGCTAAGAAGGTAATGTTATGAGGTATTTAAATAGTATGATAGTCGTACATTAAGTTTGGAAGTCAAACGAGTTGTGATACGAAAGTCGACAATGGTCGTCATAAGTTGCATTTGTAAATTTCACTGAAATTTGGGTGAGATGTATAAGAGCTTTTCTCTCAATATACTTGGAGTTACTGGGTGATGCTCCTACCAAATCTAAGGTCTACGAGTATAGTTTCTAGTGCATTTAACTGTTCTTCAATATAACATCAGAGTAGAGAGATATTCGCATTTCCGTCCAAGGGTGCACACTGTCGCGGGACAGAGAGTATGGTCGGCGGCTGCACTTTTGCCTTGTATATATATAAGGCCCTTTCACAATTATCTCCTCATTTTATCATCTTCAAATACTTGGAAACCCCAACCTCTCAAGCATTCCTCCATCATCACAAACAAATCCAAGAGAAAATCTATCAACTTTAACATGAAGAACAACATCGCGATTACGCAATCGTGACTTCTTCACTATTTTGCTTTTTGGATGAAAACTTCGCCTTGAAATAATTTATAGATTGAAGTGTTCTACATCATTTGAAGTATTTTTAACTTTATTTGCATCTTCTTGAACTCCATAAACGTTTAAACCTAGAAAATTTGAAGAAAATCCCATAAGAATAAGTTTTTACTAACTCTCATGAACATAGCTTAATTGTTGGCCTGTTTTGTATGGTTATGTGGTGTTTTTTGGATTTGTGGTGATATGGATGGGATCGTATTGTATAGGAGTAGTAGAAAATTAAGTTTTGGCAGCGTTTTATGGGAGAATTAGCTATAAATAAGCCTATAAACTAGTGCTCGCAAGTTGCTCGATTAAATGTCTAAATGAAGAATTCTATGAGCTATGAACTTGATTTTGACCCCGAATGGTTCATATTATGTAGGCAATCATTCATAAAGAATTCAAGGACTCGGGAAACATATATAACTCCCTCGATAAAGTATGTAGGGCTTTCTCTTCTCTTGTGGCATGACTAGTATTCAAATAATCTTTCATTGGAAAATTCCCCGTTAAAAATGTGTCAGTGGTACACCAAAATGATCAAGCTAATTTCTTCTCATAAATAACCCATATTGAATAATATTCCAGTGTCATTAACCTACTAATATATTGCGCAATAAGATGATGAACCCCCGATTAGTACATTCTTTCTAATAACATTGTGTTGATCATGTTTCTTGAGACATATGTCAACTTATGCTTCATTTCTAGTTCATAACAAGATGATTATTGTACTTCTTAGTTGATTTGTCTATTGATCAAAGAATAATGAATGTAGCAACAATAATGATAGTCGGAGGGTAACGATGATAGATCACTCTGACTCTTTCTATGATGTCTCTTCTGAGGTCGGTCTTGCATTGCACTTATATACATATGTATTTATTTTTATTACCGCATCGTACTATAGTTGGCCGACAGGCATGTAGATGTATTTATTTTATTACCGCGCCTTGTCAGATATTGTCGGGCAAGCACGTAGTTGTGCATACCACTGATCAGTTGGGAAAAGATGATGATGTTATAACAATGAGCTCACCCCACATAGGGATTTATTATTCTATGATATGATATATTATAAGCCTCCACAGTGAGGGATGATTTTACGAGCATATATTTATATTCATGTTATAGTTAGGGTTGCCCACAAAGGCTTGTGTTCAGAGTTCATGTTGTCTCTATATCTCTCCTTTTGTCATATACATTTCTTATGATTACATTTACCGCCTTACATATTCAGTACATATTTCGTACTGACGCCTTTTTTTGTGTGTTGTGTTCATGCCCACAGGTGCTGATAGATAGGTTGACGTGCCTCATCAATAGGACACCGTGATCAGAAGTCGAGTGTTGCACTCCACTTCTTCGGAGTTGTTAGGTTTGAGTCCATAGGTACTAGCATGTGTATATATATAGATTTGGGGTATGTCGGGGCCATATCTCGACCTATTGATATTGTATTACACTCTTAGAGGCTTGTAGACTAGTCGTTAATGTATATATGTTTTTTTTCTTGCCTTTTCAGCCTTCTGGATAGCTGTTATTACTGTTGTCATGGCCTCGTTGGCCTTTGTCAAATATATATATATATATATATATATATATATATATATATCGTGTTGGGATCTTCTACTTGCAGGTTATCACATTGGATTCTTTCTTATTATAGTCATTTAGCGGCCCTATGGGCCCAATGTTCATGTTAGAGTCTTGATTATGGGTATGTTGTGCACCATACTTATAATCAGGAGGCTACAAAGTATTTAGGATATGTTACTCTTTTTCATATTCTAGATCATGTGTGAGAGGTGTGCTTTAAGTAAATCATTCTATTCCTTGCCATTGTTTATGAAGCGGTGCGTAAATACATGATCCCCATTAAGATGCTATGTGTATAAGCTATGTAAGTTATGCGTTAGAGAACTAAGGTGTGAATGTTAATCTTATCCATGTAGGAAGAGAGCCGGGAAGTATCAGATGGTAATGTACCAAGGTAGAGGTAACGAAAATATAGAGTATTTAGGGAAAAGAAAGATTGTAAGGTGGAAAAAAAATAGACAAGGAATATAAGTGTTATGACCTCAATTTCAAAAGCAAAGTATTGTTGGTGGTATTCTCCATAACCTATAATTTGTCAGTATTAACAGGCCCAGCTACGAAAAATGGTGAAAGCCCCAAGTTCAGTGAGGATTAAGCTCAATGTCAGAAATTGATAGATTGTTAGGACGAGATGACACTATATCATAGTATTATGAGCATGTTGATAATTTTTCTTGATGTGATGTATATGCTGATACCTTGAATTTGAATAAGCATAATATGACCTTTTGAGTGTTTAGAAGACTTAGGGGTTAGATATGACTTTAGAAAAAAAGGGGAACTTTGAAAGTGAAATCACATGAAGAAGGAGAAGTCCAAAGTAAAGGAATGCTCCATCAAAATCCTCTGGACTAGAATTTGGAGTGATGATATGAATAAGTGATCAACATAAAGATAAGTAAAGTGTCGTGGGTAAATAAGGGTCGTAAGCCGAAGTTTAGTGGTGCGGCAAGGGTTGTAGTTAAGTGAGCAAAAACGTAATAGAAACAAGGTTATAAGAAGAAATAGGTTATAAAAATATGCCTTCATGACATAAAGTGAGTTGATGACCTCAATAAGAGTTATCAGAATACCGATCTAAATTCCGGAGTTAGGATACACCAGTCCGGGGTATTTAATTTGAGATAAACTGAATATGAGTTAAGCACTTTGAGGATTTTTGTAATATCAGAACACTGCAATAATGAGTAGTTAGGTGGTAAGAGAATAAGCGATAGGAGAGCAATATTAGAAGGTCAATAAGTTAAAGTTCCCCTGAGACGAGTGTTACAAACAAGTTAAGTCATCAGCATCGAGTGTGCCGGTTATGAGTATATGACGCTACATATATGTAGATGTAGTTGTCCCTAGTAAGGGAATTCGACCCTAAGGATGGGTTATAAGTTATTGAAGTGCATTTCAAAAGGTGACAAATGATTAATTGGAATACAATGTAAGCAGAATGCTCGAACATAAGATGTTAACGATTTCCTCAAGGGGGAAGATGGTATGATAAAGCGCTATGTTTAGTGATAGAGTGGCGAAGAGGGTAAGCAGTAGAGGTACAAAGTGAATTGGGTTGTATGTATTAAAATTTTGTATACATAGTACGACCTTAGTAGAGTGCATGAATTCAGTGGTAGGGAAGAAATAGCAGCAACCCTTCAGC
The DNA here is from genome assembly GCA_029783415.1 of Anisodus acutangulus. Lineage (NCBI taxonomy): Eukaryota > Viridiplantae > Streptophyta > Magnoliopsida > Solanales > Solanaceae > Anisodus > Anisodus acutangulus. The sequence goes on along the minus strand of CM056511.1, from coordinate 19,973,151 downwards.
GAGAGGTTTCCATAAATGGTAAGTCCAACGGAATATTTTAGACTCAGAAAACTGGCATAAGTAAAGATGAAGACATAAGGATAGTTCTTAGGGGGGAATATTCTAGGTACGTATACAAAAGATACACTTGTTGAATAATCTGTGGGATTATAATTGAGTTATTGAGTGCTGCAGGAATCACTTATAGCATAATGGACTGTGTACGAAGTTACCATTTTAGAGGTGCATAGTCGTAAGTATCATGAAATATTTAAGATAGAAACAACGGTAGATAATGTTTAAAGGTAGGCATGTCTCTCTACTTCGAGGGAGTCCTCAGCTCTGGCGTACGAGTTCAAGATTTAAAAGACATATTTAGAGGTAACACTGTAAGAAGCAGTTTCGAGTAAGATTGGCCGCATATGTAACTATGAGTGGTTACAAGTGATCCTGGAATTGCTAGAGATATTATAGGGAACAGAACTTGCAGTATATATGAGTGAAGATCCTTTTAGAGAGCATCAAATAATAACATTGTGCTTATGAAGAGCAAGATTAATTTACTTGAAGTATGGCAAGAAGTTGGGCCATAATATTAGTCTCTACTGGATTTCATGTGTAGGGGAAGACAAGATGTCGAGATTGATCAGGTAAGATAATAACCATATTATGGGTCACATTCAAGGTTATGTGTCTATGAAGCTTCGGGACATTGGGGAACGAGGACAAATGAACATAATCACATTGTAAATGTTAGAATTAATAAAACAAGGCCCATAATAATGCTATGTTTCAAGATTTTCCTTTTGAATACTCTACCGTATGTATATCAGTGAGATCCTATTCAATTTCGATGCAGTCATATCGTCATTATACCCGAGATTTATACTCTACGTTAGGATCCCTTCGTATCCCAACATCGTATAACTCATAATTTATAGTAGTCGTGTTTCACACCAAGTTGATCCCAAATTCGAAAGATAAAATTTTATGCCTATTTCACGTGAGATTTTAAACATTCAACGACAAGAAGCAATAAAGTGAGTTATGCTACGAAGCATCCCACGCATATGTTTGGGCTCTGTCGATAGTTAGGACGATCTGTATAAGGATGGGGAGCTTAGAGGAGAGTAGTCAAACAAGTATTATGGATGATTAATTATGGCCTTAAAAGTAGTAAGACCTTGATGTCAGCTTTGATATTTCTAGAAAATATAGAGGGTTATCCTATCGCTTGTGACGTCCCAGATACTGATATAGACTATTCTAATGCAACATGATGAGGTAATTGTATATATCAGGATAATTAAAGAAGCACATGGGGGATTACCTGACATATGATAGAGAATTAACAATGGATGCTTGCGCGTATAACATCACAACTTCATTCAGAGCTCTGGTGGACATAGATGTTCACCGTTATAAAGGTCTCTAACACGTCCCCGGGCAGAGAAAGGTGAATCTAATGTCCGAAAAGATGTTTTAAATTGTTTGAAGTTAGCGATATGTGACTTACATACCACTTAGGTAGGGGCTATGTTGTAACCGAAACCCTGGACCATCAGCCCTTGGTAACATTAATGTAACACAACTCAAAAAAGGTAATCGGCAACCCAAGATGACAAAAGAAATTAAATTGAACTCACAGAAGATAGTTCCTTAGATACCAGGACCATTCGGTTGTTTTGAATGTGAGAAAGATTTGGGAAATAATACAAGCGGAAATCCATTGTTCACAATATACAATTCTTCAAAGCCTAGTAAAGAGGTACACCATTTTAGAGGAGTGATTACTATGTCTTAATATTAAAATGACTATTAACATAATTATTTAAAGCTTGTATGACCTATCAAAATTGTAGAGGGGTGAAATTGATATAAAACTGACTATTGACAATTTAGAGTCAATATGAACCTTATTCCGAAGTTTAGCACTAAGGATTGGAACTAGATGTCGATAATCGGATCTTTATAGAGGTCACCTATAATAGGCATGGTGAGGTTTAGCAAGAAATGCAAGCTTAGTCCCAGATACGTTGGGACATATCGGATCATACAGAGAATCAGACTAGTAGGAATGACTTAGAGGTATCACGCAAAGGAGTAAGCTAAGCCACCACGGGCGGGAATTTCCTTAGATAGTAAAAGTAGCATGACCAATCATTTGTCTAGTTAGGCAGAGTAGAATACTGAAGTTCTATGCTAGGAGATCCCAATAGACAACATTCAGATCAAGAAAGACCTGCGCTAAAAAGGACCCCGTTGGTTGCCTTCGTGAACTCAACGAGAACCAAGGATAAGAGGCACAATTACTGCTACTCTAACCTCTACTGGAAAACAGAAATGTAGATCCCCCATCAGTTAATCCGGTATCGGTGAGACAAATGATTTGATACAATGGACGGTAGAGAATGTGAAATTGAGAATCAACTAAGTGGCTTACACACTTGACTATATCCAAGGACTAAAAGTAGTTCATCTAGTACTCCACGTATCTATGTTTTGCGAGCAGTTAGATGATCCTTTCCACATTACCCCTGATGAGGATATTCAAGTTACAAAAGACCTATCATACGAAAAAATCCTTGTTGATAATCTAGATTGCTAAGTTCATGAGTTATGGACCAGATAAGTAGCCTTGGTTAAAGTAATATGGCGGAATAATAACGTGGAAGAAATGACATGGGAGGATGAAGAAGACATAAAGTCTAGATACCCTCATTCATTACGAATTTATTACGAACTTTAGGTTTATATCGACACTCGTGTGGTGCGATACTTTATTCCTCATTCTATCTATCAAACCTAATCTGTATATTTTGCTACGTGCTATTATTGATACGTATGTGGAAATTTCAGACAGGATTTCAGCAAGTGACAGCTAAGGAGTTATGGCTAACCTGTTATAATTTATGTATAAGAAAATGGTCGTGTGAGGCCAAGTTAATATTGTTATACTGTTGTGTAACCCTGCGAGGCTTGAGATATGTGTTTGGGCTGTTTGATAGGTTTTGAATAGTCTTGT